>BSBM01000101.1:3607500-4207500 GCA_027924585.1 Larix kaempferi | reverse complement strand
TTGTGATTTATATTAAAAAAATCACATTTTTAATAATAAAAAATATTTAAATTATATTATAAAAAATATTTTATCAAATAATCAATAATATATATTACTCTCTCTTTAAACATTTATTTTTAATATACCATCATAGATCCATCTTAATGATGATTAGATTAGCATAATATATATTTAATTTCATTAAAACATATTTAAAAAATTTCTAGCTAACATTTTTTTATTGTTATTATTAAAATATACCATGTCACATCACATCACAACATCTCCCCCATACTGAATTGTAAGCACCTCACTCTCGGTGCAAAAATTGTAATTTATAAAAAAATACATATTTTAAATAATTAAAATTATATTATAAAAACTATTTTATAAAATAATCAATAATAAATATTATACTTTTAAAAATTTATTGTTAATTTATTGATGATGATGATTATTGATATATACTAATGTCGTCAAATCGAGTTAGCATTGATGGGACTCGTTATGTTGGCTATCGAAGTTGGAACACCTCAAGGTAGGTGAGAGCCTAAGACACTTAAAATCCATCCATGTTAATGGTTGGTGTGGCCTAAGTCGAGTGCGATCCCTGAACTTGGGTCATGGTTTCTCAAACAAACTAGCAAAAAAGCATATGCTAAGATCAAATTTACTCTATATAGCTTAAAAAACAAACTAAAAAATTAATCCTTAAACATGATAAATCATAAAAAAATATTATTAATTTTGTTAAATAAATATTTGTATTATATGTGCATTATTTAATATGGAATAAGATATTTTGCTTATATGTACATTATGTTACATCCAACTGTGATGAAATTGTCGAGATATGAATCCGATCTCTTGTGTGTGATTAGCCCCTGCACTCGGTTCTTGATAAGCAATTAAGAATTCTCAAGGATTTATGCTCTAATATGGGTATGACTATAAACAACGCATAATACAAAAGTTATGATTATCAAATCCAAGAAGTTCACATAGGCTAATTCTGTGTATGAAAATAACAACTTGGAGGAAGTGACTTCATACAAATATCTTGAAATTGATATCCATTACAAGCTCAACTAGGACTATAGCATTGAGAAAAAAGATTAATGGAGAGTGGAAATCTTATTTTGGTTTTGAAATCAATTGTAAACCAACAAACCTTGTGATGTGATATAAAAATAAGTTATTCTTTGAAATTATCGTCACTCACGTTATCTTGCATGATTGTGAAGTTTGGGGTTGGAGCATCTCCAGGGAACCTTGGACAAAGATTGAGCAAATCCATAAGTGTTTTATAACTTATAATCTCAAAATTAAAAACAATATGCTCCATCATATTCTCCTCATAAAAGTCGGTCTTTCCCCCATTGAGAGCATGAATTTGACTAGTTACCCGATGTACAAGCACAAGAATAATAACATGGGAGACCACAAGATTTTTAAAATTGCTTTAGGATCTAGTCAAAACCACCTACCTGTAAAGAGGGGTTGGCATAAAGTTTCCCTTCTTGGTTAAACCATTGGGGAACTAGCAAAGATGTCACTGTGCAAAATAATGATAATATTAAAAATATTATTTCATCTAATTTTAAATAGAAAATGTGGTGCTATAAAGATTTCAAGGTTAAAATAAAATTAAGATAATATCTCTCTGTTTTCTTCGTTTTAACTATTATAAAGATGAAAATTAATATAGCCAAGATAAGAACAAACTCTCCTGAGCTCCATAGTGAAATAGGGAGTTGAGATTATAAAAGTTCTTTTTCTTTAAAAAATTTGTGCATAAAAATACAATTTTAAAGTATAATCATTGCACTGAGTGAAACTAGGTGCTCTACAACCCAGTATGGGGGAGATGTTGTAACGTGATGTAACGTTTGTAACAAAATAATTAAAAAAACCATGTCGGCTCATAAAATAAAAAATTATGGAAAGTATTTTTAAAAAAAAATCCATTTTGGTTCATAAAATAAAATATTATGAAAAGTAATTAAAAAATAGATGTTTGTTTATAAAATAAAAACTTAAAAATTAAACCCGGATCTATCAATCAAGAGAGATCAAATTTATTGAGTTTAAATTTAAAAAAAGAAATACACCTCAAGAAATTGGATCCCTCTTGGTGCTTGATAGACATGGGTTTAAGATGGATCTATGCTGATCATTAAAACAAAACTTTTTAATATAAAATTGTAATTAAATTATATAAAAAAATATTTAAATTATATTATAAAATAATAATAATGTGTGTGAGATCTTATGAGGGAGATCTTGTAATGTGTGTCCATGTAACGTGTAAGGTTACACACGAGTATGAGAGAGTAACGTTACAGACAAGTATGAGAGAGATGTTGTAATGTTTGTCCAGTAACGTTACACGAGTTAAAAAAAAAAAGAGTAAAAAGTAACATGTCGGCCAATAATAAAAAAATTATAGCCGACATAAAATAAATAAGTTAAAAAAATATTATAGTGGATATGAGAAGTAGAAACATGATATTATACCCGACATAAATTAAAGAAGTAAAAAACAAAATATAGCCGACATAAAAACTAGAAATATAAGAAGTAAAAAAAACAAAATATTCAAAGAGCTATATTTTGAGTGCAATACATGGATCAAATCTCGAGTATGGCAATATTGCATTCAAGGAGCCATTCGAAGAGAGGTTTGCACCTCGTGAGATTTGATCTCTCTCGACACTTGATAGAGCCTAGGATTTAGATCTAAACCCGTAAAGTAAACCAAATAATTTTTTACTTTTTTTAAAAATACAATAAAACAAAAGTAGTCTCAATAAACATTAATGGTTATAATCATCATCATTAAAACAAACTTTTTAATATAAAATTTTAATTAAATTATATAAAAAAATATTTAAATTATATTATAAAATAATAATAATAAATATTATTCTCTTACCAATCTAGTTGATTTATTAATCAACACTACAAAAATTTTAATATATAATATTGTCTCCGTGTTTGAGATTATGCATGTATATTTGACTTGTCGGCCATCAAAAACAAAATTTTACACTGAAAACTAAATTAGTACACTAGGCCCGAACTATTAAAAATTTAATATATAATATTGTCTCCGTGTTTAGGTTTTGAAGAGGGAAGATTTAGGAATTCAACTTGGGGTATTTTTTAATAAATTTAATAATAATTTTGTTTTTTTTTACAATAATGGCTAGGTTTTATATTATTAAAACAGTGACAGAGTCACGTAAAAGTTTACATTCCATGACAGGAGAATCACATGCACATTCAACCCATTTAAACATATGCCTGTAGAAACAAAATCAGGACTTTTGTGAACAGAAAACTGAAACAGAGAACAAAAACCAGGGCCTAGACTGGAGTCAGCGATGACATGCCCCAAAAGCAGGTTTGGAGGCCTCTTGATACTTATCATGTCCAGCAATCTCGGATTTCTTCAGGTTAGCCAATGCCGCCTCCGCCCGTTGCAGCCTGAGTTCCAGGTTGTCAGTTGCCACCATAACTTTCTCCTCCAGAGCATCGAAGGCAGCCTTAAAATCCGAACGAATCAGTGCTAATTCGTCCTCAACTCTGTCGAGGCGTCGTCCACCCTGGTGATCCAGTTGGTGCATGAAATTCCCCTGACGACGAACTCTTCGTCGCAAAACACGGACTTCGGCTTCCAATTCCTGCAATGGATCCGGAGAGGAGGTTGCGGATTCGCCAGATTCTGCCATTTCTTCCTTCTGCTATGTATCAGCGGGCCAACTTACCAAAAGAACAACGCAAGAAATCCCGAGCCTTCGCCACCAGGATGATGGCCCAAGCGTGGAGAGAATTTTGCAATTAGAGGCGATGAAATGAGGAATTCGATGCTTTCCATGCTGGGTTGCCATGAGATAAATAGGAGCATCCTTAAGCCTGGGGCGAATTTCAAAGCCCATCACCAAAATACGCGGATCATCAGTTCCAGGGACCGTACTTCCTTTAACATGCTGATTCAGCTTGCTTCTTAATGAACCATGATGCGAGACCTGAGAAATTGCGTCATCTTTCCCATACCAGGTACCATTCGGCCCAGGAGCAGTGGCTGCGAGGGTGTAAAACTTAAGTGAATCTGCCCGATGAATGAACCTGCTATGATTGCAGGGGCTCCTCGTATTACTTGAAATCTTTCCCATTAAATTCACATGCCCAAATGTACAAATGCAAGTACTAGCATTCATCAGCATGAACGCAGACGACATTATGTTGAGGGAGGGAGCGATCTGGGAGGCGTTATAAGCCAGAGGAGAAATCGCCACGACATGGATACAGACCATCCGGCAGCCGGGAAGCATGACATCCGTTTTAGCCTTCAAGCTCCACGTGTTACCTTTTCTTAGAGTTATAGACATTCACAGCAGGTTAAGGGATGGATGTCCAGTTAAGCCCACCGTTGGTCTTGAGGGCCCCTTTAACAAGGCCCATAGATTCATTGGTCGCTTTGTCGGCGTGCTCATTGTTTTTGCTTAGAATATGAAAGAAATCGATGGCTCAAAACTGAGAAGTTATGAGACCAATTCTTCGAAGAATTTGTCGGAGCCGAATAGATGCGGGCAGTTCCCTAGAATTCATGCTTTGGATGATCAACCTGGAGTCCCCTATGACCGTAAGGGACTGTATTCCATAATAAAGAGCTTGATTTATGCCTTGCCATAACGCCATGGCTTCCGCCACGTTATTGGTTTCCATTCCTATATTCCAGGAATAAGTGCAAATTCTTTCTCCATCTTTAATAATAATTTTGTTATATGTTATTATTTTATCTAATTGATATTAGATTCAAAGATTTTGATTTAAAAGTTAGATTAATTTTAAATTAAATCACATTATTAAAATTTGAAAAAACATAAATAATCAACATCAAAATTTGAAAAAAAACTTATAAGAAACTTATTTTATTAAATCTTCAAACTCACTTCGAGATAAGTGACTTTACTTATGCAAAGTTAAAATTTTACATATTTTTTATGTTTTTTAATTTTAGAAAACTCAGAGGAAACAATCAACATTAACGAAAACTAGATATAAGTTAGTTTTCCTTTATAAATGCATTATATGAATCAATTCATACTATACACACATAGATAAGAGGTAGGATGAATTGTATATATATTAAATAAGACTGGATTTATTGAAAGTTTTAATATTCTGAAAAATCATTGTGTGTGGAAAGAAAGAGATGATACGGTGGTGGTGGTGGTGGTTATGTTGGATGGAGAAGTATTTTTAAGTCAATATAGTTGGGATTAGTTAAAAGGTGAGAAAGATTGATTTTTATTTTTATTTACAACCTAGTATGGGGGAGATCTTGTCAAGTTTGTCGAGTGTTTGTCAAGTAACAAAATAATACAAAGTAAAAAGTAATAAATAAACAAAAAAAATAATACAAAGTAAAAAGTAATAAATAAACAAAAAAATAATACAAAGTAAAAAGTAATAAATAAACAAAAAAATAATACAAAGTAAAAAGTAAATATGAGACTTAATCTAGAGACTTTAGAGCTTAGGATTAGGTGGTAAATATTATGTCGGCCATAAACAAAAAAAAATAATACAAAGTAAAAAGTAAATATGAGACTTAAACTAGAGACTTTACTTTTTACTTTTAATACAAAGTAAAAAGTGACTTGGGACAATTTATGTAAGCGGGGTTGGATCGGACCTAGCTTTTGCATTTTATGTAAAGTTGATGCTAAAACAAAGCAACATTTGTTTGTTGACTGCTCCTTTACATGCAAAATCTGGGACAAGCTGTAAAAAAAGCTAAATATTTCTATGTGCTGGAATGTTGGGGATTTCAACAAATGTTTATTAAATTGGTATAGACATTGTAAACAGCATTTTTTCATTGCCATCTGCATTCCTTGGGCCATATGGTACATCAGAAATTGTGCCATCTTTCGGAATTTGGAGCGAGATAGTACTCATTGCAGCTTCATTGCATTGAATATGCTCTCTTCCTTTGAGGTGGAACCGCAGAAATCAAAGACTATCAAAATTAGTACCTTCAACTTCAAAGTAGATCAGCCTGTGCTATTTTTTGATGGAGTGGCAGAAAATGGTCTTTGTGCTGTTGGAGGTGTTCTCTATCTTAATGACTCTCATTATTATTCTGTCAAACTAAATTGTGGTTCTGGAACAAATATGAAGGCAGAATTGATGGCCCTTTGGTGTGTTTTGAAAATTGCTAATATTTTTGGGTTGGTCAACATCAAGGTATTTGGAGATTCAAGGGTCACCATCAAGTGGGCAATGGGTGATTTCAAACTTAATGTTATAAATCTGAGACATTGGGCAGAAAGAACTTATTTTGAAATCTCCAAACAACAGAATATCAATTTTGAACATATTTATAGAGAATATAACGATCAGGCTGATAAACTCTCAAAGCTTGCACTTTCTGGCACAGAAGGATATCTCATATGGGAAGAATGGTTTGAAGATCGTCGTTTGGATCAGGGGTCTATTTATTTCCTGGATTAATCTGGAAAAGAACTGTTCATTTGACATCTTTTGTTTAGATGCTATCTGTATATTTTTTATCTTTTTGGGCGACATGATCTTTTGGTTTAATTCCAGTGATATGTATAAGGCTGTTCTGTGATAGAGGCAGCTGATCTATCAGCAATTTTGAGAGATTTCATGATGTTCTTAATATGATTCATCCTCTTGAATCAAGAACCTTCTTTGTACTATTTGATTCTATAATAGAATATCAATAGTATTTTTTTTCTCTGGAAAAAAGTAAATATGAGACTTTAGAGTGTTTTTCGAGTGTTTGTCCAGTAGAAAAATAATACAAAGTAAACAAAAAATAATATACAAAGTAAAAAGTAATAAATATTATGTCGGCCATAAACAAAAAAGAATCTCCTCCTCCTCGTTTCTTGCAGGTTCAGGCGGATAACTGGGAAACTATGCAGTCAATTAGGGCGGCCATAGCCGCCTTGAGCAGAACGTTGGTTGATATCAAGTTTGCAGTCCGGAACACATACGACGCGGTTTGCTCCAATGTGAATCAGAATGCAGAAATGGCGTCAGACATAACGCATGTGTGCACCCAGTTATCCTGCCAGGATTCCAGAATTGATGATCTGGAACGAAATATATTTGAATTAATGGGGAAAGTTGACAGGTTGCAGGAAGACATGGTTGTTTTCACTGGAGCGACACAGGGAAGCTGGGTGCATGAAAACCCAACGGTAAATCAGGAAATTAACCAGGTTATGGTGGATGCTTCGTCTGTCCAGCTAAGGAAGAAAGGCTAGGAATTAGCACAGCCCAGGTTTCAAAAATTTTGCTCTTTTTGGTGAATGCATTTTTGTATAATCCTATGTAGTCAGTTTGTTAAGGTCTATTCCAGCTCTATGCTGGATAATTTCACGAAGACTAAGCTCAGAACTTATAATGTTATGCAGATAGTTTTTATAGTGATAGTTGGTCCAGATATCTCTGCACTATTAAATACTCTGTTTGAAAGTCTGTAATGAATAGCTCTGCACAGCTTTATAAATATACTCCTTTACTCTGTTACTGTTAAAATAAAATAAAAATAAAAAAAGAATAATACAAAGTAAAAAGTAAAAAGTATTGCACTCAAGGAGATATTCAAGGAGAGGTTTGCACCTCAGGAAATTTGATCCCTCTGGGCGCTTGATAGAGCCTAGGATTTGGATCTAGGTTGGTTTTCAAACATCTTGGTGTTATACAGATCCACAAATTTTATGATCATAAGACATTCTAGGAATTGTACAGTACTCTATTTTACGCGGTGGTTTTTTTCTTTAGGCTAATTAAAAGCAAAGACAATTTTAGGGGCGAAATTTAGCCCATGGGCTATTTTTCTATTTTTTTTCCAAAAAACCATTCGCCAATTTGCATTTTTGAAGCCTCATTTTGACGGGGTAAACTTCTTCCACTCTAAAAACCGCCAAATTATTATATAAATTATATAAAATCCTTATAAATTGAAATAATTTTAGAAAAAATATCACCAAATATTTTATAGTTGGCATTTTAAGAATTGGTAAGATTCGCCAAGGTTTATACACTTTTAAATAAGTATGGGTCCTTAAAATTATCCCTCATTAAAACATAGAAATACTTTTGATCTTCTCAAAAATAGTTGAACAGTACATCACAACTTCTTAAATTTTAGATTTTAGATGTAATAATACTTTTAATATTATCACTCTTTGTGATTTCTTCCTCCCAATAAGTATAAAATCTTGGATGTATCAAAACTTTTCTTTAAATTTTATATATAATACTACTTTATTATTATCACTATTTATGCCCAACAAATATACGTTCAATATTATCACTAATCGTAGAAAACCTTTTGCCTTAAAGTTTCTATTTTAAAGCTTCTGTGAACCCTTAAAATTTCCTCAGAGGCAGTTCCTTGAGCAGGTGGCAAACCTCTACCTTGGAGGCACAACAACAATGACAACATGGATCCATGATACTAACTGATCACAGTGGCGTAGATCCTTCATAGGCATCTCCTTTGGAGGTACAACAACTGTGGCAACATGGATCCATGATAGTAACTGGGGTAGAAAGAACACTGGTGACCCTGCTATTTCCCGTGGTGAGCCAGAGATAGTCTGCAAATGAATTTTAGTTTAATTTTAATTAAAACTATGCTAGTATAGAAATGCATCTCCCGTGGTGAGCCAGAGATAGTCTGCAAATGAATTTTAGTTTAATTTTAATTAAAACTATGCTAGTATAGAAATGCATCTTCTGCAACAATTTAATTGCTGCTATGTAATCAAATACCCATTTTAAGGAGGAGCAAGATATGTATCTTCCTCAAAAACAACCTGTATAAAACCATGGGTTACCCATAAATACAAGGATCTATTTTAATTAGCATTATTAGAATACAATTTAATTGCTGCTATGTAATCAAATACCCATTTTAAGGAGGAGCAAGATATGTATCTTCCTCAAAAACAACCTGTATAAAACCATGGGTTACCCATAAATACAAGGATCTATTTTAATTAGCATTATTAGAATCCTAGGAGAGTTTTGTAAATAAATAATTATGATTTTAGTTAGGGAAGACCAAGAGTCTTGGAAACTCCAACGGATCACTTGGAATCTGAATGTCAAAAGACACATTTCCAATGTATAAATTAAATGGTTGGTGAATGGAATAAAATAACTCCAGAGTTACCTCCAAGCACAGCAAATTAACTTGTGGCTTTGTGGCTAGTGAACATTAATAGGTCACAAGCTAAGTGTCCCAAATAAGTTACTTGTTTTTCATGGTGGTTACACTAACTGCCTATTAAAAAACTGCTCTTGTGTTAAGAACTGTCGATTATCCATGCATCATTTACATTATCCATGGTAACTAGTTATTTTTTATTTTTATTTTTTATATTTGTTTATTTTGAATTTGGAATGAACTGCCATGAAATCAATCTGAAGAGTATACTTGTCTCATCCCATTGCAATCTAGAAAAAGCATAAACTCTAATCCACTCCAAATTCTAAAATAAAAATACCTATCAACTTAATTATCTAGTGCCAACCATCTGTCTAGCCCACCCATTGCAGTTGGAACAATTAGGAATTTTGAAACCTAAGTCACGATCTTAAAAACCTAAATATAAAAATTCACATCATAAAGTCAGATAATCACATATCTCTCTAGCAAAATCGGTTAACATCAAACAAATGGCTCTCTGAAAGTTTCTGTTTCTACAGTTATAAAACTTCTTACTTCTTATAACGTAAATGGCGCTTTGAATTTGCCTCTAAACCTCCTAAACCTTTTTTTAAAAACAAACGAAAAGCGCAAGCCTAATATACGCAAATATACAGAATGCATGCAGGTAATATATACGCAAAAAAGTGCAGACATATTTTTCCTGACAATGCCAGAGAGAATAGTCATTGCTTTCAAGAACCATGATCCATACCTAATTGTTTTGAGGAAACATTGTATGTTTGCTTCCAGCAAACACAATCAAGAAAGTTGTGCCATCTCTAATCCATCCAGCGGCCATCGATAACAGGGTTAATTACGTACCATTCTTCCGACTTAATTACCTCATCTCTCCTCCGACGGTGACCTAAAATTATATGTTTCCCTTTTCTCCTTGATGAAACATGCAAATAAAAAGCCAACCCATTATGACTAGCGTGGCCAATCCTTTTTTGGAACGCCAAACGCATAGTCAGCATATCCATTAAAAAACCTGGTGTATTCATTTTCTCTGACAGATTTTCTTTCGGGCCTATATAGCAGGCTCATCTGACAAATGGCTAAATAGGTGAGTGCATCGATCACATGGCTGTTGTCTCATTGAGAGCACAATTTCTTTTCCCAAGATTCCCGTGTTTCAGGCTCATACTTCCATATTTTATATCATACATTTAAAGTGTATTCAGTGCATATATTGAAGTGGGCACTGGGCACAAGAGGAAAATCTCATTTTGGTTTGATTTTTTTAAGAATCTAACGGGCAGGTTCATGCATCGTACAGTCGCTTTATAAATTTTCCTATTGTCCTGAAATACAATCACAATGTGGATATAAAAATATGTGCAATAAAGCAAAAGCTGTATGTAGCATAGTCCTTTAATTTTTATGCCATTTTGAAAAAATATATTTACCAAAAATTCAAATCTTAACCGGTTTAGATCAGGTGGGATAAAGACTAACTAAATGGCTTAGTTTTTTAGACCATTCTTTTATGTAACCAGGTTTACTGATTGGAAATTGTAGTTTTTACAATTTCAGCAATCAGTAAACTTTATTCTGGCATATTTGAAACTACCTAAATAATCTAAAATACTATTTGAGCAAAAAGATTGCAGTTTCAGTAATTCTTGATATACCAGATTCCTGTTAATACAGAGCATTTTTGGTTGTTCTATATATGTCTCAGTTTTAGATTGAAGAGCATTTTGGTTGTTCCATATAGTGCTTGAAAGTTTAGATTACTGCAATTATTAATCATTTTAATTTTTAACTTAGATTACTGTAATTGTTAATGATTTTAATTTTTAACTTAGATTACTGCAATTGTTAATAATTTTAATTTTTTAACTAGAAAAAAATTAAAATTTAAAAAGGTTTCTCCTGCCACACCTGTCCCTGCATGTGTTTTTACCTATTAGTTTTTATCTTATTGCCTATCAGTGTTTACTAGCCATAAATTAAGTTATGTTATTAAATATGTTTTTAATGTAAAAGCTATTCAAAAGCTATTAGCTCTTAGTTGTTTCTACTATTGCTAAACCATGTGCTAATGTTTGAATTGTGTTTAACAAATCTAGCCCAAGACTAAGTTTGATAATTTCATGGTTTGTAATTTATAAATTTCTTATAACCTTTCATAAAATGTTAATGGGTTATCCTTACCATATTGAGTTTAAAAAATACTAAAAAATAAAAATAAAAATATTTATAAAAATTCTAATTAATAGAAAAATATTTTCCCACTAAAACAATTCTAAATACAAATACACAAATACAGTTAAAAAAAATTATATTTAAAGGGTTAAATTATTAAATTCTTCTTTATACAATCAATCAAAATCAAATACATAAATAAAATTCAAAACATTTATATTTAAATATTTTATTAAATTCTTTCTTGTATACAATAAATCAAAATTTGAAATTCTTAATTATTCAAAGAGATAAAGCTTTTTATATCTGTCATTTATCATAACTCACTATCTCATTAATAATATTAATGTGTCAACATATTATAGAGAAAGACATTGATATGAAAAGTATATACCCAATTTAAAAGTATAAAGGTAGGCACATACACATATCTCCAAAATATTAATAAAATAATATTAATACTATTGTTTAATTAAACAATATTATTATTTTATGATAATTAATTAAAAAGAATAAATATAAAATAATTTATATTATATTATTGTTATTTAGTTAATAATAATATTAATTCATTCATTCATTTTTAATTAATTAATAAATATTAATATATTAATATTTTTAATTAAACAATATTATAATTAATGATAATATTAATTAATATCACTAAATATTGTTATTTAGTTAATTAATATCACTAAATACTGTTATTTAGTTAATTAATATCACTAAATATTGTTATTTAGTTAATGATAATATTAATTATTATTATTATTTAGTTAATAATAATATTAATTAATGAAATAATTAATAATATATTAAAATCATTATTTTTTATTCAAAGAATTAATTATTATAATATAATTTATTAAATATTATTAATTTATTATTGATAGAGATATGTATAATATTATGATGGAGATATTTATTAACATTATGAATATAATAATATATTGTAAAAACTATTAATTAATTATAATATTTCATAATATAATATTAAAAAATATAATAATTAATTATAATATAATAATAAAATATAAAAATATATAATAATTAATTAATTAATTATAATTTAATAATGGATAAAATAATAATATCTTTTAAATATAACTATAATACTTTTAGTAATATTATATTTTAATTAATTTCAAAGTATAAGAATATAGTATTTAAAAATAATATTATTTAATTATTTATAATATAATATTATATTGTAAGAACTATTATTTAATTATAATATTTCATAATACTTTAGTAAATCAAATTAATACAATCATAATATATCAAAATATTAAAAATTATAACAATTAATTAATTGTAATTTAATAATGGATAAAATGATAATATTTTTAATAATATTACCTTTTAATTATATACACTCAAAACAATTATGAATAACAATTATTTAAATCAAAATGTTTTTATATACATGTTTTTAAAAAAGAAATAATAATTTCTTTTATTTTTATTTTTATATTATTTACATTAATATCATATTTAATTAGATAGAGATATTTATAGTGTTATAATTTATTTAAGTAATGCTATTAAAATAATAAGATATTTATGTTTATTTAGTAAATTAAAAGTTATATGAAATTATAAGTATATATTTAAATTATGAAACATTAAAATCTTAAAAATACTATAATAAAAGTAATAGGATATTTATATTAATATAATATAAATATAAAAAATTAACATGAATAGTAAGATAAGTATTGAATAATAATTAGATATGATATTTTGGAAGTAATAATAAAGGATAATTCTAATATGATATAATTATGTTGGATTGTGACATCCATGAAGGGTTGTTGTGGCATTGTGATATTTATTGAAGCACACATACTTTAATTATATTAAAATACATTAGGACGAAATGTAGTATTGTGGTATCACGGTAATTTGGTTGTTCAATACATAATGACATTGATAGAAATAAAGTTTGGTAATACAAATTTAGTTATTATGAGTCATATTCAACATGAATTGAAATGAAAACGTGTAACATCCCCATTTTGACCCTTAGGGTTTATTGAATTCAATGTAAATATTGTACACATGCAATGTGTGTTTTCCCTAGTGTGGAGCTCAAGGCCAAGGCCCCACTAAAGGATGCTCGGGTTTTATTTTAAGGCAAGTATTTGACATTTTGGTTATCCATGTGCTATTAAGCCATGAGGTATTGTAAATTATGTAAATATTAAATATTGCAATAAAATACCGAGAAAACTGGTTATGGAGGAAACCAATCAGAGGGGGACCATGTGTATTCACTAGGGAGAGGTGAGGGGGTTGTGGGATTAGAACCCATGCTGCCACATGTCATTTTGTGAACCCATTTGATTCCCTTGCTGACATTTGATTCCGCTATGAGGAGGTGGTTGAGAAAACCTGTTCATGAGGTCAATGGAGTATGGAGCAGCCCTGAAAATCCGGTATGGCAGGGTATGGCTATGTTTTTGCTTGTCCCTTAAGCCACTCTACCTCCTGGGAATTCACTCACCCTAATCCTTATCCCATTGTTGACCAACAACTGGAGTTATCACGCATTACAGAGGGGAGCAGTGAAGCAGAAAGGGGAGGAAATCGTGATTATGTGTAAGCACAAAATTGCAAATCTGAAAGCACATAGAAACCCTGCGTAGGAAGTAAATCGATTGGGGTATCCATGGATCAGACCCTAGGGATAGATTATAGAGCGTGAGAAGCTTAGAAAACTCGTGAGAACACCTGGATCTGATAGCAGAAGACTGAGTTTCAGGACAGATCTTCGGCCGCAACCCTGAGAAGATTACAGCTAGAATAACAAAGAAGAGGATTAGACACAAGTTGGATTTTCTTGATAAACCTAGTGAAGGATAAAGTATCATGAATGCAGCAGTTTGGAACTTTCTATTCCCACACTGAAGAGAACTGGAGGGAAGGGGCCCTGAGGGACTGTGTAGCATAGAAGGGGACCTTCCTTGTGTTGGGTGAGGTAGGTATTGTGGGTGGCATGTTTTCTAAGTAGTTTGAGATGCCTGTAGCTATGTGGTTGAGCTCACTCGGTTAGCATCATCCTCCATGTTCCCTTACCTACTTGATAAACCCAATTGTATGTTGGCTTAGCATTTGGGTGGGGCCTTGACTGTGAGAGAGCCTATTTAGCCTCCTTAGTTGATACATAGCCCATGTCGGGGGGTGCTATCTCAACTGAAGGAATATAGGCTAGATAGAGACCTATGGTTGTGTGGAACATTGCTCTCACTTAGCCCATTCTTAGACAGTTCCATTTAAAGATAAGTGCTTTCTATGGTGTTAAATGATGCTAGTTTTTCCTATGGTATGTCTAATTGTTATGTTCAAGTTATTTGAATGAATGGTTGCATGAAATTGACCAGTATAAGACTATGTATAGGCCTGAGTATGAGGCTAAGTTCATGTTTGAACACTTCACCATTTGCTTGAGCTCAATATGCTGCTAACCTTGCATGTTGTAGATGCATTGATTAGTTTTAGTTTCATTAGGTGTTTCGTTATGAATTGCATACACTGTTATATGGATTGCATGGCATCAACTAGAATTGGGGAAGGAATCAAATAACCCTGTTGTGTTTCATGACCCCTCTGTGGGTCAGGTGAAAAGGGAAGTCATGGTAGAAGGCATGTAAAACTCCTTGAAAAAGGGGAAATGGGCATTAAGGGATTTTAGGATACAAGTATTTAGTTGGAAATATGGTAAAGTCAGAGGACTCGGATGTGGTAAGGGATCAAACTAGTGTATAGAGTTATACAATAGCTTTCCAACGGTAACAGACTTGTCCAATTTGGTCTAAGGATGGAGAAGTTATCAGGATGGGAAGTTTCCTATAACAGGGTGTTAACACCTTTATCAATGTTCCTACCAAAGAAGGAAAGGGAACCCCCCTACTGGAACCCCAAGCATTCCCATTGACCTCTTACACTGAAGAAATAATCAGAGAACGCATAAAACGGCTAAGTGTCAAGCAAATCCAAGCCAAATGATCAAGACATAGTCAAAAAGATGAAGAAATGGAGGTTCTATGTGCTCAAGAGAGAGGGAATGGTCCAGATTGTGCTAAGGAGATCGACGGCGGAGGAAGAATTTTGTTGGGAGAACTTGTGTGCCGGATAAATCCCTAAAATCAAAAGGAGGGAGGTTCCGCGTGTGATCAAAGATCAATGGACGATGTGGGCCGCGAAATAATCAATGGTCCGCATAATATTTCGTTGGGGAAAGAGCTCGAAAGTTAATGGTAAAAACAAACACAAAATTTTCATTAATTTCTCCCTAAGCCGACTTAACCCCACCATGGATCCAATCTTACGGTTCCAAGTGGTCACGAAAGCCTGGATTCGACGACCCAAAACAACTGCGGAAGGCACAGTTGCTCGAATGATCTTCTGCTTTCTAAGAGAAGATGAACGGTTAGGATTGAAAAAACAAATCTAGATCTACCGCTGGGAAGCGATCTACAACGCATCTGATCAAGAGATTTTTTGCTTTTCCACTTTCCTGCTTTTTTCGACTTTCCACACCCGCATTCTGGATTGCGGAAGTCAGAACAGTATTTTTTCAAGAGCACAAAGTTGGGTTTCCAATTTTCGCTACCCGCATTTCGGAATGCAGATTGCAGAGGCATAATTTTTTTGGGTGCACATATTAAAGTTTCCAGTTTCGCAACCTACATTGCAGAATGCGGATTGCAGAGGCAATTTCCACAAGGTTTTGAAATAGTCTTCCGATTTATGAAACCCGCATTTGTGGATTGCAGGTCGCGGAGTTGATTTTTGAAAAGGTCTTCTTAGCATCCCCAACTTCCAATTTTTGCATTACGGACTGTGGATTTCAAAAGGATAATTGTGGATCTGAGATGGTTTTAAAGAGTAAATTGCGGCGGCAAAAATTGCAGAGTTTCACAGGGGAAGAGGCCAAATGTTCCACGATTGAAGCTCGATATGAAGGTAGGAATAAACCATGACTTTATGATCCCTGTAAATGAACCTCCAATGGCCCAATCCGAAGGACAATTAAGTGGTTTCCACATCCCAAATGTGCACTAACAGCGCACAGAGTTTCCCACTGGTACATCTAACAGACTCAAAGGTAGTTGGTTCGAGCAACTCGGCGTGAATGGACTCATCCTTTCCAGTTCAAGACTGTTGTCAATAAACGGTCATTTATGGTTGAATTAGTTAGAAGTTGTTTGATATTTGTAAGCCTATAAAAGAAGATTCTGAATAAGACCAAAGGGTTGGATGTTTTGGAGGTCTCCTTAAGGTTTTCAAAGTGGGTAGCCAACATAGTCCCGACCCTGAGGAATAAAAATGGTGAAATCAGACTATGTATTGACTTTAGAAATATGAACAAAGTGTCCCTAAAGGACAACTACCCCCTGCCCAAAATGGACCACATTTTACAAAAGGTTGTAGAATCAACAAGAATGTCCATGCTAGATGAATTTTCAGGGTTCAATCAAATTAAGGTGCATCTAGAAGACCAAGACAAGATAGCCTTTACCATGCCTTGGGGGACCTTCATGTATGCAAATATTTCTTTTGGTATGTTGAATGCAGGAGCTACCTTCCAAAGAGACATGGACATAGATTTTGCAAAAGAGAAAGAAAAATGTGTAGTCATATACATGGATGACATCATTGTGTATTCTAAGTCTGATACAGAGCATTTGAAACATTTGCATCAAGTTTTTTCCAAGTGCAGAAAATTTGGAATCTCTTTGAACCAAAAAAAGTCAAAATTTTCGATGCAAGAAGCTGTTAGGTCACATAATATCTAAAAATGGGATCAAATTTGACCCAGACAGAGTTGACACAATACAGAAAATTGAACTCCCCAGGAGTAAAAAAGAGGTTCAATCCTTTCTAGGAACAGTGGATTTCTTAAGAAGGTTCATCCCCAATTTTGCAGAGATTATGAGTTCAATCACACACATGATTAAGAAAAATACTCGGATCAGGTGGACTGCTGAATCCAAACAAGCATTTGGAGACATAAAAAGGGAAATTGTTGAAGCACCTGCACCTGTACTAATCAGTCCGATTTTGAAAAAATAGTTTCTTATGTTTTCCTTTGCCTCTAAGCATTCTATAGCTGAGTGATTTTACAAAAAAATCAAGAAGGATATGAGCATCCCATAGCTTTCTTATCAGATCTCTTAGAGATGTTGAGCTCAAATACAACATCATTGGAGAAGCAAGCATATGCCATGATTAAAACTTTGAGAGATTTCAAATTTTATGTTCTGAATTCCCATTTTGTTGCTTATGTTCCTAATGTTGCTATGAAAGATATATTGACACAACCTGATCCAATAGGGTAGAAGGGATAAGTTGATAGTTGTTCTCTTGTAATATGACTTGGAGATCAACCTACAAAACTTATCAAAGACAAGGAATGTCCAAGCTCATGGCTAAATCAAATTGGGATTCACTAAGTATGAACTTTCTTTCACACATGTGGAGGAAGCTGCCCTAGACCCACTGTTACAGGTATCAAACAAATTATTTTATAGTCCTTGGTATTATGATATTATATATGTTTTTCAGAACTTACAAGCACCCCCTAAGATGGGTAAAGAAAAACTAGGTCAACCAAGGTGAAGGATGCAAAGTTTTGCATATTGAATGGCTTCTTTTATTGGAAAGACCCTGGAGGTGTTCTACTGAACTGTATAATGGAATATGAATCTAAGTGAGCTTGAAAGAGTTTCACAAAGGTGTTTGTGGGGGCAATCATTACTAGAAGGCCACTGTCAACAAAATTCTCAATGCAGGGTTTTATTGGCCTACCTTGTTCAAAGATGCATATAAGGAAATAACTACTTTCCATGAATGCCAAATATTTGAAGGGAAGAGGAAGCTCTTATCCTTTCCTTTGAAACCAATATCTGTAGAAGTCCCTTTCTAGCAGTGGGGGCTTGACTTCATTGGTGAAATTTTTCCCCAACTCCTCTGGACAACACAGGTGGATATTGACTGCCACTGATTATTTCACTAAATGGATTGAGGCAATACCAACCAGGAAATCCACAGACACAGTCATCATCAAATTTCTAAAAGAACATATCATGTCCAGGTTTGGTTTCCCTATTAAAATAATCACTGACAATGCTCAAGCCTTCAAATCCAAGAAAATGGGTCAAATTTTGTGACAAGTTCCACACAAAATTGGAACATTGTACTGCTTACTTCCCCTAGGGAAATGGATTAGATGAGTCATCCAACTAAAGTCTAGTTAGGAATCATCAAGAATATTAGTAATAAAACAAAAGGGCCTTGGCACACCAACCTGACCTTTGCTCTATGGCTGATATGATCACCTCTAAAAGATCCATTGGAACTTCTCCTTTCAAATTAGTATATGGAACAGAAGTGATATTTCCTGATTCCCTAAGAGGGCCTGCAATGAGGCTGCTACAGGAGCAAGAATAAGAGCCAAAACCTGAGCTAAGGATAACTAACCAACTGGTTGAGATACAGGAAGTCATAGATAGAGTACAATGATGAAGCTATGATAGCACAAGATAGGGTTAAAAATACTTTTGACATAAAGACCAAGGCTGATGATTTCCAAGTGGGAGATCTAGTATTGAAATGGAATCCTAGAAGAGAGGGAACAAAGCCCAAAAGTTTGATAACCTATGGCAGGGGTCTTATACAGTCATCACCCGCCATGGAAACAACACTTTCTTCTTGCAAGATGAGGATGATGAACCAGTTGGGAAGAGACCCGTCAATGGGAGGTTCTTGAAGCACTATCTCAATTAAAAAACAAGTCTATTAGCATGTCCTTTCTGTACATAACCATTTTTTTTAGCTTCGGTTAGTTGTGTTTCAGTTCCATTTCAGAAAAGGAAAAAAGAAAAAAGAAAAAAAAAGGGAAACTAGTCTGTGTTCTTGATACCTCACAGGGAGGATACATCCCCAGTTGGAGCCATTGTTAACACCTCTATCAATGTTCCCAACAAAGAAAGAATCAAAGAATGCATAAAATGGCTAAGTGTCAAGCAAATCCAAGCCAAATGATCGAGACATAGTGAAAAAGATGAAGAAATGAAGGTTTCTTACGCTCAGGAGAGAAGGAATACGGCCCAGATCGAGCTAAGGATATCGACAACATAGGAATGATTTCGCTAGGCGAACTTGCGCACTGATAGAGCCCTAAAATCCAAGGAAGGGGGGTTCTGTGTGTGATCCAAGATCAATGGATGAGGCAGCCACAAAATAATCAACAATCTGCATAAGATTTCGTAGGGGAAAGAGATCGAAAGTTAATGGTCGAAAACGGACGCAAAATTTTCATTCATTTCTCCCTAATCTGACTTAACCCCACCATGGATCCGATCCGACGGTCCAAGCGATCGTGAAAGTCTGGATCCGATGACCCAAAACAAATACAGAAGGCGCAATTTATCGACTGATCTTCCGCTTTCTAAGAGAAGATGAACGGTCAGGATTGAAGAAACAAAATCTAGATCTACGGCTGGGAAGTGATCCGCAACGCATCTAATCAAGAGATTTTCTGCTTTTCTGCTTTCCCTCTTTTCCGACTTTCCGAATTTTCTGAATTTTCGCACCCACATTGCGGATTGCGGAATTCAAAATGGTATTTTTTCAAGAGCGCAAAGTCGGGTTTCCAATTTCTGCAACCCGCATTGCAGAATGTGGATTGCAGAGGCATAATTTTTTGTGGGGCACAGATCAGGTTTCTGGTTCCTGGCAACCCACATTGCGAAATGCGGATTGAAGAGGTGATTTCCGCTAGGTTGTGTAATGGCCTTCCGATTTCCGAAACCTGCATTTGCGGATTACGAGTTGTGGAGGGTGATTTTTGACAAGCTCCTCTTAGCATCCCCGACTTCCGATTCCCGCATTGCGGAAGGATAATTGGCAGATATGAGATGGTTTTACAAACTAAATTGCAGCCATGGAAATCGCATAGTTTCACAGGGGAAGAGGCCAATTTGTTCCATGATTGAAGGTCGTTCTAAAGGCATGGAAGAATCCATGACTCGATGAGCCCTTCAAATGAACCTCCAACGGCCCAATCCAAAGGACAATAAGTGGTTTCCACCACCCGAATGCGCACTAAACAACGCACAGAGTTTCCCACTGATGCATCTAATAGACTCGGAGGAAGTTGGTTCGAGCAGCTCGACGTGAATGGCCTCATCCTTTCTAGTTCAAGATTGTTCTCATTAAACGACCATTTATGGTTGAATTAGTTAGAATTTGTTTGATATTTTGTAAGCCTATAAAGGAAGATTCTTAATAAGACCAAAGGGTTCGATGTTTCTAGATTCTGAGAGATTAAAAGCTCTGCATATGTATTGAACTAGGCCTTTCAATTCATGAGAAGACCCGATTCTGGAGCAGAGATTCCTATGATGAGAGATTTGAGGTATGTTATTTCCTGTGCATGTGTTTCTTCATTTGTATTTCCTATTGATTTTTTTCTTTTGTAGTATCTAGATCAATGATTACATTGTCTAAAATTCATACCCAGACCAAGATTTGAGTTTTACTTCATACAGTCAGAAAATTCACCAAATTTCATTGTTTTTCCTTCAGTCTTGTAGGAGAGTTATTTAGTGTATCATCAAATCCGATTGGTACATTACATAGAGAGAGAGAGATGAGAGAGAGAGAGAGAGAGACTTGGGGGTTCCCAAGGGGTAGAGAGAGAGAAAGGGGGGGTATAAGTGAGTAGCATGAGTGTTTGGGTTAGAGAGAGAGAGGGGGTAAAGGGAGAGACTTTAGGAGGTAGTAAGGCGTTAGAGGTAGATACAGAGGGGGGTGTTAGGATATTGTGGGTAAGTAAGAGTTAGGGGGAGAGAGAGAGAGATAGCTGGTTAGTAAGAGTTATAGAGAGAGAGAGATTGGGGGGTGGAAAGGGGTAGAGAGAGAGAGAGAGGGTTAGGGGTTTGGGGATGATAAGGGTGATTAGGGAGAGAGGGGGGTATAGGTAACGAGCATGAGTTTTTGCGTTGGGAGAGAGAGAGAGGTAAAGGGATAGACTTTAGGGGTGGTAAGGAGTTAGATGTAGAGACAGAGGGGATTACCCCCTCCTCTCCTTGCAGGGGAGAAAAAGTGTGAGTGAAGGTTTAGTAAGGGTTAGGGAAAGGATGGGAGAGAGATAGATAGGGGGATCAGGGGATTGTTAAGGGGTTAGAGATAGTGATGGAGGGGATTGTTAAGGGGGTAGAGGTAGAGACAAAGGGGGCTATTAGGATTGGGGGTAAGTGGAGCAAGGGAAAAAAAGTGAGAGGAGTTAGTAAGGCTTAGGGAGTGGAAGGGAGAGAGAGAGCGAGAGAGAGAGAGAGAGAGAGAGAGAGAGAAGAAGATGGGGGTCAGTGGTAGGGGGATGAATATGGATGCATGTGTGTGTGTTAGAGAGAGAGAGAGAAGGGGGTGCTAGTGGGTTGAGGGTGTTTATAAATTAATGTGGGATATTTGGCAATTGTAGGGGGATGGATTAGTGGTTTTGGGGGGTCAAGAGCATAGGTAAACATAATGTGTAACGCCTTTTTGTTAATACAAATGCACACGTTCTTTTATAATCAAAATGCGCACTCGATTTATGATCACCAAAACGTGAAAGCGGTATGAAACATCACAATTCTTCCCACGATATTTAGCATTACACTTTTGTCGCAATATTTAATATTACACTTTTATCACTATATTTAAACTTACAACTATATTGTTTTTTTTAGTGAAAAATATGTTCAAAAGGAATTGGGGGGTGGTAAGGGCTTAGAGGTAGAACGATAGGGGGGGTGTTAAAGGGTTAGAGGTAGAGACATTGGGGGGTTAGTAAGAGTTAGAGAGAGGGGTTAGAGGTTAGGGGTTAGTAATGGTTATAGAGAGGATCCGTAGAGAGATTATGGCGGGTGGGGGTTAGGTTGTATTTTAAAATTTGTTTCCCACTCTTGTCCCTTTTCGTGAATTTCTGTCGACGACACTATTTGGAGGGAGTTATCTCACCCTTCAAGTGATAAATTATGCATCCATTTTCCGTTGAATTATGTGCATCAAATTAGCAAATTACAGTCTTTCAAAGCATGGGAAACAACACGAAGATTGACTTTTTGGGGGAAATAGCTTTGAATATCTACTACATCATGGTGTCTTCAAAAGAATGGAACCAAATCATTAAATGAATACATCAAACCTCCTGCACAAGGTTGTAATGTAAGTTGATCTTCAGAAAGGTTTTTAAAATCCCATAGTAGTCAGGGATTCATTTCCATTAACTTGGCCCAATTACTTGTGGATGCAAACAAAAATAAATAATTGGAGAGCCTTGTTCCCTACTAATATTCCCGCATTCAGCTACGAGGAGAATAAAATCTCGGTGTAGATGGAAACATCTGGCACACTTTCCAAATCTGTGTCGTCTAAAGAACTTACATACTTCAACAAAGGAGCGTTTTGCAGGTGACTTGAAAGTCCCTTTCAATTTTTAGCAAAGAAATAAAAAAATTTCACTGTACACATTTTTAGGCAGGGCTTTTAACCAACCAAATGGCACGATATACAGGGAGAATACCATTTATGTGGAAATAAAATCATAGAATCCTCTCAGCCGCCATATTTCCTCTTGTAATTCGTTCGCCCCAATAGAAAAGCTAATTGTAAATAGCCAATTTTTTGACATCATTCCTCTGCTCAACCCTACACTCATCTTCCACAGGAAACCATTGCCTCCACATGTAATAACTACATTGTGTCATCGTAAATTGATCTTTCTTATACTAACAAATGTAGAATGAAGGATTCATTGTCATTGCTCCGAGAAGTTCTAAGGTTTCTCGTTAAAGCATAATAAATCCTGTTAATATCCATATGTTCCAGCTCATGAATTGGGAGATTCTTTATCTTAGACATAAACAAAAGAACTTCAGGATGAAAACTAGATAGTTCTTACTTTACACTTCAACCTTCTCAGGGAGTAGGGTAGAACTATAACAATATTGAGAAGCTGACATACGTAAATTTCTTGAGGTTGTGTTGTGAATGGCCTATATTCTATTACATTTAGGAATTATATATCAAGTCCTAACATTGAGGGGGGTTCATTAATCTTATCCTATATCTGTTTTTGAAAATTGCAAAGCTTGGCTTGTAACTAAGAAAACGCTCTTAAATCCAATACCAGCAATGAAAAAAATAATTTTGCATTTAAACAGGAAATCAAACCATAGGGTTATATATTTGCACTAATATCTAATTTACTTTACTTCTAATACCTTACCACCCCCCCCAATGTCTCTCCCTTCACTTGTCTCTCTCTTTGTTTCTCTCTAACCCTTTAAGACCACCCCCCCTTTTCTCTACCTCTAACCCCTTACCACCCCCACCCCCTTTCTCTACCTCTAACCCCTTACCACCTCCCAGACCCTTTTTTCTACCTCCAACCCCTTACCACCAACAATTATTCTTAATGTTATAATCGGCTCAAAATAAAATTGTAACCCCCTTTCGGAAAAATAATAATAATAATAATAAATTATATTGTTGAAAAATGCACACAGCGTTATGCCAAACTGCAAAATGCGTAGACATTATGTAAATAAAAAACGTGTGCGCATTGTATTTTGGCGGGATTTAAAATTTAATTGAAACAAAACGCAAGTGTTTTACTTAGGCACTATGCCCGAACCTCCACAACGAACTAGCGTGGCTTCCTATGCCTATGTGTCATCTTTGGACTTTTCTTCAGATTTACCATGATTGTGGCTTGGACTATGATATACCATGGCTAATTGAGAATTATATTAAAAAAATTAAGTGTGCTCGTGTTTAGCCGTTGGTTACAGTATCCTACACGCCATCATTTTTTCATGAAATTTTAGACACGGATAGCATTTTTTTTGCAGATTCCAAATATATATATATATATATATATATATATATATATATATATAGTTATTTTTCTTGTGTCATGACTCCTTAACTCAAAAAACACATTATTAGTGTTCCGTCCATAACTCTTATGTTTCTCAACCATTTTAAAAATAACATTGTATGGTGCACTAAAGGACATCGACCTCTATATGCTATAAAAAATTGTTTCAAAATAATTGCATTAAGACCTTCAAAGGATGCACCCACAAATTGGCATACTGTTTTCGAGGTTCAATCACTTAGATAATATGTATATGTATATGTATATGTATATGTATATGTATATGTATATGTATATGTATATATATATATATATAATATATATAATATATATATATATATAGATGTAGATATAGATATATATTGGGGGGGAATAGCGGTGCACTATTACTACTTATTCTCTATATGTCTGCTAGTTTTCGTAAGTTGATCCATCTTTAGGCACTCAAAGGCTACACCCACAAAAACATATACCTTATAATTAGTCCAAAAAATAAAAAGTGCCTATTACAAATGATCAAACTTCATTAGTTAAGAACATTTTCAATAGAAAAAAATTATATATTTGGAAACTTCATTCATTTTCCTATGTTTCATATTTTTGTACTCATCGCAAGATTCATTGTGTATGTGTCTCAAAAAATCCATGTAAGTTTATGGATGTCTGATTTTTCAGTTTTCTATTGCATCTAGCATGTCAAAAGAGACCCTCATTAGCTTGCACACACCCTTTTATAATTATTTTAGTGGTTGTGAGTAGGCTAGGATAGGGCACAGCCCTATCCCCAACCCCTTTGTTTATAATTTGAAGTTGAATTACATAATAATCATACTTGGGATGAAGCTAGGAAAAGGCACGACCATTGGTTCATCCTCGTCTGTATTAAAAGTAAATACACCTATATCCCCTATTTGGAATTGAATAAATTAGAAGGGCTCAACCCTTGGTCTTGGTTTCGGTCTAGTCTTTTGACTATACTTTTGGTAGAAGAAGGGGCATAGTCCCAATAATCCCAATGTTAAAACATAATTATACTATAAACCCTCTAAAATCCATATATGCTCGGTGAATGGATCTCTACCTTAGTGGATTCTTTTCTAGCTCGGGGGTGGTCTCTCCGGTGGGAAAACATACCCCAGACAAAGACAAGATGGTTGGGTGAACGTTGTGGTCAAGCCTTCAATTTCGTTCAGTTCAACAGGTCTATATTATTTCAAGTAAGTATTCTAATGATGTATTGATACTTTTTGTTAAGTAATGTCAAAGTTTTTCTTAAAGGTATATCCTCCTTTTGATGAGTTGATGAAAATTGTTTTAACATGTGTAAGTATTTCATCATATAAATTTTTAGGTTGTCAATACTTGTAAAGAATGATCTTAACTAATTTTTTAATGTGCGTATTATTCAATAACTTTTATAAATGAAATGTTCAAGTCTAGAAGGGTATCTTGTGATAAATATGATGTCTCGTTTCATAGTTGTAAACCATGTGAAATTTGAGCACGATTATGTTTGAATTTCTAATAATATGCCTATGATATTAATATTGCTTTTAGTTTCATGGGAATGATAAGAATCTTTCCTTTATGATTGAGTATTTTTCTTTATGATTTAGTATTTTTGAGTATGGATATATTTATTTTCTAGTGATTAACCTTTTAAAAGTATTTACTTAATCCTTTTATGAAAAGAACAGTATTATGGTTAAAACCCATCTTCTCAATGAATACTTCTTTACATTAAAGTGTCACATGTGAATATGGGTTGGAATTTGACATTATAATATTTGAAGTTGTAAAATCAAACAATTCCTTAGGTGGAAAATTTCTTTAAAAAATTAGAGGTGAGTAATCCATGAATTTAATGTAAATTCTTCACGTTCAAAGATTGATATGGTTTTAAAAGATAGTATAATCAAGGGGATGATTTATAGATCTGTTGTACATGTTTAATGGTAGAATGTTCTAACATACATAATAAGCATTAGCATAACATAGATAATAAGCATTAGCATGATGGACTATTCTTACTCATTTTACTAGTTTTGTTTTAACTTGGACGAATTGTATAAATATCATTTAAAATATTTAGATAGTGCCTATGATTGTAATAATGATGTTAAGGTTAAACTAATTGTGAAAGTTGTGTTCTTTAATTCAACAACTATTATGTATTGAAAAGTTAGTATGTATTGAAATGTTAGTAAGGAAAGATAGTGATACTTGCACTATTTGACTTAACAGTTACCTTAAAGGAATTATATGGCTTAAGCAAGGCTAAAGGAATATTATTAATAACAAAGAGTAGAATTTATTGTTATGAGGCTAACTAATCTATTACGATGTTAAAAAAAAAACCTTTACACCCATATCCCCATTAGGCTAATGAGGGAATTGGGTATGTTACATCCAAACTTAGAGTTCCAATTAGAATGGAGAAAATAAATTGTTTCATCACTCATTACTTGATTTTTTTCAAGCTATTGTTAGAGTTCTTATTTAATTCAATTTCGAAGTAGTTTCTTATTTAATTCAATTTCGACGTAGTTCTTATTAAATTCATATAATTATTCTTTATTAATGGAAAACAAACATTAAATACAAGGAGCTGCTACTATGAGACTCCTATTGCCCATATTGTAAATATTGCCCATATTGTAAATGAAACATTAAAAAACAAAATTGTGTTAAACATTTATTTTATCTTTTAAGAATTCAAAATATAATAAGTAAATATTAATTAACCTATAATAAAATTTATTAATTTATATTTTTTACAAGAATTTTTACTAATATAAATTTTTAATAATATTTATTTAATTTTTTAAATACATTAAAAAAAATTGGTTTTTTTAATAATATTTAATTATTTTTTAAAATTGCATTTGAATAATTATAATATTTTTAATATATAACTGAAGAAGTATTTATTTCCAACAAATAATCAATAAATAATATAAAAATAAAAAATAAAAAATCCAAATTTATTTTAATTTTTTATCAGAAAAATTATATATATATATATATATATAAATATTCAATTAGTATATCTTCAAGAGTAAGTACTACATAAAACAATATATCAACTTTTTATTATAGATTTTGGAAAAATCTTATATATCTTGTACTTTATTATTTTAAAATATTATGTTATTTTTTTAGATGTACCTTATTATTTTAAAATATTATGTTATTTTTTAGATGTTAGGATGGATGTGGTGAAAGTAAATCTTTATTATAATTTAATTAGAAAAAGTTGAATTCAACTCTATCCTTTGATTGAAACTAAGTTAATGATCATGTAATCTTCATTTTCTTACAAATCTCTCTTAGTAAAGTCTTAAACCTTATTGTCCAAGCTATCAAATCCTCTTTTCTCTATTCATCTAAATGTCCCTCTCCCCCATGGTCGATTTGCCCTTGTTTTCCTTTCACAATCATCTAAATAACATTTCTCCTCATAAACAATACATTATGGAAATCCAACAAAACAATTCTATCTCCTTCCTAGATATCTTCATTATTATCAACTTAATGGATTATTGGTGGATCCATGTCTTACCAAGTTTATTAATTAAGTCACATCACCACCCTACTAAAATCTATGAACCTATAAACCTCTATATAGGTTAAATCCAAAAATTAATATCAATATGTCAAATTCTGGAAACTTGCACTCTATAAAATATTGGTTTAAAATTAAATTGAACACATTTTTATATTTTTATATACTTACTACATCAATAATCATCATCTTCTTAATATATTAAAAATGGATATGCCTATGGTTAAGAAATATTGATTTAATTTCAAATTTGATTTTTACTATTTTGAAATTTTTTATTTAAATTTGCCCATCATTGCATAGTGAATATATATTTTTGACACATATATTATAAGGTAAGAGTTAGTGTTAATTTTACATTTTAAAAATTTAAAACTTTAAACTTTACAATATATATTTTGTAATATATTATTAAAAATTTGTTTTATTGTTTTATAATTTATTTTTAGTATTTTAATTATTTAATATTTTTATAATTAAATTTATAAATGCATTATTAAATTTAGATGTTTTAAAGTATTTATTTCAAGTTGTTTTTAATGAAAAATGAATGTTACCTGCAAATATAGAATGGTTTATCTATATTTTTTAATTTCTAAAATTTGAAAAATATGTTTTTTAATTCATAAGCAATTGTGTATTTTTTTTTCTGTACAAGATTTTTTTTGCATATTTTTATGAAATCTTATTCCATTCCTTACTCGAAATTATGCTACTATAGTCAGCTCTCTAAAACTTAAATATAAAATTTCACAAAGTCACATAATCACATATCTAAGAGGCTAAATCAGAGACTGATATTACACCAAACAACCAAACAAATAGCTCTCTGAAACTGCACACCATACAAATGGTGCTTTGAATTTGTCTTTACAATTATAAAACCTCCTAAACCTTTTTTTTAAAACAAACGAAAAGCACAAAACTAATATACGCAAATATACAGAATGCATGCAGTAAAATATATACGCAAATAAAGTGCAGACATCAATTTTTTTTTCTGACAATTTCAGAGAGAATAGGCATCGCTTTCCAGAACCATCATCCATACCTAATTGCTTCCAGGAAACACGATCTTTGAAGTTGCATGATGAAGAAAGTTGTGCATTTAGGTTTTGAACATCTCTAATCGCTCCAGCGGCCATCGATAACCGAGTTAATTACGTACCATTCTTCCGACTTTATTACCTCATCTCTCCTCCGACGGTGCCCTGAAAATATATGCTTCCTTTTCTCCTCGCAAAAGCCAAACTATTAGGACTGGTGTGGCCAACCATTAAAAAACCTGTGTATTCATTTTCCCTTACAGATTTTCTTTAGGCATATAAAATTTAAACAGCAGGCTCATCTGGCAAATGACTAAATAGGTTACTCACGTGGCTAAATGGCTAAATGGGCTCATGTTGGCTCATTTAGACAACCATTTGTTTTCCCAAGACTCCCCGTGTTTCAGGCTCATACTTCCATACACGTTGCTTGACAGATTATATTACACTTTTAAAGTGTATTCAATTCATAAAGTGAAGTGGGCATAAGAGGACAAACTGGTTTTGGTTTGAATTTTTTAAGAATCCAACGGGGAGGTTCATGCATCCTACAGTCGCTTAATATTTTCTTATTGTCTTGGAATGCAATCACAACGAGGTTTTAAAAATATGTGCAATAAAGCAAATGCTGTATGTAGCATAGTCCTTTAATTTTAATGCCATTTTAGGTTAAATTGATTAAAAAAATATAACCCAAAAATTCAAATTTTAACGCGTTAAAATTACTGTAATGGTTAATAATTTTAATTTTTTAATTAGAAAAACTTAAAAATTAACTTAATTGAAATTTCACTTTTTAATAAATAGTTGTAAATACAAGACTATTACAGTTTGTTAAAGGTTTCATGAAATTAACTTAAATGAGTAACATCATTTACCCGTATTCATTTACTTATTTACTAGAAACTGAGTATCTTACACTGATGTCTGGAACGGGACTGGCTCCCAATAGCTATATATTTCTCATTAAATTTAAATTTTGGATGTATCATCTTTAATAGTCGTGGCCCGGGATGGGGGAGTTTAATCGCTAGTCCCACAGAGAAATAAGGGGCGACTGGATTCAAATCTGGAAGGCGTGATTTAATACGGAGAAGTAAAACCATTCAAACAAACACGTAACGTAACTAACTTTATTTTTAGATAAAGTGTATGCTCAAAGTATTGCAACTTATTGTTGGATCCACTTGTCATTTGCAATTATGGTTGCATGATTTGTTAGCTATTGACTATTCTTTCATACACATTTACAAAACTACAAAATATACATGGACTTTGATTCACTATTTAAGACTCTAATTGCAGTGTGTTACTCAAGAAACGAGTTGCTGTACTGAAAAAATGAGATGGAGGTTGGGTTCAATGACGACACAATAGAAGGGATATGATGTTACCTTTTTCCTAGTTACACGATGGTACCAAAATGGCTTTGGTATTTCATACAAATGCTTTATTTGTAATTCATCTTTAGTCTATGACTACAACTTGAGGATTATCTGGCTGATTACAATGGACCAAATATGTTAATCCTTCATTAGCATTTATATATTAAATTTCCAATTTACATAATTTCACTCATCTTAATGGTTTCATTTGGATAAGAATTTGTCAAATTTAATTAGGATCATAAACAAGCAAGCAAATGAAGGACCAATAATACAATGATTTGCTGAAGGATTGGATCAATAATACAATGATTTGCTAAAGAATTATTCTAGATGTTATCTTGTGGGATTCACTCCTAAATTAGAAATGAGGATTCCTTAGTGCTTAGACACATGACCATCTCTCTTTAGTCTCAACAACTTAGATTTTGATTCTTTAATGCTACGCTATCTCACACACCTTTTTCCAACAAATTATTGGAACATCTTTGATACCAAAACATAAAATAAGAAAAATGCTTCAATCACAATTTTGAACACACCATGATGTAATATATTGCATTAACACACAACAATTATTTATTACATATACAAGCATATTACATAAATATATTACATGATATTAATAACATTTTTCCACTTTTCCTTTACACGACTTTATCACTATCAACCTAACCCTTACTCATTGATATTATAACAAATTAAGTGCTCACTTTTTCATTTTTCCTTCAGTACACTACTTTATCACTATCAACCTAACCCTTACTTTAGAGTAGAGAAGCATATTTCTCAATTATTTCTAACATGTCAATACTAAGCTATACTAATAGAGATGCTAATTGAAATGGGAAATTATTAGTCTTTCATTTCACATTCATCTCTACATAATATTAATCAATTTTTTTTAGATGGATACACATCTTGCTTTGACTAATTATAAAATGGGAAATGCCTTTGAGTTTTGTAAAGGAGATGAGTTTTTGTAAAGGAGATGGAGTTACATTTATTTATTTGAGTAGAAAGTATTTTCTAGAAATTATGTAAAATATTAATATTTTAAAAAAATTATATAAAAAATCAATACAATTTTTTTAGTAATTAATAATATAAGATTTAATTATTTTAATGTTTTTTTTTTATATGAAAAATATATCATCCTATAATATATTAATTACTTTTAATATATTTAAATAATGATATAAGTATTATAAATTTGTAAATAAACAAGATTTAGTACATATATGATAGGAAAAAAACACATATCACGTTGACATACACCATCTAGTAGGGCTAGGGTATCACGTTGACATACACCATCTAGTAGGGCTAGTGCCAAAAGAAGTATACAATAAATAAGCAATTAGTTAATTAAAATTATTTTGATATGAAAAATAGTTTAACTTTTTACTAGTAAAATTTAAAAAATGTACAAATACTAATTTTAATATATGATTAAAATATTTAAAATATGTAAATATGACTAAAATATTTAAAATGTGTAAATATAATGATCAATATTACTAAATATAAAAATGTACAAATAGAAATACTAAAATAAATCTATTTTAAACTAAAAAATTTAAAATTGCAATTTCTAAAAAAAATTAACTGGTACAATTTTTGAAAGTTTACTCCAAAATCATCAGATTCCAAAAGTTTATACCAAAAACATCCCAATACCTTGATTAACATCCTAATAATTATAAACAAAATATTTTATATTACAAATTCAAAAAATATTACACTTTAATATAATTTAATGAAATTCCTTTATATTATAAAATGAAAATTGGTATCCGGTAGAGGATTTTGGAGATGACTAGGTTTAGGGTTCTGGTGGAACCACTGGAACTGTGCATTTTCTGCAGGAATGGCGTGAATGGGGTGGTATAGGCTGACTAAATCTGGCAACAATCTCTTGGAGTCCAGTTGGCCCCTTTGGGGCCAACCTAGTACCAGCCAAGTCAAAAAAGTGGGAAGTTTATCTGGGTTGTTGTCATATTGGTTAGAGGCTATTGCACATTTTTTGCTATTCTTGTGGTTGGTTTTCAGTTTCTACTTCTGTGTTTGGTGGGGTTTGCAGGCACTTTCCTTTCTTTCGGTAGCTATCCATCTCCCACTATTTTCGGCGGTTTTTTTCCCTATGTGTTGTGGTCCCGTGTTGGGCTGGCAAACATCATTCTCCTTTTAGCGGTGTAGTGGGATCCAGGTGGTCCCCTGACTGGCAACTGCCGGTTTTCAGATTAGGGGTATGATGGGACATCCCAGGAATTTCGATGGTATTCCACTTTCTATTGCGGGGGGTTCTGGGCACGAGGAAGGGTTTCATTCTCTTAGTTTAGGGGAGTGTAGACAACGGCTTGACAAAACCTTTTCCTCTCATCCGTGGTCGAGTAGATTCAGGGGGGAGAAGGCTCGTAAGCGCAGAAATAACAAGCCTCTGAAAGTAAGGGAGGGACTGGATTGTTTTTCCATCCCGGTCGAAACTAACCTAGAATGGATCAAGATGCTACATGCTCGGGATATTGTTGGGCACTTAGAGTTTACTAGCGGTGACCAGCTTGAACTTTTGGAATGGGTAAGAAAGAATTGGGTCCCTATCTGTGGGGATATGCCTAGGGTCATGTAGTTGTTGAATCGGTGGGTTATGATTATTTTCTCTAAACCAGAACATGTGGGTCTAGTTCTTAAGCGGTTCTGGTGTTTTAAGGAGGGGTCCTTCTGCCTTAAGAAGTGGCACTTGTCCTTTGATCCTTTAAAGGAGAAACAACAGTTCAGACACCTTTGGCTTTTGATACCAGGGCTGCCGATTGAGCTCTGGTCCGAGAACATTCTGATTGGGATAGCTAATTCGGTGGGGAGGTTCGTCCGACTCGATAATAATTCATTATTTGGGTTTGACAGGAGGTCTGCTAAAGTTATGGTAGAGTTCGAAATGGCTCTTGGTTTGCTGGTCGAAATTGAACTCCATTGGGGTGAGTGGGTGTGGCGGCAACGGCTTGACTACTTCAGATTGACCTTCCATTGTCATTCTTGCCTGAAAATGGGACACATTCGATCACATTGTCCCGAATTAAGGTCTTCCACTCCTTTGAAGGCGTCACCGGATCTTTCTGGAACTCCTGGGCATATGCACTCAACTGGGAATGCTACCTCGTTGGAACCTCCTGCATCTCCGGGTAAGTTAACACCTAAACTTGGTTCTCCTATTCCTATTATTCTTAAGGATGAATTAGATTGCATTCGGGCTGCTGAGCATATACTTGATAGGAAATTGGCTGCGGGGGAAACTATCTTGCTTTCTGATATGGGTAGGGTTTTGGAATCTAATGGCGGCCACATTTCTGAGAAGTCTAGGGTTGATCGTGGTCATTTTGGGGAATCATCGGCTGCTGGGGGGGGACTCAGATTCCATTAACCTAGACTCTATTTATACTTTACCTAAGGATTTGGATGTGGGGATGTCTAAAGGTACTATAGATGACTTGATTCCTATGCATTGTGAGCCCTCTGGTTTGGTTGGTGGGGATATGGGGGTTGTGGAAGTGGGGCCCTTTTCGGGGGTTGATACTACTATTTTAGGCGATGCTGGTTATGGGACTTCAAATGAGTCTGATATTCTCTCGCCTCTGCCTATTTTTTCTAAAAATCCCTCATCAAACCCTAGGGTTCATTCATGCAATAGTGCTCATTTTCATAATGTTACTCTTAGGAAACCCCGTCGGAAAGGTAGAAAGGGGATGGGTGAGGCTGTTGATCCTACTGTGGAGACTATTTCTGTAACTGATCGTATTTTTTTTGGTCTTGGGAATGATGAGGAACATCCTTCGACTGGGCTCGTGGACAATTCTAGGGTTTCTGTGTCTGTTTCTTCGGGTGGTGGTTTTGTGGATTCTGTTGTTGGGGGCCTTAGAGCAAATTCCCCTTATAATTTGGGTTCCTAATGTCTATTTGTACTCTGAATATCCACGGTTTGGGGTCGACTGTGCGAGCTAGGCTCCTCTCCAAGCTCATTGCTACTGCTCTCCCTACTATCTTACTTTTGCAAGAAACTATGTGTGTTGATCACTTGGTTGTTTCTAAGGTTGCTAGTATCCTTCCTGGGTGAGAGATATCAGCTATTAGTTCGGATGGCATGTCTGGAGGGTTACTGGCAGCATGGGATCCTCGGTTCTATTCATTTTATGTGTATAAGACTCGGTGGGGTCTCCTGTTGGAAGGATTTTGTAAATTGAATGACTTGCATCTCAAGATCCTGAATTGCTATGCTCCATACAAGGACCGTGAGGTGTTCTGGATGGGTTTGCAGTCATCCAGGATATTATTGATGGAGAATATTATGGGGGGGGGATTTGAACTTTACCAAATTTTCTCATGATATTTGGGGTGCTAAAGCCAAGATGGACACACTTTTTGACTTCTTTAATGATTTTCTATTAAATAATAATTTAATTGATGTTGTCACAAGGGTGATTACTCCCACCTGGACTAATGGCCGAAGCGGGCAGGAAGGGATACATAAGCGATTAGATAAATTTTTGGTTCATGAATCACTGCTTTACTCAGTCGGTAAATACAGAACTTGGGTGGGGAAGAACAAGATCTCTGACCACTGGCCGGTCTTTTTCCAAATTGATGACTGTGTTCATCTATAGAAATTCCCCTTTAAATTTGATTGCTCATGGCTGAACCATGATGAATTTGTGCATTTTTCTAGGGAGGGATGGCTGAAACTTTCTAGCAACAATGAGCTAAATCCGGTGGACAATTTCTGTCAGAAATTGCAAAAATTTAATCAAATTGTTACTACCTGGATTCATTTGAGGAAACAAAAGGATAGGCAACATCTTTTGTTGGTTGAGGACCAATTACAGGATATTTACACTCATAATTTGGTAAGGCCCTTGGACAGTTTGAAATTTGATTTACTTAAAAAACTGGAGGCGGAAAAGGATGATATTATTCTCAGAGAAGAGAAGGAATGGAGAATGAAGAGCAGAGCACTTTGGGTTAATTTTGGGGATAGAAATACAAGATTTTTCCACACATTTGCATCGACTAGAAGAAATAATAACTCTATCTGGAATATATCAGATGATTCGGGTATAGAAGTCTCTAGTCAACATGAGCTACAGGATTTGGCACTGAAACACTTCAGCAAAATTTATTTAGTGGACCCTACTTGTGATCTTGATTCACAGCTCTAGGTGATTAAAAATTATCCAAGATTCTTTGATAATGACTCGGCTGCAAAATTATGTCGAGAAGTTACTTTGGGAGAGGTTGAGAGTACTTTGAAACTTTTTGCTAAGGAAAAAAAGCCCAAGGCCAGATGGCTGGACAGTTGAATTGTTTTTACATTTTTTTGATATAATTGGGGAAGAGATTGTCAGGATGGTGGATTTCACCCAGATGGAGGGCTATATGTCTGGGTTTTTAACCCTAATTCCCAAAGTGAACGACCCAAAGCATTTTGGTGATTTCAGGCCAATTGCCTTATGCAATTTGGTTTATAAGATTGTTTCTAAGATCATTGCTGGGAGGCTTAAGCCGGTTCTCTCAAGGTACATTTCAAAGGAACAATTTGGTTTTTTACAGGATAGACAAATACATGATGCAGTGGGTATTACACAGGAAATCTTACATTCAATTAAATGCAGGAAGAAAAAAACTATCTTTCTTAAAATGGACTTAGAGAAAGCATATGATAGAGTTAACTGGGATTTTCTCTGATTAATTCTGATTCAAATAGGTGTCCCAGCTTTGGCTATCAAATGGATTATGACTTGTGTGGACACTGCTAATATTGTTGTACTTGTGAATGGGGCAACTACACCATTTTTTAGTTGTTCCAGGAGCATTCGTCAAGGATGTTCACTTTCACCACTTCTGTTTCTCTTGGTGATAGAAGGGCTGAGCAGATTGATTATCCAAGCTAAGAATGAAGATAAAATTATTGGTATTAAAATAGCTAAGGATTTCTACATCACACATGTTCTGTTTGTAGATGACGTACTTTTAGATGGCTTGGAAACACTTTCAGAATGGAGACACTTCCAGAAGATCATCTCTATATTCTGCAAGGCCTCTGGAATGTGTGTTAGTTTGAAAAAATCTTGCTTTTTTGGTAATCTTATAGAGGAGGACCGGATTCTGGAGGTTCAGACCTTGTTGCCTTATAAATTTTGCTGTATAAATGAAGGCTTTACCTATCTAAAATTCCATCTCAAGCCTAATGGATATTTAATAAAAGAATGGGAGTGTCTAATTAAAAAGTTTGAGAACAGGATATCCAACTGGACGTATCGGTTGCTTTCGATTGGTGGCAAATTAACATTGGTGAAGTCTGTGTTGATGGGAACTCCAGTGTATTGGTTCTCATTATTTCCCATTCCCTACTTTGTGATTAATTATCTGAGAAGGTTAATGTTTAACTTTTTATGGACGGGAGGTTTCAATAAGAACAGCCTGGTGATGATTGGTTGGGAGAAAATTTCATTACCTTTGGAGGCCGACGGTTGGGGTATTAAAGACTTGACTGTGTTTAGTGCAGCGTTGAGATTGAAGAGTTTGTGGCGTGCTATTTTTGGCAACACACTGTGGTCGAAGCTCATTCATCAGAATTACATCAAAATGGAGGTCTTGCATTGGCTCAGGTCACCTGCTAAGAAAGTGAGAGGTGTCTCACCTATCTGGAATGGATTCATGAAAGTTTATAAATGGTTAGCTTTTGAATTATGCTGGAAAGTTGGATGTGGGGAGGAGGTAGCTATCGGGGTTGATCCCATTGTGGGGATGAAAGATTCTTATTGTTTATCATCCAATCTGTTATATAAACTTAATGATGCTAGTTACTATACCCTAAGTTCTATTGGAAATATTTGTAATACAGGTTATTGGTCTTCGGATGTTGATCTCCAGTTATCCCCAAATATTGTTGTGGAATGGCAGTACTATATATATAATCCCAATGCTGCTGGTATCCGTCTCAATTCAAATGCTGATAAAGTGGTATGGGGAGGGAATGAAGCCACTGGGACTGTTACAGCAAGCTCGACCTACAGCTATATGATTAAAGGGAGATGCATTTATCCTAAACAATGGTGGTATGATAAAATTTGGCATTGGAATTTACCACTTAAATTGAAATGTTTCTTTTGGTTTGTTCTTCAGGAAAGGTTGAAGACGTGGGAGAACCTTTTATTAATGGGGTGGGTCGGTCCTAGTCAGTGCATATTATGTAGATGCAATTTGGAAACTTCTTGGCATCTATTTATGGAGTGTTCATTTACCTTGGCACTTTGGGAGCAAATATATCAGATCTTGGACATAAAGGCTAGATGGGGTGGTCTAAATATTGCTACTTCTTTGAAACAATGGAGATTGGAGTGTAAAGATCATAAGACCCTTCCTATTTTTATTTGCTGGGTGATCTGGGGGATTAGGAACAAGGCCATATTTGAGGACACTAGACCTCATCTGAACATTTTCCCAATTCTGTTATCAGTCACTATTTGATTTTTCAAATGGTGGAAAAGCCCAGGAGTCATAGGAACATTGGTCAGTTTAATTTTGTGGTTACTGATCCAGTTCTATTTTTTGATGGTGCTACTGATTTGGGGGAGTGTGGGGTTGGGGGACTTATTTACCTCAATCAAGAGCATTACTTCACACTAAAGATGAAATGTGGTAGGGGTACCAACATGAAAGTGAAACTTTTGGCTTTATGGAGCATTGCAAAAGTGGCCAATTGTTTTCAGCTGTTGAATGTGAAGGTTTTTGGCGATTCTCGTGTGACCACAAAGTGGGCTAAGGGGGAGTTTGATCTTAATGTATTAAATTTGGCAACCTAGTGTGATAGAACAAAGTTGGAACTTCATAAGTTGGGGAAGGTTACTTTGGAACATATTTTTAGAGAACATAATGTACAAGCTGACCTACTCTCTAAACAGGCTTTGGATGGTGAAGAGGCATACTTAGTTTGGGAAGAAATATTGGAGAATCAACATATTGACTCCGGCAGCTATTACTTCTTTGGATGATCTTGATACTTATGTGAAAGATATTTTTTTATCTGCTTTTGTACTTATTTTGAAGTTTTCTGCTTTGCAAAGGACTTTATGTCTGTTTTTGGATTTATCTATATATTTTGTGAACTCTGAAATACTCTCTCATGAGGGAGGTCGAATATTGGACATTGGATATACTACAATCATGTACTATTTGATTCAAGTTTGAATATCAATAGTATGCTTTTTTCGCGGGAAAAAAAAGGTTTCTCCTATCACACGTCACTAAAGGTTTCTCCTATCACACATGTCACTGTATCTGTTTCTACTTATTGTTTATCAATGTTTACTAGTCACAAATTAAGTTGTTTTAGTAAATATGTTTTTAATGCAAAAAGCTATTAACTTGTAGTTGTTTTTACTATTGCTAAACTACATGTTAATGTTTCAATTTTGCTTAACAAATCTAACCCAAGACTAAGTTTTGAAATCAATCAAAATTCTAATTAATAAATCAAAATTTAAAATTCCTAATTATTTAATCAAACAAAGAGATAAAGTTTATTATATCTCTAGTTCATTGCACCGAGTGAAAAGAGGTGCTCTACAGTCCAGTATGGGGTTATATTATGTCGACAATTAATAAATTCATGTCAACTCATAAAATAAAATAAAATAAAATTAATCAAAGTATTTAAAAAAAAATCCATGTTGGCTCATAAAATAAAATATTATGAGAAGTAATTAAAAAATCTATGTTCGTTTATAAAATAAAAACTTAAAACTTAAAGCCGGGTCTATCAATCAAGAGATATCAAATTTCTTGAGTTTAAATTTAAAAAAGGAAATACACCTCAAGAAATTGGATCCCTCTAGGTGCTTGATAGATACCAGTTTAAGATGGATCTATGCTGGTCATACACTCACAATCTCCTTTGTTGATATAACAAGAAAACGAGTAATTTATTTGTATTTAACAACGTAAGCTCCTTCTTGAAATATTTGGATTAAATTCTTGAAAAAGTTAAACCATTCCACTTGCATGTAAAAGAATGAAAGATTTGGATTAAATTCTTGAAAAAGTTAAACCCCTCCACCTGCACATGTAAAAACAATGAAAGATTTGGATTAACTATTTTGAAAATGTAAGCCCTCCACGTGCATGTAAAAACAAAAACATGTAAGTGCCTTCACTTGCATCTAGTAAGACCCAAGCATTTTTATAATGTAGTCAATTCCTACTAGCTCATTTGGTTAAGGTGTTTGTCTCATCAATTCCCCTTACGGGTGAGCTAGCTGGGAGGACACCCAAAATCCAACCTATTGAGGGTTGGTGTGGCCTTTATAAATACTGGTTTTCTCCATCTGCACCATCCATTAGGATCAGGATCCATAGCTAATTTATTATATTATTTAGAAGGACCTACGAGGCTAACCACCATTCAACTGTCGCTATCGAGGAGTGTTCCATTTGGGTGGAAAAGGCACTCTCGCCAGGCACTCTCTCCCTCTCATTTTTTCTATGTGGCCCATAATGTAAGCTTTCAAACCATGCCTTCTTCTCACCCGTAGAACCATAGCTCCCTTCTTAATCGTCCCTGCCTTCTCACCCGTAGTGAGGTTGCTTTCCTACCCAGGTCGGGTGTGTTCCCCCGATGATATTGACGACTTAGATGCCCCTGGGTCATGGTTTCTTAGACCAAAGGCCACTCGCATAAGTAAAGGAGATTTTAGCAAACAAAAAAATATACCCAATCATTTTACAATGTAAGTAGTGTTCCTGAACTATGTGTGAAAATATAAATTATTTAAATGATTAAGGGTCGATGCAAGGTAATGAAACCCACTTATGATGTGTTAGTTGCAATGGACATCTTAAAAAACATAAATATGACCATTAAAATGAATTTTTAGAGGTACCTATGCAGGTTTTTAGAACATGGTGTAAAAATATGAAACATGGACAAGTAGATCACCTTCTGGAATATATAACTTTTATATACGGAAAATAGGTATAACTCCCAAAAAATGGTGTTCTTCTAAGATTGGTATGTTTATTTTTTCTAAAACATAATGCATATGTTTTCATTAGGCCCCGGGTTTGGTATGTAAATTGTCCAAATTTATAAAAATAATTATGTAGAGTTGTAGATAATAGGCAGTTCTAGTGCAACACTATTTTTTCAAAAGTTTCCAAGCTAATTTTATATTTTTTTTGAATTAAGGAAGTCAACAAAGCTCTAAAAAGACAAGGTCAATCGTTAGGCCCCACCATCATGGTATTAACATGGTCAATTTACTCTATTTTTAATGCGTAGGTCTTCTAGTATATTTTTGCGTGTTCTTTTTCATTTTCAAAATAGGTGAGCTAGTCAAAAGTTATAATTGAATACATGACCTATGTTTTATGTAAAAATGACATTATTGCAAACAAAAATGAATAAAAAATAGAAAATATTAACAAATTTATTCAAAAAATAAATATTTGGAATATGCACATAGAGTTCTATAAGTGTGTGCAGTTTCATTTGCATTAGACAAGTGGAGCATATACAGATTCAAGGTTGAAAAACATGAAGTTACAAAACATGATGTGTAAATTTTCTATAATGCAGTCCAAGGCATAAGGTTTGGAAATCCGAACCTAGAACCAAACATTCCAAGTCATTGCACACAGAATAGAAAAGGGCAAGCATGCGAAAAAAATTAATTTTGCAATGTGCATGCGTTAGTAACACGTGTGCACAAAAGTGTGTGCACGCTATTAAAGTGTGCACACTAAGAGAACGCACACACTAATAACACGCACACACTAATAGTGCACACATACTAATAGTGTTCACATGCTAATGTTATTTAATTATTTCTCCCTCCTTCTAACTATATATCCCTTTCTCATTATAATCTCACACCCCCTCCCTCTTTATAACCCCACCCCTATCTCTCTCTCTCAACCCCCATCTATCCCTATACCATAAAGAATAATCCCTCCATCTCTCCTTATACCATAAATCCTAAGGCCCCCATCTCTTTGTTGTACCCTAAGCCCTAACCCCCTCCTTTCTCTATTTCTCTAACCCTCCCTCTCTCCTCTTCCCATTTCCTATCTCTCTCTTTGTCCCCCTGACCCATCACCCTACATGCCCTATATCTATAAACAAGCCTCCCTCTTTCTCCTAAACCCCCTCCCCCCTACCACTAACCTCTCTCTTTCTCTCTTTCTCTCTCCCTCTCTCTCTCTCTCCCCAACCCCCCATTCCTCACCCTCTTACCCCTACCCCCCAATCTATCTCTCTCTCCCACACCACTAATCACCTCTCTCTCTCTCTGCTCCCCAAAGCCCCACTCCTCACCTTCCTATCTCGCTCTCTCTCTCTCTGTCTCTCTCTCTCTCTCTCTCTTTTCTCACCCCCTACCCTTATCCACCCATTCACTCTCTCTATTTTGATCTCTCACTTAGTCCTACCACTAACCATCTCTCTCTCTCTCTCTCTCTCTCTCTCTCTCTCTCTCTCTCCAAACCCCCACTCTTCACCCTCATACCCCTACCCCCCCCTCTCTCTCTCTCACCTACCACTAACCATCTCTCCATCCCTCTCACTCTATATATATCCCTCCTCCCCTACTCTCCCTACCCTTAACCACCCAATCTCTCTCTTTCTATTGGTCTCTCACCTACTGATCCTACAACTAACCACCTCCTCTCTCTCTCTAAACCCATAACTCTTAATTTCTCTCTAAACCACTGACCACCTCTCTCTCTCTCTCTCTCTATATATATATATATATATATATCCCCCTTACTCCCCCCTACCCTTAAACACCCACTCACGCTCTCTCTTTTGATCTCTCTCTCTCTCACTTTAAACCTGTAACCCCCAATATCTCTCTCTCTCAACCCCTAACCCACAATATCATATATATGTGTGTGTGTGTGTGTGTATCCCCCTTACTCCCCCCACCCTTAGACACCCACTTATGCTCTCTCTTTCGATCTCTCTCTCTCTCTCTCACTCTAAACCTGTAACCGCCAATATCTCTCTCTCTCAACCCCTAACCCACAATCTCTCTCTCTCTCAACCCCTAACCCACAATCTCTCTCTCTGTATTTAGGGAATCCAAAACTTCATAGTAGATATTGGTCATATTATACATCTTTTCCTTCAAGACTTTACTCTCTCTCTCTCTCTCCCTCTCTCTCTCTCTCTCTCTCTCTGGGGAATCCAAAACTTAATAAAAGATATTAGTCATCTTCTACATATTTTTCTTCAAGACTTCACACTCTTTCACATCCGATATTGTCTCTCTCTCACTCTCTAAACCCATAACCCCCAATCTCTCTCTCTCTCTCTCAACCCCTAACCCGCAATATCACTCTTTGTATGGGGGAGATGTTGTAACGTGTATGTGTAGCGTTACATGTGTGATGTAGCGTTACATCTAATAGTAAAAAGTGATAATATGAGGGAGATCTTGTAATGTGTATAATGTAGCGTTACATGTGTGATGTAGCGTTACATCTAATAGTAAAAAGTAAGAAATTATATTATTTCGACAATTAATAAATTCATGTCAGCTCATAAAATAAAAAATATTAATCAAAGTATTTTAAAAAAATCCATGTTAGCTCATAAAATAAAATATTATGAAAAGTAATTAAAAAATCTATGTTCGTTTATAAAATAAAAACTTAAAACTTAAACCTGGGTCTATCAATCAAGAGATATCAAATTTCTTGAGTTTAAATTTAAAAAAAGAAATACACCTCAAGAAATTGGATCCCTCTCGGTGCTTGATAGATACAGTTTTAAGATGGATCTATGCTAGTCATAAACTCACAATCTCCTTTGTTGATATAACAAGAAAATGAGTAATTTATTTGTATTTAACAATGTAAGCTCCTTCTTGAAAGATTTCGATTAAATTCCTGAAAAAGTTAAACCCTTCCACTTGCATGTAAAAACAATGAAAGATTTGGATTAAATTCTTGAAAAAGTTAAACCCCTCCACTTGCACGTAAAAACAATGAAAGATTTGGATTAACTATTTTGAAAATGTAAGCCCTCCACTTGCATGTAAAAACAAAAACATGTAAGTTCCTTCACTTGCATGTATTTAGACAAAAATATGTTTTATAAGGGAATTTTCAAGTAAGACCCAAGCATTTTATAATGTAGTCAATTCTTGCTAGCTCATTTGGTTAAGGTGTTTGTCTCGTCAAAAGGGAGACCCGGGTTCAATTCCCCTTACGGGTGAGCTAGTTGGGAGGACACCCAAAATCCAACCAGTTGAGGGTTGGTGTGGCCTTTATAAATATTGATTTTCTCCATCTGTACCATCCATTAGGATCAGTATCCATAGCTAATTTATTATATTATTTAGAAGGACCTGCGGGGCTAACCACCATTCAACCGCTGCTATTGAGGATCATTCCATTTGGGTGGAAAAGGAACTCTCCCCCTCTCATTTTTTCTATCTGTCCCATAATGTAAGCTTTCAAACCATGCCCGCTTCTCACCCGTAGAACCATAGCTCCCTTCTCAATCGTCCCTCCTTCTCACCCGTAGCGAGGTCGCTTGCCTACCCAGGTCAGGTGTGTTCCCCCGATGATATTGATAGATTAGATTCCCCTGGGTCATGGTTTCTTAGACCAAAGGCCACTCGCATAAGTAAGGGAGATTTTAGCAAACAAAAAAAAATACCCAAGCATTTTATAATGTAAGTAGTGTTCCTGAACTATGTGTGAAAATATAAATTATTTAAATGATTAAGGGTCGATGCAAGGTAATGAAACCCACTTATGATGTGTTAGTTGCAATGGACTTCCTAAAAAACAGAAATATGACCATTAAAATGAATGTTTAGAGGTACCTATATAGGTTTTTAGAACATGGTGTAAAAATATGAAACATGGACAATTAGATCACCTTCTGGAATATATAACTTTTATATAGAGAAAATAGGTATAACTCCCAAAAAATGGTGTTCTTCTAAGATTGGTATGTTTATTTTTTCTAAAACATAATGCATATGTTTGCATTAGGCCCCGGGTTTGGTATGTAAATTGTCCAAATTTATAAAAATAATTATGTAGAGTTGTAGATAACAGGCGGTTCTAGTGCAACGCTATTTTTCCAAAATTTTACAAGCTAATTTTATATTTTTTTTAAATTAAGGAAGTCAACAAATCTCTAAAAAGACAAGGTCAATCGTTAGGCCCCACCATCATGGTATTAACATGGTCAATTTACTATGTTTTTCATGTGTAGGTCTTCCAGTATATTTTTGCGCGTTCTTTTTCATTTTCGAAATAGGTGAGCTAGTCAAAAGTTATAATTGAAATACATGACCTATGTTTTATGTAAAAATGACATTATTGCAAACAAAAATGATTAAAAAATAGAAAATACTAACAAATTTATTCAAAAAATAAATATTTGGAATATGCACATAGAGTTCTATAAGTGTGTGCAGTTTCATTTGCATTAGACAAGTGGAGCATATACAGATTCAAGGTTGAAAAACATGAAGTTACAAAACATGATGTGTAAATTTTCTATAATGCAGTCCAAGGCACAAGGTTTGGAAATCCAAACCTATAACCAAACATTCCAAGTCATTACACATGGAAAAGAAAAGGGAAAACATGCCAAAAAAAAATAATTTTGCAATGTGCATGCATTAGTAACGCGTGTGCACTAATAGTGTGTGCACGCTATTAAAGTGTGCGCACTAAGAGAACACACACGCTAATAACACCCACACACTAATAGTGCACACATACTAATAGCGTGCACATGCTAATGTTATTTAATTGTTTCTCCATCCTTCTAACTATATATCCCTTTCTCATTATAATCTCGCGCCCCCTCCCTCTTTATAACCCCACCCCTCTCTCTCTCTCTCTCTCTCAACCCTCCGTCTATCCCTATACCATAAAGAATAAGCCCTCCATCTCACCCTATACCATAAATCCTAAGCCCCCCATCTCTTTGTTACCCTAAACCCTAACCCCCTCCTTTCGCTATTTCTCTCATTAGAGGAAATTTGGGTAAAAAATGAGCCTCCTAAGGAAAATAATAAAATAATAGTAGAGAGAGAGTAAAAAAACTACTTTTTTGGATCGTATTTTCAACTTATCTCCTTGTAGGTTTACTCAAATTTCAAGTAGGAGGACTCGTTGGATGCATAATTAAATTATGCATCCAATGAGTACCCATGTTGCATACTTTTAACAACATCCACACCATGAAAAATTGAAAATACATTAAAAACGTGTTTCTACTGAGAGAAAACACGTTTTTTAATGTATTTTCGATTTTTCATGGTGTGGATGTTGTTAAAAGTATGCAACATGGGTACTTGTTGGATGCATAATTTAATTATGCATCCAATGAGTCCTCCTTGAAATTTCAGTAAACCTACAAGGAGATAAGTTGAAAATAGAATCCAAAAAAGTAGTTTTTGTTTTTTCCCTCCAATTTTTTTAGGTGCTCCCTTTTTGAATTTTAAAGCATTTTGATTGGATAATACATGATGACATGGAATTTGTATTATTTTTGGAAGGCCCATTTTAAATTGAAATTTCCTCTAATGAACCCTCCCTCTCTCCTATTCCCATTTCCTATCTCTCCCTTTGTCCCCCTGACCCATCACCCTACATGCCCTCTATCTATAAACAAGCCTCCCTCTTTCTCCTAATCCTACTCCCCCCTACCACTAACCTCTCTCTCTCTCTCCCTCTCTCTCTCTCTCTCTCTCCCCAACCCCCCATTCCTCACCCTCCTACCCCTACCCCCCACTCTATCTCTCTCTCCCACACTACTAACCACCTCTCTCTCTCTCTCTCTCTCTCTCTCTCGATATATATATATATATATATATATATATATATACCCTACCCTTAACCACCCACTCACTATATTCCTCTACCCCCTACCCTTATCCACCCACTCACTCTCTCTATTTTTATTTCTCACTTAGTCCTACCACTAACCATCTCTCTCTCTCTCTCTCTCTCTCTCTCTCTCTCTCTCTCTCCAAACCCCCACTCTTCACCCTCATACTCCTACCCCCCCTCCCTCTCTCTCTCTCCTACCACTAACCATCTCTCGATCTCTCTCACTCTATATATATCCCTACTCCCCCTACCCTTAACCACCCACTCTATCTCTTTCTATTGGTATCTCACCTACTGATCCTACCACTAACCACCTCCTCTCTCTCTAAACCCATAACTCCTAATTTCTCTCTAAACCACTGACCACCTCTCTATCTCTCTCTCTCTCTCTATATATATATATATATATATCCCCCTTACTCCACCCTACCTTTAGACACCCACTCACGCTCTCTCTTTTGATCTCTCTCTCTCTCTCACTTTAAACCTGTAACCCCCAATATCTCTTTCTCTCAACCCCTAACCCACAATCTCATATATATATATATATATATATATATATATCCCTTACTCCCCCCTACCCTTAGACACCCACTCATGCTCTCTCTTTCAATCTCTCTCTCTCTCTCACTCTAAACCTACAACTGCCAATATCTCTCTCTCTCAACCCCTAACCCACAATCTCTCTCTATATATTCGGGGCATCCAAAACTTCATAGCAGATATTGTTCACCTTCTACATCTTTTCCTTCAAGACTTCACACTCTTTCAAGCATGGTACTCTCTCTCTCTCTAAACCCCTAACCCCCAAAATCTCTCTCTCTCTCTCTCTCTCTCTCTCTCTCTAAACCCCTAACTCCCAATATATATATATATATAAACCCCTAACCCCCAATCTCTCTCTCTCTCTCTCTAAACCCCTAACCCCCAATCTCTCTCTCTCTAAACCCCTAACCCTCTCTCTCTCTAAATCCCTTTAAGACTTCACACACTTTCACATATGAGACTCCCTATCTGTCCCTAAACCCTTAACCCTCAATCTCTTTCTCTCTCAACCCCTAACCCTCTCTCTCTCTCTCTCTCTCTCTCTCTCTCTCTCAACCCATAACCAGGTTCTACATCGGCTTTTCACACCCCTAATATCATAATTAAAGCATGGTTAATGTCGAATTTTATCACTTATTTTGGGATCACCTCGAGAAGAAATATTGCATTTGATTTTACATGGATATCAAATGCTTGTATCAACACAATAATAAATTGTGAACTTAATGTTCGTGTGAAACTTCTAAAAAGAGTTCATGTGAAATACAATGTAGTGAACATTCACCCACCACATGTTAATGATTATAGGAGCGTCCACGCACTATTAGTGGGTGTGCATTAATAACACGCACATGCTCCTATATGCAGTTACTAGCAAAGGTTCACCACAATCATACGTGGAACATTTGTGGTGAACATTTGTTAGTTAATGCACATAGGAGCGCGCACACGTTAGTAATGGACACGCATTGCACATTATTAATGTGCGTGCACTCCTCTATCTGAAAAATACAACAAAACTTTCCATGTGCATCATCTATTTCAATTTCAAGTGTGACGCAGTAAACTCCATTTGGTTCACATGATTTCAGTTCTCATCTTCTTGCACTCACACATTCAACTTGCATTCTTTGGTAAATTGGAACCATCTCAACCATCTTGGACACAACATCTACACATGACAATTCTCACAGCTCATTTTGGAACATTGGACCATTCTCATATAACTGTTGGACACATTGGATTTCATGTGTTTAACAATGCAAGTAAGGAGCTATTAAAGAAAGGTATGGTGAAATTTTTTCTACATGAGTTGTATGAGTTGTCTCCCCTTGTAATATACAATGGTTGGACATGGTGTATTTGAATTCAAATTTAAATATTATAAATTGTAAAAAAATTATATACTTGCTTGATTTTTGTTCAAATTGATCTAGATGTACATGATTGTTGCAAATCCAAATATCAAATCCATATAAAACACATCATATTTAAGATAACTAATAGAGTAAAAAGTGTGTAAAGAAAAACATGATTTTGGTTAGAATGAAAAATATGTTATACAAGTTCTTCCACAAATATGTTAATATGAGGAAAAACATAAACCCTCTCATAATTTAGAAAATAAAATGGATATGTCACAATCGTTCTCAAGATAAGGGGATATACCACTCAGTAACTTACGTCTTCCCCTTAAACATAGTATGTGGCCCCAAAGGGATCATACCATATATTTCACATACAAGTATGAATCTCAAAACCAATAGGCTTGACTTCCTGGAAAAATACAACATATAGCATAACCTTGTGCAAAAATCCCCAAATAAACTACTTACATCCTGGCATTGTCATCTATCTCACATTCCAAGAAATATGACAAATATTCATTTAATAAATAGAGGGTTGAGCATAGTGCTGAATCTACTACTTAATCCCACATTGTCAAAGGAAGAGACACCCTTGACTAGGGAATATGCCACAACTTCCCAGAATGATTTTTCCCAAGGAGCAAGATGCACAACTCTAGTAGGCTTATCTAATGGACTAGGAGTTGAGGGCACATTCCTCTATTTGTACATAACTTGCCAAACTTGATAAACATACATACCTTGGGCCTAATCATTGATACACATAGTAGAATCCATCATAGTACTCTATCCTTGTTAGCCTTCAATAGGTCCAAATTCAAAATCCATCACTATTTGTGATCCAATAATCCACTAGTTCTAAGAAGTATGAAAATACACCCCACTACTATAACCTAATACCAATATTTGTAACCGGAAAGATAAAATATGACCAACCTAGTCTTGTGTTTTGACTTCCTTGGCCACTTGGCTAGGACCAACTAATGAACCACTTATCTTAGATGAGGCAATTGATGTTGCAATAGCTATACCCTAAGAAGTTGTAGCAACCGTGCTATGAGAAGCTACAAAACTTGTACTTTGAGAATCTATAGGAGATGGTTTTTGATGTGGGAAGTCACAAATGAAGTGGTCATAATCTTAATAAGAAAACTTTATTTTATAAATTTAGATAATGCACCTTCTAATGACAAACCCCGTCCACTATAATAACTATAATGACAAGGGGAAGCTTGAAATGCACTGCACCAACCATTTTGGATGAACAACTTGCTAAACCTTTTGGAGAACAAGTTTGTAAAAGGTCATATAAATCAACCAAAAGAGAAGAGAACTCCAACCAAAAAGGATATTGAACTTGTCTTCAACTCTCTAGATTAAAAAATTTCATCCATAACTAAACATATGCTATGGAATTGGTGATTTTCCGTATACCATACTACAACACCTACATAATCGTTTCCTTATACACATACACATAGTAGAATACATCATAGTGCTCTATCCTTGTTAGCCTTCAATAGGTCCAAAATCAAATTCCATCACTATTTATGATCCAATAATCAACTAATTCTAAGAATTCTGTAAAGACACCCCACTATTAAAACCTAATACCAATATTTGTGATGGGAAAGATAATATATCACCAACCTATGCTTGTGTTTTGACTTCCTTGGCCACTTGGCTAGGACCAACTAACGATCCATTTATGTTAGATGAGGAAATTGATGTTGCAACATGCTATACCCTTAGACGTTGTAGCAATCGTACCATGAGAAGCTACAAAACTTGTACTTTGAGAATCTATGGTAGGTGGTTTTTGATGTGGGAAGTCACAAATGAAGTGGTCATAAGCTTGATAGTAAAAACAAGTATTGTATAGATTTAGATAATGCACCTTCTACTGACAAACCCCATCCACTATAATAAATATAATTACAAGAGGAAGATTGAAATGAAATGCACCAACCATTTTGGATCAACAACTTGCTAAACCTATTGGATAACAAGCTTGTAAAATGTCATATAAATCAACCAAAAGAGAAGAGAAGTCCAACGACAAAGGATATTGAAATTTTCCTCAAATCTCTAGATTAAAATTTTCCATCCATAACTAAACATAGGCTAGGGAATTGGTGATTTCCATATACCATACTACAACACCTACATAATTGTTGCCTTATAATTGAAGAAGAAGAAAAGATATATGAACATGGTGTCTTGATTAACTCTCCTTTGTTCTATTGGCAAACAAAACATTATGCCACAAACTTTTAAACATCAATTCCAATAATTTCCCATAAAAAATCCTTCTTGGTCCCGTGGTAAGTTTTCAATAACCATGAATGTCCTTCTATAAAAGAAGTGTGCAATTCCAAAAGGACTTTCTGTTTGAGCTTAGAATTCTTCCATAAATATAGGTGATCCATGCACCAAAATGAATCATTATTCCACACAAATTTATCTAGTGATCTAGTTCTCCTCCAATAGTTTTAAGACCTTGTCAGCATATCATACATGCTATTCCCAATATTTTCTATAGACTAGTATAACGTCAAAAAATACTAACACAAATTTCATGAGGAATGATTTAAAAATAGAATTCATCAAGATTTGAAATGTGGAAGGTGCATGGGTAAGGAAAAATGGCATGATCACCAAAACTTTATAATGACCTTCTTGTGTTTTGAATATTTTTTTTAGAATTTCTTCTTGCATTCAATGGAGATATTACTAGATCATTCCCATAAGCATTCAATGGATAATATGGAATGATACTCACAATCTTGTTGCAAATGTTATTTATTTTTCAGGGGCAATAAACTTGTTTTCTTAAAAAAGTTTTTGTAGATGGGAAACAAATGAAATAGATCAAAAATTCTGTAAGGAAGGATCTCTCTCCTCAATATATCCATGATCTAAGAGAAAAAGAAAGGTTGGGCATGGAAAAACATACACATGCAACTGCCACTACCTCAAATACTAGCACAATGCATGACACAATGAACTCTAGTTCAGCACCACAAGTGAAGCGGATGCAAGCAATGGATCCCACTCAAATTCCTTCATCAATTCATCCTCCAACGAATAATCCATTAGCGAGCAATAATGAATTGATTCAAGACATTCAAATATTGGAAGATGTTGAGTATGCATAATTGGATGTGCAAGGAGATGTTAATTTGCAATCTCCCCAAGAAGACCACACATATTTCCAACACACTCCCACTCCGGAACAACATGTGAACGAAGTGCCACAACAAAGCAGTGGTGGGACTCATACTTCTCCTATACCTACTTTACCTCGATTTTCTAGTGTGTGATGAAGAAGAACTCCTAGACGTATTCATGTGGATGAAAGTGCCCAAACAAGCCTTGAAGGTTAGTTACCTTAACAATTTATTGATTGACAGTGTAGCAAAATCATCAAAGAATTTTTTGAATCTAAGAGTGATGCATCAAAATGTCAAGTATTCTTAGATTTGTTAAAATCACATTTTTTAGCCACTATTAGGAGAATTTTAGGAATAAATTTAGTTAGAAGTTTAGAGGCTAATAGCCATGTTGTTAGAAATATTCAAGTTGCATTTAATTTGATTGGAAAGGCGTCTCATAGAAAATATCTTAATGCATCACATCATGTATTATCAGCATCAATTGTAAGCAAAAGCACGAGGCGTAGTTTCCTTATATCACACACATATCACCTCTTTAAAGTAGATAGAAAGACTCTTCATACGTATTATGTTTTTATAGAAAGACTCGACACTCTAGGACAAAAATATTGTTTGGAATTCATTGGTAGGTTGCCTCATTCAGACCTGAAGCTAATTTTTGTAGTTACAGACCTAGTGCAAAATTTTTGGCATGATAACACTAGATCTTCATCCAATAAAAAAGATGTTTTGAAGTTCAGAAAAGGTATTAATGAGAATGAACCCAACATCAAACACTTACTTGACATGACACAAATGGAACTCTATGAGATATTCAAAACTGAGCACACACAATTGAACTTGGGCCAATGGGAATTTGAAAAATGCAAGCCCTGGTATGTTAGAATTTGCACTGACCGCAACACATGTTGTTGCAGATACCGTGTAGAATTTGAATATTATTATGACACATATAAACATATATTTAGTGATTTCTATATTAAAAAAGTGCAGGAATGGTATTTCATACTACCATCAAATGCATCAAGATATTTTACCCATAGCATAATGTGTCCAAGGGATGAAGGTGAAAAATATTATGCAAAATCATGTATTTATGGGACATGTTCCAGGTGCCATGGATTTTAATTTTTGAGACGTTGCACTCATGTAAATGAGGAGCATGAATTTGGTAACATGATAGTAGAAATTCAAAGCTTCAAATATGTAACGTATCAAGTAGACAATGTGAAAGAGAGCAAAAATATTGCATTGGTGAAGTCACAAGTACATGAAGATTGCATACTTTTAAATTGTGCATTCAATTTCTACATACATATATTTCAAAGGCCATGTTTTAATAATTCCCTTGTTTTTGTGGAACTGGGTACGAATATGATATTTCATGGAGGAATCTTACAAAAAAATGAGTAGTATGTTCAACATGTGCATGTAGCATGGTGGCAGGATGAGCAATATAGAATATGCAGGGATCAACTTCCCCATTGAAACCATATTGTCAATTATGGATTTTTCTAAGAACTACACTCTTCGACCATAGAATGAGATTCAAGTTCAATACTACTATTCAGACCAATTTAGTATAATGGTACATATCACATACAAGAATGTGCCAAAGAGTAGTAACAACCAAAGGATAATGTTGAAGGAGACACAATTCTACATCAGTGATGATCGCTGCCATGACCTGCATTATGTACAACATTACTTTCATATTTTCTATGATCAGTTGAAGGAGAGATATATACAAATGGACCAACATTGGATATGGTCATATGGTTGTGCAGGCCAATTAAAAAATGGACGTGAATTCCAGTGGTTGAGTATTTTTCACAAGACTTATGGTGCGCCACATATATGGAATTATTTTGAGACAAGAAATGGGAAGGGAAAGAATTATGGGGCTGGAGCATGTATCAAAACCACCCTACGAAGGGGGGAGATGAGGTGCATGAAAAACCCTCATATCTGAGATGCAGAATCCATAGTTCAATGGTGCTTTGCAAAAATGTCAGATAGAACCACGGAGCAACAAACATAAATAGGTATAGGACATGTGGTAAGAAATTTCTAGCAAGTGGTTGATATAGATCGATCTTGTTCTTAAATTTGTAGTATTGTGCAAGGGACCCGTTAATTTCATTCTGTTCAAAGATCAAACAACCCCTTATTTGAAATATGGACATGGAAACTTGCTTGCTTTTGTGGGCCTTGTAGCAGTGACGAGTGGGATGAGTGTGAATCAATGGACCAGGTTGATGAATGGGATCAAGTATCACTTGCAGTAGACCCATGTGTAGTTGTTGAAACAATCCAGTTAGAGGAAGGATAGTCCTCTATTTCGAACGACTGTGATCATATATATGATCCTGTATATCCAAGTAGATATTTCTACAGTCATATCTCAATTTCCTTCTTGTTTTTTATTTAACCATGTTATCAAACCTCTACATGTTTGAATTTGACCGTAAAATGCATTTTCGCAGGACGCATCAACGTAGTTGTCGCCCCGAAAGAGAATGAATGGGGGATGAATTATTGGCTGGAACGATGCATCCAAGGGAAGGAAACCCTCCTTGCATCATTAATTGATAGTGAAGGCATTGACTTTTCGACTGGCTCGATGGTTTTTCAGGGTGAATATCTTACACAAGATGGAAAGAATCCAAATACCAATGGGTATGTATACGTGGATTAAAGGCTGGGTTCACGGGTGCATCACTTCACACACTTGATCGTTGGTACAAACATCCAACAACAAAAAATTTGAACAAAGAGCTCAAACAAGCTATGCTACTTCCTACCTCATGTAGAACACGAGAGATTGTTGGAGATAATCAGAAACAGAGATGATCCAGAAGGTCTAATTGAATGAGGTAACTATTTCATGCTATGTACATAGTTTAGTCATGTAATTATTTATTCATGCATGTCTAATGTTATTCATGTTAGATAGTTTATTTCATGTTATGTTAGATATTTTATTTCATGTTATGTTAGATATTTTATTTCATGTTATTTATATCTTTTTATCTTAGATTATTTATTTCATGTTTATGTTATGTTTAAGTTAATATTACCATACATTGATGTATTGTTGACACCATTACATGTTTTACACCATGCTCATTGTCCCATCATTGTCGTGCTTCATCAACAAAATTCCCATTGCCACCATCAACATCACCACCATCTTCCTCACTGTCGCCATCCTTATCATCCCCATTGTCACCATCGTGGCCATCGAACGCCATCCCCATGCCCATTTACACCATCAATGTCACCACCATCCTCCTCATGCCCACTTTGTCACCATATCCATCCTCATCATCCCCATCACCACCATCAAACACACTTAAAGTCTCATACTTGAAGGGAATGAGTCACTTTCATGTTCTTATTGTTGTTTGAATTAATACCTAAGTATTACTTCCAAGACTAATGTTAGCAAAATTAATCTCCCTCTCACTTAACAACCACCCATTGCACTGAAAGCTGATTATTTTCTCCATATTTTGCAAGAGCCACATACAATTTGTGTTGTTGTAACCATGATGGTTTAGTAAATATCCCAGGTAACCATTATATATGAGAGTATATTTTTAATTGTTTGCCCTGATGCAAATTTCCCTAATGGTTAGATTGTACACAACTAGATTGTACCTTATATTGTACACAACTAGAAAATATTACCTCATCCAACTCTATGAGAAGCTCCTCCCCTATAAAAATATCCTCTATGAGAAGATTTCAAACAAGCCTATAAAAATTTCCATAGTCCACCCATTGGGCCCTGGGATCTTATGCATGTGCATTGTAGTGAGAATTTCAAGATGTATTCAAATGAGAAGAGGACATTTATCTGATTGTCAATTGATGGTGTGTAAAGACATCAATGTTCCTTCTAGCTTTTTTTCCATAGATTCAATTTGCAACCTAGGCATACAAAAGGATTTTATTATAAATGTCAAAAGTAAATAAGAGAAACTCAATGAAAATGTAAACCATGAACTTTAAGAAAGATAACTAATCTATAACGAATAACATATTTATCTCATTGCTCACTTGAGTACGCCACTTGGATTGAGTTTCTTATAGTTATCATTTTAAAAAATTAGTATTTTAACAATTTCCTTTTCCATAGTTCCATTTCTAGAAGTTGAACAAGAAAATTGCAATGGGCTTCATGTATGGCTTCATAGAAAGTCATCGTGGCTAATTTAAAGTTCTATCTTCAAGTTTTTAAAGGCTCTGAAGGAAAAAAATTATACCTATTTCAAATATCAAATAACATATTTAGAAAGGTCATGAAACTTAAGCCATCAGGGCTTGTTTTAACATTTAAAGATCAATTGACATATTTGAAATGGCTCGATGGAAGTTCATCATGGTTATTATAAGGATCCAACATCAATTTGTACATGTTCTTATCCTTAGTGATAGAATTATTCTTCATTATGGAAGGTGAGATCGTAGTTGAAGGTGCAATGGATGGTGACATTGGGATATATCAACTAAAGAGGGTGTTGTAATAAAAGTATTATTTGAGGATGACAAACTATGATGAGCATAGTTTTGATCCTAAGGTGGGGGTAATGGTGATAAAATTATCATTGCCTCATCTAATTGGTTAACTCTTAAATGTTTCAAGTTAGTCAGATAATTTTCACTCCACTTAACATGTGAGAACTATTGAATTTGATGGAATTGATGCCAAAATTCGAATGTTAACTGTCAAATTCCTATGGTTTAACTCTTGTCATGCGATACAAGTTTTTTTCTTATCCATTGAAATCCTACACTTAATGGGTAGGAATTTATCTCTCATCCATTGAATGGCTACGATTCCATGTTTGTTGCCACCATTTTCATTTTCTTTTATTTTTTTGGTTTGTGGTTCCTTTCCCTATGCTTTCCAACTTTTATTGCATAGATTCTCAACCTAAAACTTGTATATATATATATATATATATATATATATATATATATATATATATATATATATATATATATATATGAACAAATTAAAAAAATCATTCCCTACTTGGCATAACAAAATATTATATTCAATAAACGTCCCTCATTGTATCTTTTACTGTCTCTTACTGAGAGAAACCCTAGATTCCAAAATTGCCTAAAATGACAAGCTATGGGCCATGGATCCACATGAGAGAGGAACCCCTAGTGTTATTCCAATGTCCTAATTCCAATGGATTTGATGGTTCATCGATCCAATCCACTATCATCGTTTTATGGCCAATTGCTCGCCAAAGGAGAATGTAGCCATTTAATAAACATATTATTTTCAAATGTAAAAATTCCAGAGCTCCATTGTTACCAAGAAGCCATATGTTAAGGAAATCAAAATATTTCGAAAGGCAGAAGACATGAAAGGTTTAATGGGTTCCATATTAGAAGAAAAAGAGGATCAGATCCATTTTTCCAAGCATACCATGAGCGTTGGTTAAGAGGTCATTTCCATATCTCCAGGCCTAAAATGATCAAGTGGTAGAGCATGTGGCAAAAAATCAGCAGCAAGTGTTACAAATAGTTAAAATATTAGATCAAATATCTCGTGGTTAGAATAGAGACTCAGCACCTGGAAGCATAATATTATCAGTAAATGGTATTATTCCAAAATTTTAGGCATTCAAGTTTCAATATCCCAAATTTTATGGCAATATATTTAAGTTTATCCCTGAAAATTTGTAACATCTTCGATGATTAGTTTCAAGAAGGGTTTCAAACTCTTAGATATGGAATGAGGTATCTTTTTCTATAGATATTGTAAATGAAAAATAGAGGCAGAGAGTTCCATCCAAGGGATGAGGCAGGGGCGTGTATGCATTCTATTTTTCTTAATATGAAATAGCTGCTTTGAAATGATTATGATCAAATGAGCCTGTTTTGTTTTAAAAATTGAATTACATGTTGTCATGATTTTGTTTTGTGTATGGTCTCATTAATCTATGCCAGAATTCTTATGATTCATATGTAATTATCTTTAGATATATGATGCAGAACCTAATTTGTTTCTTTCATAAAGTCATGCTCGTAGCCCTTTCTTATTACTACACATTACAGTGATGCATTTCCTGTAGTTAAAGCTTCTATCCTAGCTTGATCTCTTAAATGTCTACATGTTTATAAACTTCCATTCCTAGATATCCTCTACATACTTTTAAGATGTGCTAGCAATGCTCCTTATGCAGTCAAGGTGCATCTTTTAGCACTAACAAAACCTACATAAACATATTAAATAAATTTCATTAGAAGAAAAAACATGTAAATTAACCATACGAACACAATGAATTTCATGTCAAATATATAATTAATTTCACATACAAGTTACCTGCATGACAGGTGATCTACTCAGCCGAAGTGGAGACCTATACTCAACCTCTTCCACATGCACATGTGGAAACACAACAACATTAATATTGATTTCTCATATAAAATCTAACAATTGCAACTAACTCAATTTTTAAATCCTACAACTATACACTCTTTCAGATACCTATATGTGAGGTGATGCGATATTTTTCGTTGCCGCCATGGCGGAATCAAGGTTAGGAGTAGTAATTTCCTCCCATCTCGATTATGTTGTTTCATCTCGAAATAATTGCACATGCCAAAAACATCAATTACAATTTAAATACACTATATTTCAATGTTCATCTAACAATTGTAAAATGTATAGTTAAAAATATAACCATTTACAACAATTTACAAATCATGTACTAACCTTGGTCATAAAAGTATCTCATGCAGGATCCCCCGTAAGTCCATGGAAAGTATGTCCGCAATGAGTGCATCGATGGCGTAACCTCGCCTGTAAAAAGGATCCTTTGCCCCACTAACTGTCATGGATGGTCCATGACCAATGGGGCCTAAAGGACCTACACCTGATGATCCTTCGTGTTGCTCCGATGTGTCATGCCTAGATGATGCCACGAATTTACTATGTTGTAGTACACTATGAGTAAGCTGTGATATGGAAGTGGTAGTCTCAGCTAGGTGATCCAGTAATTGAGGTGTCTCTAGGGGGGATTAGGCATACGCCTAGGTGTATGTCGACCTCTCATTGGGTTATGCCTAGAAGTAGGTCGATCTTGGGTAGATCCAAGACCAACCCCCTGAAACTCACTAATGTCAAAGGAGTTGACATCTAGACCCAACATGAACTCCGCATATTGTTTTCGAAGAAAATATAGTGGAACCTCCCAATTGTTTCGAGGATGTTTGTCGAAAACCATAAACCATTGACTCGTCCAATTTTGTCTCCATGGCTCATATGTGCACCAATCCATGCAAAGGCACTGTAAAGGTGACCTTTTCATGGATGAGGGGGTTGGTTGGTCCTGGGGTCAATGAAATAAATAACTAGAGTCTATTTTGAGATGTTCAAGCCTCTGATTTGGTCTCTACTGAGACCTGTGGAATATTATGCTCACATCCTATCCCTATACTCAGTTGTGCTCACTAATTTACTGTGAGAATTTTCAACTGAGGTAACGATGCTATCAAGGAATGTGGCTAAGAAGAGTATCGATGGTTCCCTAGTGGTTCTAATCTCTTGAAGCAAGGTTCTTAATTGGTGTAAATGTTAGTTAATTTGGGCTTATGTGGTTGGGTTCTCCTCGAGGTTAATGTTTACTATGGGGATTTGTGTGGTTGGATTATCCTCTAAGTTGTTTGTTTGGGGTTTTGGCTCTTGTTTTTTGGCCATTGTGATGGAGAAGAGATTAACTACAATTTTAAAAAAATGAATTTGTTTCAATTTTGGTTGGAATGTAATTTTTTTTAAATCATTGAAAAACAAAAAAAATTACAAATCATGGGTAAAAATACTACCTGGATAATGATTTGGAGGTGCTAGTGGTGGAGTCGGTGCACGGGTGCATTCAATTGGTTGTTTTGGATGCTCGGACACCAGCAAAGTCGAGTAGAACATGATAGAAATGGGCCTCGGCCCAATTTTAAATATACAGAGGAGTGTGTGCACTCCTAATGCATTCATGCTTTAATTCCTACATAGACACCTAACTAGCGGTTTGAGATTCACCAAACCGAAGCGTGCACGTAGTCTTAGGAGCTCGTGCATGCTTCTAATTTTTAGCACTTGCGCTCTCCTATTGCAACACTTTTGGGTGTCATCTTCATGTGAACACCCTTAATTTTTAAATAATAAAGTAATCAAATTTATATTGTAAAATTTTCAAATTATTTTGATTATAAAATTTTATTTTAAAATGGTGAATATTTATAATTCAAATTTTATATTCTTTAATATATTAATAATTTTGTAGGAAGGTCGATGATATAGAACTATCTTATCTTGTTTGTTGTTTCTTATATGCTATTTTATTTTAGAAAAGTAATTTTGGACAATTTTGAAGCATAGTTTGTAAATTTTGAGTGTGAGTTTCACTTGAGTTCTTTTATAATACAAATCATATTGATTATTGTTAAAAATATATATTAATTATTTTTTTTAATTTTAAAATAACAATTAAAACAAGGATTGAAAAAGTCATAAATTTCCTTTGAATTTTGAAAATATTAGAACTTGGTGAAGTGCTCGGGAAGAACACAGTACCCATTATGAATAGTCGACATTTCGAACCTTAATCATGGTTCATCATCAGGACAATGAGTCAAGTTAAGGGATAGCATTATCAGAGCATTAATATTCAATAATGTTCATTTGTTTCGAGAGAACTAGGAACCCAGAAAAGTCAGCCCAAAACCCTAACCCTAAGTGTAGTTGTTTATTTGGATTGTTATTAGATTATAAATTTAATTAAAATAATGGAGTTGGAGGAAAATGGTAGGATTCCGTTTCTTGGTGTCCTCATTACTAGAAAGGATTATGGGACTCTTGGACATCGAGTTTACAGGAAGAAAACCCATACTGAAAGTTATCTCCATGCAAGTTCACATCATCCCCCTTCTCAAAAACTAGGTGTACTCAACACTCTAGCAATCAGTGCTATAAGAATATCTGACAAAGAACATGTTGAAAAAAAAAAGACCACCTTTCCAAGGTCTTTCAAAACATTGGTTATAAGAAGAAAGACATTAGAAAGGCTATAGTTAAGGCAAAAAACACATATATACCCCATAATCGACCAGACACCTTAAAATCCTACCTCCCTTACATCGAAGTAGTCACAGAAAAGATTAAAAGAGTCCTAAAGAAAAAGAATATTTCAACCTCATTTAAACCAACCATGACCATCAGAAGCAAAATTAGGTCTGTCAAAGATCCCATAGACCAACTTCAATGCCAAGGAGTTTATAAGGCTCCTTGTTCCTGTGGAGATTGCTACATTGGTGAGACAGGGCGCTCTTTCCAAGTTAGAATTAAAGAACATGAAGCAGACATCCGTCATGAGAGAAACTACACCTCTGCATTAGCTGAACACTCCATCAACACTAAACACCATATTTGCCTTAAAAACACAGTAATTCTCGCAAAGGAAAACCATTACTTCAAACGCAAAATTAGAGAGGCCATAGAGATGGCCAAGCATCCTAATAACCTAAATAAAGATGGTGACCTTGAGATTAGCAATACCTGGCTTCCCCTCATCAAGAAAGATTAGGTTTCATGATAATTCAATAAATCTCATATTTTCTTAATATTAAAATTTAAAGATTTATAAAATAATTTATAAATTAACACTTAGTATAATTAGAATATAAATATTAAGTTGATATCAATTTATTTTATTCAAATAAGTATAATAAATTAACCATTGTAAACTATTAATTAATTAATTAATTATTATTTTTAATTAATTTATTCAACTAAGAAAATAATTAAAATTTATTAGTTAATATCTTAAACTTATCAATTAATTAATTTTAATTAAGTATTGTATTCAACTAATAAAAATAATTATAAAATTTTTTGGAAAAATAAAGTACAATGTTCTAATAAACAATTATTATAATTAATTAATTATAAATTAAAATAATTGAAAACCTAAAGAATTTAAAATCTAAAAATATCATTCTAAATATATGATTTTACAACAATATATAAGCATATAGTTATAATTAAATATTTAATTTATATAGAAAATTAAAATTATTTTAATTAAATTTATAATCTAATTATAACAATCAAAATAAACAACTACACTTAGGGTTAGGGTTTTTCGCCGACATTTATGGGTTCCTAGTTCTCTCAAACCAAACGAACATTATTGAATATTAATGCTCTGATAACACTATCCCTTACCTTCACTCGTTGTCCTGATGATGAACCGTGATTAAGGTTTGAAACGTCGACTTTTTATAATGGGTACTGTGTTCTTCCCAAGCACTTCACCAAACCCTCAACGCAGGAATCTACGAGAGAATATTATAACTTCTATCATTTTATTTGTCACTTCTAAACTTATGCATAAAGCTTATTTGAGCTCTTAATGTTTTCCTTTATCCTCCACCCATTTAAAAAAGTTCAATATAAGTAGCATTTTTGTTAGTAGCTTCATTTTTTATTTTTAACTTAACAAAAAAATTTACAATGCTTTCTTGCACAAAATTCCAAGGATCATTCCCTTTCATACAATACATAATATGGTTTCAGAATCAACTTAAATACATAGAAACATTTTGGAAAAATTTTCCGCACGGTCTCCTCAACCCCAAGCAATGGGTCTTGGATATTGAAAATATTGACTCTAGGAAAATATCATAGATCTGGATGATGACTTCACCTCCTAATAGCTTTGAGTTGTGGAAGCTCAATATGAAGAATTGCTTGTAGATCAAGATATATGGGTTGCAACATTTGGTACCAAACCCGTTGGTAAGAAAGATGAAGAGCAAGTAATGTTGGAGAGAAATGTGAGAATCATTATTGCGATATGTTGATTTATTTAGTGTTATTGAACATTTATGAAAAAAAAAGAAACAAGTCACTTAAATAAGTTGATGGATTTGTAGCAAGCTAAATTCTTGGTTAATAAATTATTTCTATGGAAGAAATTGTTCCCCTTGAGAATGGGTACAATGGTTATTTTGTAGTCAAGCATCTAAATATTTTTAATACTATTATGATCACCCAGTTGATGTCAAATGGAGTGAAGATGGATGAGGAGGATCATTGTAAAACCTTTTTGTGTTATTTTCCAGATTCATGGAACAACCTAATAATGGCTGTTGGAAGCACTGTAAATACTTTGGTGCTTGATGAGGTTGTAGTTTCTTTACTCTCAGATGATTTGAGGTAGAAAGATTCTAAATCCACCAGTTAGGCATTGGTCGTTCATGGAATATTGAAGGAGAAAACAAAGAAGAGGGAAAAGGGTATATCCAAAGCTCATGGGAGACCTAAGTTTCTTGAGAAGTCCAAATCAAAGAGTGGGAACCATGGGAAGTTTGGGCATTTGAGAAGAGGTTGTAAGAAAGAGAAACATAAGAATAAGAAGGAAAAGAAGGACTCTAATGATGAGTCTGAAAATATTCCCAACGGAATGGAGGAAGGGAAAATTTTAAGAACCCCCCTTAAATTTATATGTATAATAAATGGGTGAATCCTCATGATACATGGGAAAATGTGAAGGCTATTTCATCAATAATATAATGTGTATATATAAATTTTTGGCGAATCTTTCATGGAATTATAAAATATTGTAAAATATGGGCAGATATTTTACAAAATTACAAAATCTTGTAAAATAATGACGAATCTTTCACAAAATTATAAAACCTTGTGAATTTTTTGGTGAATCCTTCACATATTAGAAAATATTGTAAACTCTTAACGAGTCTTTCACATAATTAGAAATTATTTGAAAATTGACTTAAAAAATGTGCTTGATGATTTTGTATTAACTTTAGATTTTCCATGTACTCTTGCATTAGAACACCTTATAAACATGGTATTTTTTAAGGGCAAAATTTAGTCAATTGGTTATTTTTTTGAACTTTTTAAAAAAAAAAAAAATTTGCTAATTGGCCATATGCACCCTAAAAAATTTCCTATATTTACAGAAAATATGGTTTTTTTTAATATTCATCAATCTTTACAAGTTTTAGTAGTAAACTTTATATTTTTTATTTAATTATATATTTCACCTACCTATCTATATGTAAGATTTTTTCAATAAAAAATAATTGACTAGAATAGTATGGTTAGGTGTACTATTTGAATCCTTAAAAAATGCCTTGCTTGGAAACAAAATCCAAGTTAATTTGTTGACTTTACTCATTACAAATACTTGTATGCTACTAAGTTCAAACCTCCTTAGAGATAAAATGTAGAGAGGATTTCATAAATGTTTACAATACAAAATTGAGCACTTGATCAAAGTGTGAAACTCATTTATCCTACTACACTCATTGTACAGTCAACTTGTATAAATTATGTGGGATTTAACCACCCCCCTCATTCTAAAAATATAACTACAAAAAAACTAGTTGTTTGAAGCACTACTTGAAATAGAAGGCTTGGCAATCTCTACCTCAATGCTCTCAAAAAACTAAATGGTTATTGCATCCACATTGACATTAGCATCTTCTTGGAATGGATCTCCCCATTTTCTTGCATGACATGCAATCAAAGTGAATAATTTGTGTAAGAGAAAGGTAATAAGCTACCTCCCACACAACATCAAAATGAAATATAACACCATTTCTGATTTTTCAAACTTTCATATAATATCAATGCTCCTCTTTATGTATTATTCATAGTAGGGAAAATTTTACAAAACACACTCCTCAACATATTCTTTCAGGTTCTTCTCCACATGCTTTACAATCAAGGGTTTGTTAGTGACCAATACCACTTGAGGTCTAACATTATTATGTGATCAAAGACTAAACTTTGTCAATGAATTTATGAATGTAGCTAGAAGCCTATGGGGCACATGTAATGATATTTTAGTCATCAAATCAAAAATATAATTTTGTTTGAGGAATGTAGACCTCATTGGAAATAGGTCTCCTACCATGAATGTGTAGGAACCTAGTAAGCTAGTACATATACCATTTTTCTCTTTGCTTAGAAACTTAGATATCATTTCCCTTTTTGAATACCAACATGTATTTTCAAAGAAAATATAAAATAAGCATAGTAGACACTAAATGGTGAATATGATTAAGTCATGCCACAAAGTGAAGGAAATACAAACATCTTTCTCGAACCATCAAATATTTAAACATAACAATAATAATTATGAAAAATATAGTGAATGTCTATATCATAACCAAATCTATATATTAAGCCTAATACTGTATGTTTCTCATATAAGCATGATAAAATATGAACACAAGTTTTTACACTCAATAAAGGTCTTTAACTTTAATCCAAACCCTATGGATCAATAGAAGTTAGATGAAACCAATCAAGCTACTACAAAGGACTCAAACCATAGTCAAGCATAAAATGAGAACTAGAAGCATTCAAGGGACTAACACGATATTTAACTAAAATATACACAATCTTCCAAACTTGAAAAAATCAGGGTCTTTTTTAACGATTCAAATATTTTACCTATGTGTAGTATTATAGGTGACTATTTTGAAAATAATGGTTAGTCGAAAGAGAAAATATTGAGATTTTTCTATACTAAAGCGGTGTTCATACATCACCCCTACCAATGATTTGTACTCACTAAACAGGCTTTGAGCTAATTCATTCAATTAGATTTTATTTCCTAAAAATGCCAATCCTAGACTCATTTTCTAAAACATCAAGCTTGGACTCCTTTTGTAAGGAAATTAAGCCTAGATATTCATTGCATGTGCACACTTGCTATGATAATTCTTCTTTACCTTATGAGTGTTCTAGTTTTATCCCAATTATATGAATTTTAAAATAGTTGGTCTCTTGCAACTTATTTTCTTAAGAACATTTGTTGTGATCTTATTTTCTCGCATTACAATTAAATTATCCAAAATATATCACATTCATTTTTATTCAATTGCCTATACTTTGAATTAAAAATAACATGGGCTCTATATATGTGTTTTTTTCCTCATGTTTAGGATATTTGATCATGGAATGAAATCTTTCTTCATATTGACCGACACTCTATTTTATAAAAAATAAAATTATTATGAAAAACATTCAAATCTATAGTGTGTGGGAAAATAAAAATACTATGAATCCAATGATTGATATGTCAATTGAGGACGTTAGTTTTAGATTAGGGATAATTAGATATTTGTGTGTGATATTTGATATAAAAAAAATGATATTCATACATGAGAAATCACATCTCACTTATGGTAGACAAAAATCAAAACACTTGAACATGATTATAATTTGTATTTTAGACATGTAAGGTTTTGCCATCATATATCTTAGATATCTTGTTGTGTAAAGGTTAAAGACAAATCGCTATATTGTTTTGTGAAGAGTCTGATCAGAAGAATAAAAGTTTGTAAATATATCGATTATGTTTGGGTCCACTAAGTTTTTATACATAACAATATTAAATTCCGACATTTTCATTAAAAATTACAAAGAAAAAAGTGATCATTTTTTTAACTTTTCATCATGTATGATAATATTGAATCGAATTTTAATAATGTGGGTAATAACTTTGCATTAGGTAGGGGAGACAAAGGAAATTCTGAAATTAATTGTATGCAATTTCAATACCTCCTTGGCTTCCTGCTTCATTTTGCCTATGCAACCGATTTGTTGAAGTATACATAGTTTAAACACAACTCCATAGTGAAGCATCTCTAGTTCAGAATATTTGAAGAATATATGCAAAGTGACCAAAGGATTCGTATTTCTTTCTTATTGGTTATTCTATGGTTGATCATGTTTTATTGTGGTTCGCCATGATGATCATGCTTTCCCATGGTTGATGGTGGTTACTACGGTTGATTGTGTTTGAGAGATCCTTAACTTGATTGTGCAATTTGGTCATTGGATGGATAAGTAGAAAATTCAATGGTTGACTTTGTCTCTCACCAAAATGTGAACCATATTTTGACTAAGGTTAACAATGTTTGACAATGGTTGACCATAGTAGACCTCATTTCTCTACAATTGACAATGTTTGTTTGTAGTTGATTATGGTTGACCATGTTGGACAAGGGTTAGTTTTGGTTGACCATGGTTGAGTATTACACCTAGATAAGTTGTTAATCATGCCACACATTCCCACGATAATAACTTATTCCATAAATTCCAATATGACCATCATCATCTATGGCTGATTTCATTTGTCTACAATTGACCATGTTTGACTATGGTTTACTACATTTGACTCTGGTTACCCATGGTTCATTGTGGTTGACTTTACTTGAACAATGTTGACACATGGTTGACCATAGTACTTAGATAATTTTTTCATTAACAAGTATGTCACACGTTCCCACAACAACAATATATGCCATAAAATCCAATATGACAATGGTTAACAAGTTTAAGTATGGTTGAATTCATTTACCTACAAATACCATGTTCATTGTGTTTTATCATAGTTCATTATGGTTACAAATAGTTGACTTTACCTGACCATAAATAATTAAATACCCATGTTTTAAATATATTGAAATGGAAGTGATTATATATTTATGATATACTTTTTCTTTTTGTAATTGTATTTTAATATTGTTTTTGGAAATTTTATTTCACTATTATAAAAAATATATTATTAATTTCATTGTTAATTTTGTAATTTAAATTTAGAAATCATATTATTAATTTAATTATTTATCTTATAATTAATTTAATTGTTTATTTTATAATTTAAATTAAACATTAGATAATTTACATTTAATGAAAATGGTAAATAATGTTGTTATTTAGATTAATTTTATTTAAAAATATATTAATTTTTTAATATAAATATAGTTTAAGGTGTTTCAGTTTGACGTTAAAGTAAAGTAAAAATTCTTCTTAGAAAATTAGATAATGTAAAAAATAGTCTTACTTCTAATAAAATTTAAAATAGAAAATTCTAAATAGAAAACACATTTTATTAATATAATAACTTTTATTTCATTAAACTACTTTAAAACTGGATTAAATTTAAAAATTTAATGCCATAACTATAAAAAGTAGTTACTCTAATCATGTAATTAAAAAATAAAATGTCGTTCTTTAAAAAAATAGAAACACATTTTATTAATATAATAACTTTTATTTCATTAAACTACTTTAAAACTGGATTAAATTTAAAAATTTAATGCCATAACTATAAAAAGTAGTTACTCTAATCATGTAATTAAAAAATAAAATGTCGTTCTTTAAAAAAAATAAAAAACACATTTTATTAATATAATAATTTTTATTTCATTAAATTACTTTAAAACTGGATTAAATTTAAAAATTTAATGCCATAACTATAAAAAGTAGTTACTCTAATCATGTAATTAAAAAATAAAATGTTATTCTTTAAAAAAATAGAAAACACATTTTATTAATATAATAATTTTTATTTTATTAAACTACTTTAAAACTGGATTAAATTTAAAAATTTAATACCATAACTATAAAAAATAGTTACTCTAATCATGTAATTAAAAAATAAAATGTTTTTCTTTAAAAAATAAAATGTTGTTCTTTAAATGGAAAAACATTTTATTAATATAATAACTTTTAATTTCATTAAGCTACTTTAAAATTTGATTAAGTTTAAAATTTTAATGCCATAACGTAGTTACTCTAATCGTGTAATTAAAAAATAAAATGTTGTTCTAAACATGATAATATTCTGATCTATTTAATACAACATTATGGGTGTGTGCAAGAAGATGAGGGTCACTTTAGATGCAATGCTACTTTTTTCAAATCTCGTTCCTGATACCTAAAACATAACGCGTTTCTGATATTTACCACCTGCCATGGTAAGACCCGAGCCTAACATGTCATTGGACATGTAGGCTAGGTAACAATAACGCGTACGCGTTATGTATTTAAAAATCGCGTACGCGATATGTAAAACTAAAAATGAATTTAAAAACACAGTCGGCCGATTGCCGACCACCCGCGACACTCACGCATCAGAAACGCGAATAGAGGCGAAATTGACCCTGGACGAGGACGCTTTGTGCCCCACTCAACTATCCGTGTTGCTCGATTTAGCTGGAGGGGAGACAAATTCACCGGTGCATTCTCATCTAGTCAGGTAATTCATTCACCCAAATCATTTTTTTGTGATTTTTTAATCCAAATTACTATTTTTTTATTGTTTAACCTAGTTTTGTAATATTGATCAAATTGGGAATAACCCAATTTGTAATTAAATTCACACCTCAAAATGAAACCCTTTTCAAAAAACTCAAAACTTCATAATCAAACCAAAAATTGAAAAAATTAAAACTCCCCCCTTTCTACAATGTATTCATCTAAGTCACCCGACACGAGGACACGGGACACGAGTGTCCCCACCAGGCTTCAAATTTGAAGCCTTCAAGCCACTTCAAATGTTACCCACACGTCATAGAAGACCACTTCAAATTTTACCATGCAAAAAAAATTTAATTTCATGGTAAGCCCTTCAATAATTAAATTAACCACTACTGTTTAAAATTGCAACAGAAGGGTAGCTTCAAATTTCACCCATCAACAATTTTTAGTGGGAAATTGGGAATGCGGCTACTAGCTAGGTGACTTGGGAGTGGGACTCGCTTACTCTCCAATATCCACGTGTTCGATCATCCATGGATCATGGACCATTGGGCCTCTAATAATATCATTGAGCAACTTACGTGGACGGGCTTACACTGAGTAGCCCATGGCTTGAACGCTTCGAAGTTCTCGTGTTTGTAGCGAGCGCTTACGTGTTTAACACATTTAATGGCATCAACAAAATTATTAAACCTGGAAGGTGGCTCATACGTGTTGTTGCTAGCGGGCTTACCAAGTTACAAGTTATCACATACCAATTCGTGAATGCTGACTCTGTGAGTTAATTGAGTATTCAATGTATAATATATTATGTTAATATGCCCCCGCGAATTTGGCATTTCAGACAAAATCCACAATCCATAAACTTCTTGTAATGTTGCAGGTTGTTGCTCCTGCCCGTGGCCCCTACCTATAGACCTGTGTTTTCTTTGTTGTATCAAGTTAATCCTACCATCTACGGCTCCCAGCCTCACACCCTGTGTTTTCTTTGTTGTATCAAGTCAATCCTGCAGCTCCCAAGTTCCACCTTTTGTTTTCTTTGTTGTATCAAGTCAATGCTGGAATTCCATGCTTCCATGGCTCCGACCATATTGCATGAATAGAAACAAGCTTTTTCTTATACCCCTATTCCACTGTGGTTGAGCTACTTCCAAGTTCCACCTACCCTATCTCCTCCAGTCCTCCAGGATAGTTTGCGGAGCGAAGCTGGCAATGCCAGCCTGCCATAAACATATTTAAAGAAATTCGTTTTCTTTGAGGAGCTCAACTTCAAGGCTGACTAGATTTTTGACATCCTATGAATTTACAGGTCTACTATATCCACTGAAAAATAAAGCCTCTCAACTTTACTACGTTAGTAAACATTGAAATTTTGATGTACTATTACATTTTCAAATGAAAAGAATAACTTATTATTAATAAAAAAATCAAATCATATTAATATATTAATGAATTTGAATTTAGCTTCCCAATTATATTAAAATAAATTATACATTTTAAATGATCCACAACCAAATATTATACTGAGAAGGAAATGGAAAAAAATGAATTTCCTCAACACAACATGCTATTTCCTTATGATGATGCTTTTACGTTTATGATTACCAACCTTGGAATCAGGTTTGGTTATCCGAAGGTGTAATATCTTCTAAGCTAAGTCAATAGGTAGGGATGTTGGTATTGATATAATTATGACAAAGTTTTATAAAGGATTAGGAACAATTCCGTTGGCTTGTAGATGACATATTTATGGATAAAAAGCTTGTTGTTATGAGATAATGACATCATGCCTCAAAAACATGTACCATACAATCTAATTTTAATGGGCGCTCTACATAGAAATTGGAATGTCAACATTTGTGAGTACAATAAATATGTGGATGATTTTGGCCTACTACAACTTTAATATATTGAGTGGATTGATAACCTTCACAATTATATAAGAGATTGTAGCTATGACTAGGAGGAGAGTTAACAATGCAACAAAATCAAGTAATCGAATTTTGTGCATAAAATGAACATAAGACTCCCACCAAATTTCACTGAATCTACGTCTTAACAAAAGAACTCATCGTTTCACGGGATTCCACCCCATCAATCCTTTTAACAGTAATGGCCATAACAGTTGCTACAACCCTAGCGCGAGAAAAATCAATCGAGCTACGCATGACAATACTTGAAACCAGACTTTTTGAACTCCCTATTACGTCATAGGAATCAATACTACTTTCTCCACAACATGTGGCACCCTCAATATCTTCCATCACCGCAATTTACATTTGATAAAAAACTTGTTCCCAAATAGTAATTACCCCATTCTTTGCTCTAAAAAGGCCTCGGTTAACCTAGAATCCAATCCATACAACATGAACACATCCATATATACACATAGAATAAATATTAATAAATTTCTCATAGCCCTTCAATAGTGTTCAATATCTCATAGCCCTTCATAGTGAAATGGGACCCCACCCTTCAAATTTGATCCCTGGTCCCCACTAGACACGGTGACCCCCGGAATTATGACACGTAGGACACGGTGACCCCCGGAATTATGACACGTAGGACACGGTGACCCCCGGAATTAATATATTTTTAAAATATATTAAAATTTAAAAATATAGACATATAGATCATCCAATAAAATTTAACATTTACAATTACAAATATTCAATAGAAATTACATTTACAATTACAAATATGAAATATTCAATAGAAATTAGATCATTCACAAATCACAACACATTTGTCATTCACAATCACAAAACACAATGAGACATTGAGACACATAGATGCAAACTCATCACTGCCTTGATCCTCCTCCTCCATGCCTGAATCAACAAACTCATCATTGCCTTGATCCTCCTCCTCCTCCTCTCTGCCAATCTGACTAACTTACTTTTTAATTGTCAAATGTTTAATTTTAAGTTTTAAATGTATGTAAGTAAATGCCATTAAATTGCTTATGTGAGTTTGATTTAATACATGTTCAATTTTGAAGAGACGTCATTATATACCATGTATATGTTTCTAATGATTTTCGTATTAATGTCTTTATTGCAGTTGCGGCTATGGATGCCAATGCCGAAATATTGATTGAGCTTGCCCAATTGAGGGGCATAAGTGAAGCTTTTAGTGGTGGCGACAGGATTCGCCGTTCACTTGCATCAACCTTGGATGCAATTGTGGACACAATTTCACAATCTACGAATGTCCTATATGATATTGCATCTTACAGAGAAAGAAAAAGACAACAATATGCTGATGGACTAGATTACAATGCAGTAAAAAAGTTGAAAATATCCAAAGAGGTTATATTTGCATTGTTTAGGGACCCTCGGACGGGGGAAATCCCTAATGCAAGCAAGCCGCATATCTCCATTGAGTGGTGCACGTTTCAACCATTTGTTGATAACTGGATGGACAAATGGTACATGGTTTTTGATATGCCACCACACAACAACAGGGAAATTCCCTTATATTTCCTTCGAAAGATGTACGCAGAGTTCGTGTTGCATAAACACGTTAACTATTTTGACATCTTACAGTTCCAGGGGATCGGTGGGGGGATGCCCCAAAACCGACCCAATGCCAGGCTTCGAGACCAGGATCGCCCTATCCCTGCACCTCGCAGGCAGTTGCCTGGGCCAGATGTCCCACCAGCACATCGCATTATTCCGCAGACACGGGATGCATTTTTGAGTTTGGCACGGACGGTTGTTCGCCATGGCAGGATGGTTCAACATATGGGTGAGGAAGGGACATCTGTCCCTAGTGTGGTACATACACCAGCTCGTCACCATGCAGGACCATCAGGACCATCCACTAGTGCAGGACCATCAGGACCATCCACTAGTGCAGGACCATCAGCTATTCCCCATCCTAGTACTGATCCTCACGAGTGCACGTCATGTGGTCGTCCCTGCTATGGTATTGCCTCAGATGTTGCCTTCAGTGGCTTTTTGAGAGAGGTATCTTGATGGTTAATTGTAATAAATTCTTCATTTATTTTCGTCTTTGTACACATATATATAGTTTGAGCTAATATATTAATTTTGTGAACTTGCAGTTGATGATGATTACCGGCAGTGACGCCCCAGAGCCGGATGTTCTAGACTCGACAGGGGGGCATGATGCTACCCATTCGGCAGGCCCATCTTATATACCACCTATTGCCGTATCTCACACCGAGGTAAACATTTTAAAATTTCAGTTTTTTAATACTTGTTAATTTGTTAATTTCCACATACTTTACATTTTAATTCATTAATGCTATATACGGTCTAATATTTACAATTATTAAACTTGCAGATGGCAGATCCTTCACAGGGGCAAGGTAATGTGGAGGTAGTGCCCATGGTCATACCATCCCCTGAAACGTCTGGGCTCCAGGTAAACAATTAAAAATGACATTTTTTAAATACATGTTTGTTTGTTGAATCATGCATGTCTAACTACATGAACACTTGCTGACTGTAGGCACCATCCGACACATCTGGCCCATTGCCTGGATTTTCATCTCCCTCCAGGCCATTCGTGAACAAGGGTCGTGTGTATGTGAGGCGTTCTACTCCGAGAAAGACTCCAGCTGCCCACGACCATGGGCTTACTCACACCACGGTAATGTATATCCTTCGATGATATTTGTTGTTTAACTTGAAATCCAGTGCATAAATCGTTTTTGTTAATGTTTGAATTGCATGTTTACTGCAACAAGAACCCGAGTTGTCTGCTGAGAACCTTGCATCGATGGTTGATGCAGCAGTTAGTGCCGCATCTGCAGTGGCGACTGATCACACACAGGTATGTAACTATTTCAACATTATCTTTACATAGTTTATTATTGTTGGACCTATTGTTTATTCATGCATTTCTAACTATTTCAACATTTTTTCATTGTAGCCACCACCAGCAGGAGCAGTGCCTGGCCCCCTTGGTTCAACCATCCTGGATGTTCAACCGACGGCTCCATCTGGTACACAAGCAACACAATCTCCTTTGTCAGTTGAGGTGAGATGTCCTTCAGTGACCAAGTGTTTCATGCAATTTCCATGCACCAGTTGATAATTGTTGAGATAATGTATTAGTGTACATAGTTAGTTGAATTTAACAATTGATATTTAATTTGCAGGATCCAGGGATGCACATTGATCCTAGGGATGTGCCTAGAGGATCAACGTCGGGAAAGAACAAGAGAAAGCTTGAGTTTTGATAGTTTTGGATAGTTTTGGACACATGTGCTTTTGGATACTTTTGTATATATATGTACTTTTCGATACATTCAGTTTTGGAGACATGTACATTGACTTTATTGTGCATGTACTTTTGGAGACATGTACATTGACTTCATTGGATACATGTACTTTTCGATACTTTTGGATATACATGTACTTTTGGAGACATGCACTTTTGGAGACTTTTGGATATACATGTACTTTTGGAGACATGCACTTTTGGATATATATGTACTTTTGGATACATGTACTTGTGTCATTCTAATGTGTTGATTTGTGTGGATTATCTATTACTCATGAATGCACTATGTCAAAAGAACAAACTATTATATTCAAAGGTTTCAACGAATTCACTACATGCATGCACTAATTGGTATCTAATTAAAATTTGTGATTTTGGATGATCATTACAAGTTATGTCAAAGTTCTTGCTCGTGTAATTTAATCAAACTAAATGCAATACAATGTTTTCAAGGTTTCAACGAACTCACTCATGCACACCCATTGCCATCAACTACCAATGAAAGTCTAACATTATGAGGTTCTTCTTAAAAAATGGGTAATATTTCCTTGATGATCGTAAATTGAGAACCATTTGTAGCCACTCATATAATACCATCTTCACTTATCTTTGTACATGATAATCCATATAATGTGCTATGTTTTTTAACCTAAACAATCATCAAAAACCTAGAATTATAGGGATATGACAAAAAACCTTATGGGGCACCTTATATATTAACCTTGTGTATACATTAGGATCTTTGTCATACCATTGTTTGAAATGTCATTCAATACCTTCAATTTTATCAACATCAAATTAGTAGACAAAGTGACCCATCTTTGATCTCTTGTATAGGCCTTTGTGTGCCTTATCAATAAGATGTACATCATGAATATTATCATAGGTCTCATACATAGGTGCATCCTCATCCATGCAAACAAAGGTGTCATGGATCAACCTATTATCCCTTTATTCTCAATAATATTAATATCATTATCTTCCATAGGATCAAATTCAACTCCATCACCCCCATTATTACTACTCTAAATTACAGCCTTAGGAGTTTTGATCATGTGTTTTTGTCTCTTTAGGAGTTTTGAAATATTATACTCTTTCAAAAATAATATGGAAGTTCAAATATTTAAAAGTGGCTTAAATTATAAAATGGGCGGAAATTCACCAAGTGTCCCTGAACGGCATTTTCACGCGACTTGCAACTCGACATAACTCGGAAACCGGACGTCGGACCGACGAACCGTCGACTCCGTTGGTCTCCTGGCGTGCGATTACCTCTAGGGGGCCCTCTCCCTCGTCTCCCCATGGCCCAGTGGCTTCATTGTGCATTCATTTCGTAAACTAGGGTTTTGCTCAGTTTAATTGCATGCAATCTCGCATTGGTGGGTCAACTCTGCAAAAACCTCCCCCGAGCCAGTGTTGGCAGTGTTCCCACATCGGCATTTCCCACACACACTTGCGGGAGCCAACGGCACACAATCTTCCTGCTCCGTTTGCTTTTTGGCTCCCGGACGGAAATTCACCAAGTGTCCCTGAACGGCATTTTCATGCGACTTGCAACTCGACATAACTCGGAAACCGGACGTCGGACCGACGAACCGTCGACTCCGTTGGTCTCCTGGCATGCGATTACCTCTAGGGGGCCCTCTCCCTCGTCTCCCCATGGCCCAGTGGCTTCATTGTGCATTCATTTCGTAAACTAGGGTTTTGCTCAGTGTAATTGCATGCAATCTCGCATTGGTGGGTCAACTCTGCAAAAACCTCCCCCGAGCCAGTGTTGGCAGTGTTCCCACGTCGGCATTGCCCACACACACTTGCGGGAGCCAACGGCACGCAATCTTCCTGCTCCGTTTGCTTTTTGGCTCCCGGACGGAAATTCACCAAGTGTCCCTGAACAGCATTTTCATGCGACTTGCAACTCGACATAACTCGGAAACCGGACGTCGGACCGACGAACCGTCGAATCCGTTGGTCTCCTGGCGTGCGATTACCTCTAGGGGGCCCTCTCCCTCGTCTCCCCATGGCCCAGTGGCTTCATTGTGCATTCATTTCGTAAACTAGGGTTTTGCTCAGTGTGGGAGTGTGCAATTTTTGCACACAGGGGTCAACTTTGGAAAATCATCCACCGGGCAAGTATGGCTAGTGTTCCTAGCCCGAACCTATCTAGACACACCTGCAGGACTCCCCGGAACCCGGTTTTGTTGCATGGTTGGAGTTCTATGCCCCCGGTAGGTATTCAGCAGGTGTCCCTGAAGGCCTTCTGGTAGTGAGACGGGACGAGCCATAGAATGAAGACCGTGGCTCGGATCGACGAACCGTCGACTCTGTTGGATTCAGCACACCGGGATAGTGCCAGGGGTACCCCTCCCCTCCTACCCGGTGGCCCATGTGTCACCTTGCAGGTCCATCTTGGAAACTAGGGTTTTGCTCAGTGTGGGAGTGTGCAATTTTTGCACACGGGGGTCAACTTTGGAAAATCATCCACCGGGCAAGTATGGCTAGTGTTCCTAGCCCAAACCTGTCTAGACACACCTGCAGGTCTCCCCGGAACCCGGTTTTGTTGCATGGTTAGAGTTCTATGCCCCCGGTAGGTATCCAGCAGGTGTCCCTGAAGGCCTTCTGGTAGTGAGACGGGACGAGCCATAGAATGAAGACCGTGGCTCGGATCGACGAACCGTCGACTCCGTTGGATTCAGCACACCGGGATAGTGCCAGGGGTGCCCCTCCCCTCCTACCCGGTGGCCCATGTGTCACCTTGCAGGTCCATCTTTGAAACTAGGGTTTTGCTCAGTGTGGGAGTGTGCAATTTTTGCACACGGGGGTCAACTTTGGAAAATCATCCACCGAGCGGGTATGGCTAGTGTTCCTAGCCCGAACCTGCCTAGACACTTTGGAAACTAGGGTTTTGCAGGTCCATGATGATGATGATGGTGATGATGATGAAGATGTTGATGATGATGGCTTGGTCTAAGGTGGTGCTCTCAACTAGCTAATTCATTATGAAATATTTAACAAGACATGAATTAAATTTAATATAAGTGTATTGTTTAATATAGTGAGCATGAATTGAATTAATTTTGTTGGGTGAAGCCAATAACCAACATGATGAACATAATATAATTTTAGGGTTTACTGATCATATGTAAAAAATGGATTAAAAAACACAATTATTATAATTTTAGTTTAATGTTTATCCACTTTAATCCATATATTTTTTAGTTTTGACTATGAATACACAATAATTATTATATATATGTGTGTGTGTTTTTGTGTGGATAACTTAGAGATGTATAATAAAAATGGGTAAAAGGTGGTTGTCACTAGAGACTTTCATAGTTGTATAGTGAAAATGTAATAGCTATTAAAATTTGGATTAGAAAATTATTAAAGAAAATAAATTCTATAGAAATGGGTAAAAGGTGGTTGTCGCTAGATTAAGAGAGACTTTCATAGTTGTATAGTGTACAATTGTCTAGTGGTTATGGCAGTGATGTGTAAAATCTTATGATCACATGAAAGAGATCACAAATAGGTTCATAAAACTAAGAACAACAATACTTTGAGCAATTTTTCAAAGGAAACTAGAATAGAGCCAGTAAAGAGAAAAAAATACTAAAAACTTGATTTCATACTAAAATGAATGAAAAATGGTTTTACATAAAGAAATTTGAATTACTCAAGGAACCAATTCGATTGTCTAGTGATTCATAAGGATTTAGTTGGGCTTAACATAGAGCTTAAATGCCCTTAAAGTTAGCTAAGCAACCCCTCAAACATGATTAATATATGGTTTACTGATCATATGAACATAATATAATTTTAATCCATCTCTTGTAAATTTGGCATATCAAGAACGCAAAATTGACATATTCATATGAAACATACATGTGAAAATTGAGCATATATCAATATTCAATTACAAATAGTGAAAATAGTATAGTATTAAAAGTATGTAACGTACCTCATCATGCTAGATCCCACCTATTATCATACAACCAAGCCCTCCGGATCATCTCTTATACTGATGGTCTCCATTAGTCTCTCGTGCTCTGTATCCGGTAAGAAGTAGCGTACCTTCGATGTATTTCGACTAGGCATTGTTCGTACCTGAAGGTTTGTGCCAATGATTAAGTTGGTAAAGTGATATACACTTGCACCTGGTTTGTAATCCCTGTAAACATATCCACCCTTATTTCTTCCATTGTTGTCCCGTGTCAAGTATTCACCTTTAACAACCATAGACCCAGTTGGAAAGTGGTTGTTTTCATCGTCAGTCATGGACACAATGAGAGTTTGCTTTCCATCTATACAGCGTGCCAACCAGTATTCATCACCCCATTCAGTATCTTTTGAGGCAACCACTGCGTATATGTGCCCTGCATTATATGATTGTAGGTATATGATCAAAATATTTTTCATGCGATACAAGGCCATTAATGTGCATTTGAAGACTACGTAAACAAACAAAAAATGTTAAGGAAATGCATCATACCGGGTTGTACAAGGTCTGAGACATGATCAAAATCTGCAGAAATAGATGATTGGTCTTCTTCCAACGGAGTTAACTCAACAATTGCACGCTGATCAAGTGGAAGTGATATGCGATCCCATCCATCAACCCAATCCAATGATTCACACCCATCCCAGTCACCATCACAACAAGGCGGGCAAAAACAAGCGAGTTTTCTGGTCCAAATTTCAAATACTGGGTTATCAGAGCTTCGAACCGAATGAAAGCCACGAGTCCCAGGCACAGTCTTGCATTCCCATGCATGTGAACGATCTATGTCTACCACCTCCCAAAAAAATCTCTCCACATGTCTCTTTCTTGTGGATTCTACTCGCATAGTTGATTCCTCTCCCATTACTGACGTGCACCACCTGACTATAGATTGAGCATTTAGAATAGTAGATTCTGTAGATACTTTCAATTCCTCTCTTCGTAGGGCTGTTTTGACACATGCTCCGGCTCCATCATGCTCTCCTTTACCATGCCCAGTCTCAAAATAGTTCCACATATGTGGCACTTTGTAGTTTTTATGCAATGAACACAACCACTGAAATATGCGTGCATTTTTGAACTGACCAGCACACCCATCAGACCAAATCCAGTGTCGGTCCATCTGTATGTTCCTTCCCTTCAAGTGATCATAGAACATGATGAAGCAATGACGTACATAGTGGAAGTCGTGGCACCTATCATCACTTATGTAGAAGTGATATTCCTTCATAATTTCTCTTTGCTCTTCAGTGCTATTTGGGCCATGCCTATATGTGATATGGACCATCAAGGAAACCTGCTCAGAGTGATAATACTGACTTTGGATCTCATTTTGAGGTTGCAGAGTGTAGTTCTCGGCAAAATCAACAACTGAAAGTATAGTACCAAGGGGAAATGTATCTCTACATATTCTAAACTTCTCATCCTGCCATCGTGCCACGTGGACATGCTGAACATATTGATGTGTCTTTTCAATAAATTCCTTGATGAAGTCACTAACTTGTACCTGGTGACACAAAATGATCTCAATGTCAGTTTTTTGTTGTAAGTAAGGATTGAAATGTAACCGTTACAACATAATTTTATAGATATAAATGCATACCTAAGATGTCACCAATTGTATTTTTTTGCTTTCTTTCCCTGGGACTATTTCATAGTTGATATATTTGAAACTTTTCATGTCTGTAACCATTTTCCCAAATTCACTGTCTCCATTCTCGTGCATACATTGGCTCAATAATGCCATTCCAGCACAGTTGGAGCATGTTCCATCCAAACAAGATTTTGCATAGTATGTTTGCCCCCCGGGCCTATTGCACATGATGCTATGAATGAATTCTCTTGATGAAGTCGGTGGTATTGTCATGGAGCAATCCTGCACAATGTTAGTATGCAACACACGACGAATGTACAAAAATGTTTCATAGTAATATTCATATTCTACATGGTATCTACAACAACAAGTGTTACGAAGAGTATTTATTCTAACATACCATGGCTTACATTTCTCAAAAGATCTTTGCCCCAAGTTCAATTGTCTATGCTCAATCTTAAATTTCTCGTAAAGCTCTGTCTGTGTTATATCAAGAAGATGCTTAGTATGTGGTTCACGATCCTTTGAACCCCTTCTTAGTTTTAGTACATCCTTTCGGTTTGAAGAAGGCCTTGTGTGATCATGCCAAAAACTGTGCACTAGTCCCTTTACTGCATCAACTAGCTTCATGTCACGACATGGCAACCGACCAACAAAGGCCCAAAAATCTGTCTGATCGGTTGTGTCAAGATGTTCTCTTCTAATAGAATACCTACGGAGGGTTTTTACATTCAAATTAACTAGTTCGGATGTAGGCCTGAGAATACGAAGGGCCCTGGTGTTCTTATCTGCAATTGATTGTGACAACACACGACGAGCAGCATTGCGGTCCTTTGAACGTGTGTTCTTACCAATTTTACCAAATGCATCTACTAGGCTTTTAACTATATGAGAACTTGGTTCAGAATTCTTTATCATCTTTATCCCTAACTTTTTCCTAACAACATTCATGCTCCTAGATTTTAACAATGATAAAAATAATCTACATTTATCTCCATCACATTTAGAAACAAAATATTTATCAAGTATCTGTTGAGTTTGATAAGCAATACTACGTTTAGATAGCGTACCTTCAATGGAATTCATAAGTCTTTCATCAACTTGTATACGCTTCGGAGTTCTTCGACGTGTGCTTGCTAATGGAGGTAAGGCGGTTGGAATTGTACCATGTAGCGCATCACCAAGACGCTCTGGCGTTTCAGTAGTAGCTCGGTGTCCTTCATTCTCTTCCTGGTAGTTGGATGGTGGAAGTCCAACATCCTCATCCATGGTCTGTGGAAGTCCAACATCCCCTTGTGGAAGTCCAACATCCTCATCGATGGTGTGGATAACATTCTCTTCTTCAACAGTAGGCAAAATCAGGGATGATTTTAGGGGCGAAATTTAGCCCAATGGCGAATTTAGAAGGTTTCTAATTTTTTTTAGGGCGAATTTTTAAGTAAGAGAGGTTTTTGAGAATTAATTTTAATAGCCCACTATTTATTATTTTGTAAATATTAAACAAGTATATAGCCAAAATCGTATTTAGGAAGAATTTATAGGAGAAACCAGTCGCCCGCGATTTTTGTGGAAGAAATAGGGAAAAATCGATTTTCGCCAGTTTATTTTCCGTGATTTTTCCTTGGATGCACCAGTCGCCCCCAATTTTTAGGGATGGTGTTTCCTGGAAACTCATTCGCCCATGATTTCTGGCATGGCGGTTTTCTGGAGTTGTTATTCACCCTCGATTCTGGCATGGGTTTTTTTGGAGCTATGGTTCGCCCTCGATTTGAAGAAATTGCGGTTTTGGAGTCCGATTCGCCCGCGATTTGGCTGCTAGAGTGCCAATACAACCCCTAGCATCGCCCATACGAGGTAAAATTCTTGATTTTCACTCATACGAGGCTCAATTACTGTTTGTTTCAAAGATTACCAGTTTGTAGCGTGTATCTGGACTCCTGGAGGTTTGCAAACTGCTTTAGCTGTGCATTTCAGATTCTCAGAAGGGTTTCGAGCATTAAGAGGTATGTGACAATGTGAAATATCTGCAATTCAATTTTTGTTGCCATCTTAATAAGTAATGTTAATGCTGTCAAAAGCTGTTAACAGGAAATTGTCTAGGCAGTAAGATCATCAGTTAATACAGTATCAAAGCATGCTAATCATTTTCTTCAGTAATTCACGACATTACATCCTGAAAAGGTTTGAAATTTCTTCTGCATTATCGAGAGTTCTAGGAAACATAAGAAATTGAAGCCCAAATTTCACTTCTTTATGCCAACCATGTATTGCAAAATTTAATCCCTAAATGAGGATTGTTCGCAAAATTGTATTAGAGAAAAAAATGTCTAATAAACATAAATAACCTAATGTAATTAATTCTCTCTTAATATTGTAGATGAATATTCCGGGGCAATTTCATTCTTCTTTTCCCAAGTGATCTCTGATCTGCACATCCTAAAAACTTTCTTTACTCTTCCTGACTCACACCATGTTTCTTAGGGCTAAGCTTTGGTATCAACATGTCAAGAACATCTAGTGATTACAAGCAAGGGAATATCTATGGTCCACGAACTCTCTATCAGTGGTTTGAATTCTTGTCAAGATATTGGGGATAACGCAACAAGGTGGCATTGACAAACAATTGGAATGCCAATTCAAATCATTTTGGGTTTGGAGGGCTTGTCCTATAGGCAATTACAATTATGTCTGGAACTTCAACATCTTTTATTATTATTACTTCTCTTATTTACCTTTTGCATTGAATTTTTTCTTAAACATACCCATTTTATACCAATAGATTTTATTCCAGCATGAAACTTGACCAAATCCCATGCCTTGATTTTGTCCAAGGCCTTCGTTTCTTCAACTATATACTTATTCTAGATTTTACTTTCGTCTAAAACAATTATATCCCTAACAGTTCTAGGAGCGTAATCAATAGCAGATTACATAAATGAAGAATGAAAATTAGGTGGAGTGTATCTTTATATTTTTCTTGTTTCCCAAGATAATCTTGTCGAGACTATAGCCTGAGGATCTTCCTCTGATTGTTCATCTTCTTCTATTGAGTCAAATTATTCATCCTACATTAAATCAAACTACATTTATGTTGCTTTTATTCTCTTGGTTGGTATTCTAGTTTGGGAGAATTTTTAAACTCTCTAAATATTACATCTTGAGTAGAAATAATCTTCTTTGTTACATGTTCCAAATCTTTGAAGGTTGTTGATCTGTGCTTGCCTTTCCCTCTGGTACTGCTCAACTTCTTTAGTTCTATGCTTTGCCTCTTTCATTTCTTTTCAATGTGTAGAAGTTGGGCAGATCACAGTTTTTTACTAAACTATTAGCTGCTTGATAATGATTTTGGCAGTTTCTGGGCGATGTCTTCTTAAAATTGTATCCGACTTATCTTTTGGATTTAGAACTGTAACTAATCCTAGTAAGATGCTGTCACTTTCCTGAAATTGAATACTTATTCAGAAACTGTGTGATCTCTGCCAGTTAAGCCTTTGTACAGTAATCAGCAGTGGTTATCATCTTTGGCGTGTTATCTTTTAAAAAACCGATTTTACTTGTTTTTATTTTGATGTCCATATAGTGAGGTGGAAAGTTCACTTCTTTATCAGTCAAACCTGCTTCCATCGATCTGCTAGCTGTATCCACTTATTGTACATTTTTAAGGGTCCCTATCAGCTCAAAATTGTCCTGTTTTATATTTTCCACACACAGCTTTTCCCAAGGATATGCTCACCATTAAGAAGTGACAAGCACTTAATTCATCTTCGACAAGTTAGAGAGGCTAACATAGCTTGATGGAGTCATGGTCACTATGACCGACCTGATGTGGGAAGATTCCAAGATTAATAAGCAAAGAAGATCAGTGATGCTCGTCCTCTTTGCCTTTTGAGCGTCATTGATCTTCTTTGCTTTTGCATCATGGAATTTTCCAACATCAAGTCTAGTAACAGAGTCAAATGGCTGCAAGGGTAGTTGTCTATTGGTGAGGTTTTGTCATCCGTTTTCTACAGTTTCAATGGTTCTGTTGGGGAAGAATATTGGAAGTTTGGTGACATCCCAATAAAAATCAAGGCCGTTGCTAGAAAATAACCAGAAATGCAGCTTGTTACAGTTCTGGAAGGTCGTTGCACAAAAAATCCAAAAATATGCAAACTACCCTACTAAAATGTCCAACACTCCTGCACATGAAAGGTCCAAAATTATGTCTGATTGGCATACTTGAAAAAAACTATCATGTTAAAAGAAACTCTTGAATATGATTCCTTATAATTAAGATTTGAAAATGCATAACCTATCAATAGGTGGGATGCCATGCTGTGACAAACGCTATGCCCGGAATGACTTAACAACCATGAAAACACCGCTATTTCATAAGACAAAACATGCCACACTACTAGGGGGATTGGACCTTGGTGAGGGGAATATCTTCACCTCTGCTTGACCAACTTGCCAAGTCCCCAGTGGTAACAAACCATCTCATCATTTGAATGCTTATATAGAATCAAAAAAATTGGGAGCCAACAGAGGATCCCTCAATGGGCACCACCTCAGGCCGAAATCCATTGTCATTTGCAACTCCACTGCCCACTCCAAAAGATGAAGAGGAAAAATATTAATGCTAAAATTAAGCTTCCAAGTTAGAAAGAAATGGTGCATACTTGTATATCAAGAAGGTCAACCGCTTTAGAGCATTCCTTTTTCCATTTATGTATCAAATAATTAGCAACCCTTGTTTTCCTACATGCAATAACATGTGCCCCTGCTTTTGCCAACTATTTTGCAATTTCTAGGCCAATTCCACTTGTAGAACTAGTTACAATGCATATTATTCCATTCATAGGAGGTAACTGTAAGGGATTTTTAAGGTGGCAGGTAAGAATCCTCTAAAAGATCATGTCATAGAGAACAAGAATCAAACTCTTTATCCATTTAATCCATCCGAGTGAGGTCTATGCTTTTTCACCCATCTAATATCTCTCCTCTGTGGATATAAGAATGTAGAAAATAGGAATTGACAGAGACTGAATTTCGTATCTCAAGTTAACAAATAAAATTTCATGTCATGTTATCTTGGGCATTATTGCCTTTGAAAAATATGTTAACAATTTGTTAATTGTAATACACTAATTTGACACCCTGTTTCCCATGGCAATTGCTGAGTCTTCAAAGTCTCTAGTCATTAACATCACACATGATCTAATGCTTTGACCTGTGACAGATTGAATAACATCACTTGAATGACACTGCTCTGAGCATTTATGCAGAAGCATGGTATCATTTTCTCAAATGTCAAACATAACAATTATAGGTTTCTTCCATAGCATGATAAATTGCTTCCAATCCAGTCATCTTTTTGATGCACAAAATGAAGTATGTGTAGAACATGTTGTCAAGAGTGCCCTCCAAAGGGAAATGGATCCAAAACTACATCCAAAGTCATTGCATCAATGAATTAATCCCTGCAGCGAAGCATCTTGACTATGATTCTATTTGATTTTAGGTTCAAAGACAAGCTTCGAGAGCTTGTGCTAAATTTATTTAATCATGATTAAAAATGCATTTCAGTCATCAAAATCAAGAGCTCTCCCTTTTATCACTCTTCTAAGTCATATCACGTTTAGGGGACCAGGACTAGATTCTGTCACGTCCTTTAAAATATTCCTCCTCTAGGTCCATTGCTACCCTTGGAAACATTTTTTGCAAGCACCATGGTAACACTCGGATAATGGATTTCATTATTGTCATCACAGGAATAGAGCAGTTTACCATTGCATGGATGTCAATCCAATAAATTGACTAAGATTGAATGCCCAATAAATGTCTGCCAATGGTCCTAAAGTTTCTGGGTGTCATTCTTGATTTCAAGTAGGTGACTTTCACTTTTTTTTCTTTTAAAGCACCAAACCATCTTCTAAATCGTTAACTCATATTCTTTAATTCCTATAGAACAAGAACTGCAGAGTTTGTCTAACCATTGAGCCCCAATCCTATACTTGAGAAGCAATCACTTATTGTTGTTTTGAGAGAGGTTTAAGCAACTTGACATGCCTCTTATTACTTCACTTTTGGATAAATGCAAACTCCATATGGTCTGAACCAACCACAACTACGAAGTCTGAGAGTTTAACAATTTTGCCCCACAAATCCCATCTACATGATATAATGCAAAATATCACCCGAGGAAACAATTCTAGGTACTTTTGAGTAACCTATGGTGACATTTTGAGTTAGATCCAGACCTCAATGAAGGAAAGTGAACTGTTCTCGTATCTGAGCTTGTCTCTAACAACCCTCTGGAGGGATGTCTCAAGGTTGACTCCTACTAGTAGCAGTTGCTTGTTTGCAGATCAGAAAGGATATTTTGTAGGAGGATCTTGTAGCATATTGTGCCATTGCCTTCATTAAAGCAGTTTGCCGAGGAACCTAAAAATCAAATTCAAGAAGAAGTAACAAGGATAAACACATTGAAATTGTATTCCTAGGAATGGAAGGTATAGTGAAGGGACTACAACATAATCATATTTTTCATGCAGTCTGATATTGGCAACCAAAACATACTCATCATCTTTGATAACAATACTTGTTGTTGATCCAGATTGCAAATCACTTCTGAGAGCTTCATTTGTAAATGAAATATCTATATCAAATATTGCTCTTAGTAATGCTTCCTTTAATATCGTCCTGTACATTGAATCTTCAGAAATTCCTAATGAGACACACCTTGACCTGTGAAGCTCAAGTGTCTTCATGAGTCCATCCTTCAAGGATGCTCCAAAGGAAAAGTGGTCTTCTCCTTCCTTCCTGCTAACTTCCAAACAATGTAGGCCATAATGTTCTCCTCCTCTAACATCATTTTCAGTAATAGATGCATCCTTAAAACAATGCTTATATCCAATCAACATCATACTTCTTTGGCCCATTCAAGACACTTGCCTTGCTTTTGGAAACCCTTCAGAAATTTTCTTTAATCCAATAGAAGAATCACCAGGATGAAGGCCCTTAAGAAGGAAGTGCATGTGAAGGAGAAAGTACTCAGGAATAAGTTTAGCTATCAATTCACTTGCTTCAGCACCATTGTTCCCATAAAAAACAGCAAGCAATCCAACTTTCTTCTCTTCCATATCTGAAAGACCTGGCCAGTCTGAATTTAAAATATAAATTTTGTATTTTTATATTGGCATTGATTGTCAATATTTTGTATCATATAAAAATTTAACGTTTCAATCTTTTGAGGTAGTTTCTGTACTTTGAAAATCCAGAGGTGTTTTCCTAGTATTTTTTTTAGTGTTATTTGGCCTTTGGAGTGAGTCTGATAGGAAGATGAGGTATCAATCTTATTATTTATTATATTTGTAATTGTGGAAGTTGTGTATTTTCATGAGATTAGTTTCTTTCCTCAGACTGGTACCCCTCAATCTCCTCCATAAGTTACACCCAGTTGAAGATTTGTGATCGAAATCACTACTGGAAAACCCCATGCAAATAGGGGGGTAACACAAAGAACATTTATCATTGGGTTTCCATATGCTCATGTTCCTTACTATAATGTTTTGTTGCAGTAGGGAAATTATTGCAGGTTCTGAGAATTCTATGTATTCTACCTAAATCCTATCCTAAATAACCTTAATATTTTGTGGCTCTGTACGAGGGAAAGAATCCATTAAATAAAGTTAGGATAAAATGAATATAATTTTATTAATTTCCAACAAATGAACAGAAATGTATGTCAATGGGACTGCTGAATATAATAGTGCCAAAACATACTCATAGTCACGGAAACTAATGCCTTTAAAACATGTGGTGGATTGAGTTGATCAAACTACATGGAGGTATAGAATTTAGATTTAGTTGAATGGGAGTTACTCCTAGTGAGATTAGAAATCTAAAAGTTGGGCTTTCCATTCCATATTATTTTTTCCATTCCATGTACTTGTTTTCACTGCAAGTAAACGATGCACAAACTTGATCCATATTACTAGTATTAAACTGTAGTGTTGCACTTAACAGAGTAGGCTTCTATTTCACAACTCTTGCTTATATGTACCATAAATGTTTGTGGTAGGACTCTTAAGCATATTATTTCTTAGAATAGTATGCCCTAAATATCCCAATCTATTTCTTATGAAAACTTGCACTTGCAGATTATGGCATACATCTCTTCCGAGTTTTCCCTTGGGCATTTGACACTAATCAAAACCACTGTAAATGTTCATATTTGGTCTTGTTACTATCATCGTGAAGTATGGAAATGATTGAACTGATTGCTGACTGGGTTTGTAAATATCTACTGTATTTTTAGTTTTGCAACATATGTTAATGTAACCACCTAGTGTCTGAGATCTGTAGGGTGTTGAATCAACTTCACATCTGATTCTATAGGCATCCAATTGTTACATTCAACAACTCTTTTCCATGCTTCATAGATTCCTTGCAACACAGGTGAAGTGCCACATTTGAAGTAATTTGGCACAACAATCCCATGTTCATTTTCATAGATGATGAACTGACATCAAGTTTGTCAATACCTGTCTCAAATTCTGCATTTGGAAGTGACTTTTGTGGATTCAGAGACACTGTAAACAATGGTTCTAGTCCATTACCTCCTAGAGATACATCGTTGGAAAATGATTTTCCTGAAACAGGTGGTTTTACTGAAACAGGGGCATCTGCAGAACGCAACTCCTTCATGAATGCTTTTCCAAATAGCAATTCCAGTGTCTGAGCTTCCCCAATTTTCTCTGGATATCCAACTTTCTCAGCATTACCAGTATCCTCGTGTTGATCTCCACCTTTAGGAGCAACATACTTTTCCCTGAGATCTTGATTCATAGATGACTTCTGATCTCCTTTCTGCAACAACGACAGGAGATGCTGAGATGCCTGGTCGTCCTTCTGTAACTTCTGCCCATTGGCCAATATATTCCCATCTGAATCCGTACTCTCATCAGAATGAATTTGCAATTTGGAAACACTTTCACTGGCTTCAGCAATAATGGACTGTTCGAGGTCTTCACAGGTAAGGACCATCCCTGGCAACCGAGATGCATTGGAATATTGATGATCTTTCTTATTTGAGGAATCAACAACATCAGTATTGAATTGCAAGTCCAAGGAATCTGATTTCTGATTTCTAGGCACATGTAATCTACCAATTTCATCATGAACATTTGCTTTTACAGTAGCTGTCATAACCTTTTCAACATATATTGTCAAAAAGCCCTATACCTCCAACAAATAAGAATGAGACCTCACCATTGTTAAATTATTCACTTGCTTCAGCACCATTGTTAAATTATTGGGTATCAAGATTCCCATATATTCAATTCATGGGTTAAATTATTAGTCCACACTTTAGCCAAATAATATTTGTTAAATGACCAAGGATCTTTTTATACTGTCCTAACATAGGTTTCTTGCTTCCAGAATCAAAAACACCTCTAATACTTGAATTGCCCTCCTTTTCCAAGTTACTTCCAAAATCAGAAATCAAACTACCAGAATATTCTCCTTCATCCATGGCATTTGACTTAGCTTTAGCCACCGTCCCTAATAGAGCAAAATTTCCCTTTGCATTTTCAAACTGGGAATTACCAATGCTGCCCTGAATCTCAATGTTTATATTCGATGAGTTGGGCCACAGATCCTGATCAGGTCCATATGCATTTCCATCTAATGACAACTGTTGTGATTGTAAAACTACTCTTTTACCATCCTTCATGTTCATTTTCATAGATGATGAACTGACATCAAGTTTGTCAATACCTGTCTCAAATTCTGCATTTGGAAGTGACTTTTGTGGATTCAGAGACACTGTAAACAATGGTTCTAGTACATTACCTCCTAGAGATACATCGTTGGAAAATGATTTTCCTGAAACAGGTGGTTTTACTGAAACAGGGGCATCTGCAGAACGCAACTCCTTCATGAATGCTTTTCCAAATAGCAATTCCAGTGTCTGAGCTTCCCCAATTTTCTCTGGATATCCAACTTTCTCAGCATTACCAGTATCCTCGTGTTGATCTCCACCTTTAGGAGCAACATACTTTTCCCTGAGATCTTGATTCATAGATTACTTCTGATCTCCTTTCTGCAACAACGACAGGAGATGCTGAGATGCCTGGTCGTCCTTCTGTAACTTCTGCCCATTGGCCAATATATTCCCATCTGAATCCGTACTCTCATCAGAATGAATTTGCAATTTGGAAACACTTTCACTGGCTTCAGCAATAATGGACTGTTCGAGGTCTTCACAGGTAAGGACCATCCCTGGCAACCGAGATGCATTGGAATATTGATGATCTTTCTTATTTGAGGAATCAACAACATCAGTATTGAATTGCAAGTCCAAGGAATCTGATTTCTGATTTCTAGGCACATGTAATCTACCAATTTCATCATGAACATTTGCTTTTACAGTAGCTGTCATAACCTTTTCAACATATATTGTCAAAAAGCCCTATACCTCCAACAAATAAGAATGAGACCTCACCATTGTTAAATTATTCACTTGCTTCAGCACCATTGTTAAATTATTGGGTATCAAGATTCCCATATATTCAATTCATGGGTTAAATTATTAGTCCACACTTTAGCCAAAGAATATTTGTTAAATGACCAAGGATCTTTTTATACTGTCCTAACCATTATCAAGATGCATACACCCATCATTGTTACTAAAAACATTATAATGTCCTTTGGTAAACTATTCATAGTTGAAATATGGCCATGAGATGCAATGCTTTATGGATTTTAGATGTTTTTAATGGAAAATGAGTCTAAGAAGGATTATTTTGGGAATAACCTCATTATTTTGGGAATATGGCCAGACACTTCAATATTTTCCAGCACTTTGTTTAGTGATTGATTCTTGTATTTAAACATTGTTTGTGGTCAGTTTATTGAATCATAATTTAGTTGATTGTTCTTTTATTCTTTCCAGTAAATGAAAATGAAAAAGAGCTTTGTTGTAGAAAGTTTTGATTTTATGGCACTTTTGTTTCCTTGTTGCAACCACGCCACACAAAAGCACTACCCTTTTTGAGTAATAACAGCCCTAAAAACTTTTTAATAAAATGAAATAGAAACATTTTTCTTTTTTAGGGTACACTACACCAATTAGTTTTGGTTAGGATCTTGAGTTTAAATCACCTTAAACCACTCAAGATCACACATTACGCAAAAATCGTAGTGAGACTATCACAGGTAAACCCATTTCACTCAAAACTTGCCTGGGATCTATGCAGTAGGTCATTGCGAGATCAGATTGTTGGGAATACTCCTCCTACTTTCTGTTCGAGCATACGCCAGGATTGGATTGCGTATTGGGGACTCTTTCGAGTTTCGGGCTTAGCTACCCTGCCCACGCTTTCTGATTCGACCGGTGACTGTTCCCCCAGGAGTTTTCGGTGTTGTGGTAGCCTTAGTATCTGACTCTAGGTTCATACACAGGTGACAGCAGAGGGTATAACTGCTGTACCTAAGACAGACGTGGGAGGAAATCCCTTGCAGGTCTTTGGGAGGGCGGTTGGGTGATTCCAGCGCTTGCACCCTTAGTCATTGTATTGTGGACCCCGGGTAACTGTCTTTCTTCCTTCGTTGATCTGTTCTGGGCCCTCATCATCCCAGACTCTTCTCCGGAAGGCATCTTTGTTTGCCTGGTTTGTATACTTAGGACTTTTTAGTTGGCGTGTTGTTTGCCCCCTAGTTGTAGTGGCCACCAGGTTCTAGTCTGTTATTTTATATTTATAATCACGGAGAATATCACTCAGTCTGGGATTTCACCCAGTTTCATGGGCATGAATATCTAGTTGAGGGGTTCAAGTGCATTTAGATCATATGCTAGAGTCCATATCATGGCATTGGATACCTCCTAGTTGGGATGATTACTGCTATATTCCAACTATGTTTATAGACTAGAATTGAATCACATACCTAATACTAACATAATAATATATGCTAGTTATATACTATAATACTTGTAGAGAGCCTTACAGATGTTACTTGTGAGTATGAGAATTGGGCACCCTTGAGATGGATAAGCAAATCATTAATGTGAGAAAATGGGTACAATTTTTTATAGTCACTTCATTGAGATCATGATAATAAGTAACAAGATGCCATGCACCAGATTCCTTTACAGAAATGAAGAAAGTAGAGGAACCATAAGGAGAGGAGTTAGGTTCTATATGTCTAGAGTTTAAGACATATTGAAGATGTCACTTAATATCAAGAAATTCGTGAGGGGCTAAATGGTATATTGGAGCAATTGGAAGAGAAGATGCTGAGACAAGATCAATAGTGTGCTAGATGAAATGAATGGGGGGAAGGCCAACAGGAGGTGTAAATACATACACAAAATCATCTAACAAGGGATTCATATAGGGTGTGGAAGGATGGGAGTCATTATCAATCTTAACCCATTTAACCACACATAGTGACATGAATTTGTGAAGATTGACATGGAACACATCAACATTGTTGGACAACAAGGAAGGTGAATGGGTTATAGAAGATGTGAGATCACAAGCCTTTCCATCTTTAAAAAATTTATAAGTGTTGTGGTGAGCATCATATAGGGAATGACGAATAATTTGGTAAGGGAACCCAGTAGTAAATATACACAATTGAGAGGAGACACATCACATTCCAAAGTATATTGAAATGCCCCAATGGAAATGGTGATAACATAATGCTCAGTGACATTTAGATGAGGAGCATATTTTGTAACCAAACCTGATATGGAGTTTGATGGTCTGTAGTGGGGAGTTGCAGATAGGAGACTAAATATCATGGGAAAATATATTTATTTGGCTACCATTATCCATAATTAGGGTGGTGATTTTAGATTTAATTTGATAATTATGAACAAATAGGAAACCTAGTTGATGCTGGAAGGATTTGTTGTACATGAATGATAGTGTAGGATCTGGGGTGGTGGCATTGGGTAAAAAAATTGGAGGACTCAAAAAATTGGTAGAAGAGTGAGATGAGGTACTAGGAATAGGCTTTGATATGAACAATAATTATAAAAGTTATCTCCAAGTAATTTTTTCCCAAGCAAATAAATAGACCCTTGAGAAATATCAATGACAAAGTGTGAAAATTAGTGTCCAATGTTTAGCTTGGATTTAAGATATGTAGCAATTCCAGTTAAGTTTCATAGATATAGCAGATTAGGAAACAGACGGATTACAGATTACAGTCCGCATTTATCCGATTACAGATAGACTACTGTATCAGACCATCACATAGCTGCTATCTACAGCCGGCATATATCCATACAACTAAACAAAAACTGTTACAGAAATTAAAATAGGCGTCCATCCCTGGTCATCAAAATCTGAGCTATTGCTCAATTCCATGCCTCTATAGCTTCATGAAATGGTCTGTGGTAATAACTGTAGGTGCCCCCAATAGAGTGAATAGTAATCCTCCAAGTGCCAAGTTCCTAGGATTGGATGAAGGCTACCATAAAATGAGAACATTGTTATCTTTCTGTTTAAATGAAAACTTTCATGAGTATGGCTTAACTCTACACAAATAGTTGTTGTGACCTAATAGTTGCTGTGACCTTTTTTTCCTTGGAAAAAGTGGTAATTTTATTTCAAAAAGATGAACAAAATTAGATTCTGCACATGTATTAGGATCACTGTGATCCCTACATTGACACATATTTACTGTCCCATATTAATATCAAGTCCAAAGTTCCATACTACTTCAAAACAATGAGTCTGGCTGTTCATACAGTCCGCATTTATCCGATTACAGATAGACTACTGTATCAGACCATCACATAGCTGCTATCTACAGCCGGCATATATCCATACAACTAAACAAAAACTATTACAGAAATTAAAATAGGCGTCCATCCCTGGTCATCAAAATCTGAGCTATTGCTCAATTTCGTGCCTCTATAGCTTCATGAAATGGTCTGTGGTAATAACTGTAGGTGCCCCCAATAGAGTGAATAGTAATCCTCCAAGTTCCAAGTGCTAAATGTTGCTGCGTCGCTTCTTTGGAAAGCTGATCGGCCATCCCATTCCTCTCCCTGTAGACAAGTGTAAATGTAATATGATTAAATGACTATTTTAACCGTATTACCTCCTCCAGTATAGGTATGAGTACCATCACATGACAATGAGTAATCTCCTTTGCCCAGTCAATAACTATCCTGGAGTCGCCAAATATCTGAAGAGATAGACATCCTTGTTCAAGTGCAAATAACAGCAGCAGCCTAAGAGACATAAGTTCAGCATAGTTGTTAGATCCCCTCCCCAAACCAGCCACGATATGAAAGAAATGAGACTCGGTTTTGAAAAGGACTCCACCCCCACCACACTCCGATCGATGGTCAAGAGAAGCACCATCAAAATATGCCCATGGCATGGTTTTATCGATCATTTCCTCACTCACAGGTCGAGTTCTAATCTCTTTGACAGGTGTCTTGTAGTGTTGGATAACAGCCACAGCTTGTGCCACTACAGTCTCCTTCAGAATCCTGCAATCTTGAAATATGATCTTATTTCTAGTAATCCATATGCCCCATGCGAAAATACAAGGGGAAGCCCGGATGGGAGAGGATTTTTGTAAAGTCCACCACAATTGGAATGCTTCATGGACACTCGCTCCCCACCATCTCACATTTAAATCCAGATATTTGCATATATCAGCCCAAACTGCCTGAGTAAACCGACAATAAACAAATAGATGATTAATGGTCTCTTCCACATCTTTACAAAGTGGACAGAACCCCGGTCCCTGGAGGAAGCGTTTTTGCAGAATGTCCCAGGTTGGAGCCTTATTTTCCAGAATAGCCCAGAAGAGTAATTTTGCTTTACTCGGACACTTTAACTTCCACGGATATTTCCACCACCACACCAATTCCCTGTTATGTGCTTCCACATTCAGCTGGATATATCCATTCCTTGGGGTGTAAATTCTAGAGGGATGGTGATCCCAGATAAGTTCATCATTCCTATTGGTTAGTCGTATATACGAAAGTCTTAGTATCCGGAGAAAATCCTCCCAAACTCCTTGCATATCTTCAGGAATCTCAAGACGCTGTGCAGAGATCCACCCCTGATGCCAAAGAGTAGATGATCTCGGATCCTCTACATCATCCAGAAAATGGCAACCTCTAGCTGCCAAGAAGTTCCTCAAGTCCACAGGCATGACATGACCTCCCCTACAGCCAACCCAAGGGTCCAGTCCAATACGAGTGAGTCGCCCATTTCCTATCCTCCACACTAATCCAGAGCCGACCAAAGGAAAATGCTGCACCACCGCTTTCCAGACCACAGAGCAATTTGCTTAACTCTACACAAATAAAATCTATTGCTTAAATGCTACAGTACCGTGCTTGGAGATGTGAATCAAATTGCAAGTTAAGTCACCATTTTCTCCTTTATTTTGCAAATAAACCTCAAGTGTTTTATTGACTAAATGATCTTGGATATGTTTCTGATGTTCTTTCATATCTGCATACAAAATTATCTCCTTTTTCCTAGGCAGGGACTCTTCAACCTTTTCCTTCACCCTTCTGAGAAGAAATGGTCTAAGAATCAAATTAAGCAGTTGTACTAATTTTATATCATTTTTCTCATGCAGGCCTCCTTCTGGTTTCTATATTGATTTGGAATATCAATTGTGGAACATTAAGTAAGAAACAAGATGTCAAACATGGATCATGGAGAGAAAAATAAAACATTAAGACAAAAGGATGTAATGTCATATTTTCAAAAACATCAATCCAATCATCCACATCATATTCATGGTTCAAGCTCTCTTGAGCAAGGTATCGGTGAGAGAGATGTCAACACTTTGGAGGATGCCTCTGCAAAACATACAATGGATGGTAGAATACATTCCTCTAGTGATCAAAGTGAGGCAAATGCATTTTCATCAGAAATTGGTAGCTCAAATGTTGAAGATTTTTCCTTGCAAGGTGACATAGACCATTCACTGAAGAGGAAAAAAGGCCGATGGGACTTCGGGAGACAATTCCAATCTGATTGGGTATCAAGATTCCCATTTATTGAACCGATACCTCCAAAAAATAAGAATGAGACCTCACGAGAAGTTAAATGCATTTCATGTAGTTGGAAACAGGGCAAGCTAGTGAAATTGCAAATGAAGCTGGACACAATAGAGAAGCATGTTGGGAAGGTGTATGATAACAAAACTGGAAATGATGAGAAGAAATCTACTGTTAGATGGAAATCTGATAGCCGACATCTCCAATGTGAAGAGGAATACAATAAATACTTAATAAATAAGAGAAAACTAGATGAAAGTGGAGGAACCATCACTTCTCAATTCGGAAAGATGATGGAAAAAAAATTGTTATCGAAGTCGATACAATTAAGCACTGTATTTCACATCCTATCCAATGGTCGTCCTATGACAGATTATCCAAAAATGATGAAATATCTATCTTTTATTCAAGTGCCAAATTTTCCATCTTCTCATTGGTCTTTAACGAGTGGTTGGGAATGGGGAAAATATCTAGCTCAAGTAGAAAAGGATGATATGAAAGAGAAGATTGTGAATGCAACATTTTTGTCACTGTCCTTGGATGAAGTTACAGCTGTTGATAATACTGCATGGATTTGCATGAGCATTTATACGGTCAATTACCATATCAGGAATTCCTATCTACTTGGAATTCATAAAATGAGCAAAAGTTCTACAGCAGAAAACATTTATGAACTTGTTATTAATACTTTGAAAGAAACTGGTGGTATGGATCATTCAATGATCGCAAAAAAGTTGGTATGCGTTGGAGCAGATGGGGCATCAGTAATGCAGGGACAAAGGAACGGCCTTTGTGCTAGACTACAACTCTCAGCTTCACCGTATATGATTGGTATTCATTGTATGGCTCATAGAATGAATCTTGCATTTAAAATAGTGAGCAACTTTCCATTGGTTTCAAAAGTTGAATATCTTGTACGTGAGGTTCATGCATACTTTTGTCGGAGTCCCAAACGGTTTTCAGAGTTTAAAAAATTTGCTGACGGTGTTACAAATGGAAACAAACTATTAAAAGATGTTGATACAAGATGGATCTCACTGAAGGGACCAGCTCAAAGGCTATTCGATGAATATGCATCCTTGGTAGGGGTGATGTATGAACATCGCCTAAGTGTAGAAAAAGCTCAAACTCTTCTCTTTCTATTAACTGATATAGAGACATATTTAACATTGGCTGGAGTTCTTCCTCTGCTTCATGAAATGAATAGCCTCGTGAAGATGTCTCAGAGTCGCACGATGTATATTGCTGAATACACAAATGCTAGAAAACTAGCATGCCTTGCATTAGATAATTTGTATATGAGAGCAGATTCTTTTACAGGTCTAGCATTTACAAATTGGGCTAAGATAATCAATATTGAAAATGATGAAAATTTATTGAAGTTTGATGAAAAAGGGTTTCTATGTATGGCAGTGCGTGGGTATATGGTTCCTTTTTATTATAATGACAAAATAGGAAGAACCACCAAAGAGTGCCCTGTGTCAAGAGAACAATTTGACAATGTTGTGATTTCAGTGAGGCGCAGCTTGATAGAAATTGCAAAATCACTATCATCAGAGATAAGAGAACGATTTCCTCGAGTTGAATTGTTGGAGGCCATGTCTGTGGTATACCCTCAATATTGGAACCATCATCAATGTTCAAAAACTATAAAGGTTGACTTTATAGCTAAAATCAAGATTTTGCAAAGCCATTTTTGTCGAGAGACCGAGATACAAGGAGAACATATTCAAGGTATTTTAGATGGACAAAAATTGAAAGATCAAGCCAAATGCTTTGCTGATACAATGTGGGAGCAATTTTCTAAGTTGGATAATGCTCTAGAATATGGTGCAATTACAAAATTGTGGACTACACTCAGTGGTAGTGAATATCTACTGCAACATATGTCAGAGTATTTCAAATTAGTAGATTTATGTCAAACCATGATTTTGGTATCAGTGGAGGATGAGAGAATGTTTAGTGCATTAACATTTTTGAAGTCAAAGTTGAGGAATAAGCTTGATAAAAATGTGGATACATGCTTAAGATTATATGTAACAAAGTATGAGGTTGACAATTTTCCATATGAAAGAGCAGTAGCTCTCTGGCGATCAAATTGTGAAAGAAGGGGAGAAAACAATATGGCAAATTTATCTAATGAATTTGATATGGAACATAATGTTGTTGAGGATCATAATGACGGCTCATTCGAAGAAGGTCATGTTCAGAGTGCCGAAAATGAGGACCAGTCCCAGAATGTGAATTGGGAAATGGATTTCACCTAAGATTGTATATGATCCAATACACATGAGAGACTCTTGAGTCTTATTTTGGTATAGGTGTTCCATGGACCCTTGCGGGTGATCATTATATGTAAATTTGAGCTAGCATTTTAATTAAAAATAGATTCTACATTGTACTTTTTTGTTATAACATTGATGATATGACATACATTTCCTTGATGCAGTTTATTTTAAGATTGATGTTTTTATATTTATCTTTTACATTGTCTTTTTTTTTATGTGATAGGAAATGACACTGGAATTTGACAAAGCTAGGCCTAGGAGCTATCTCTTCACATAGATAGTGTCCTGACATTGAAGGATAAATAACTAATTTGACTACACTTTCGCTAAGCAAGAATGAGCTCATTCAAGTACATGAAACCATGTTGGTGTTTATCTCAAATATTTTGTGCAAATTTTTATGGTTTGTTTATTGCTTTTATTTGAAACATTTTGTCGATTTGTGGAGTTTGCATGTATTTTGGTTAATTATTGTGTTAGACCCTTGAATGCTTCTAGTTCTCATTTGATGCTTGATTTAACCCTTTGTTGTAGCTTGAATCAATATTAGATTTAGTTGATTTCCATTGATTTAGGGTTCGAGAAAATAAGTTTTTATTACCTTTTATTTGCATGAATTAATTGTCTTCACTTTTTCGATTTGTTTATGCTGATTGTATATTTTCTTTGTAAATACTTATCGTTATTCAGAAAAATAAATGAGCTCTACATAGCTAAGCGAAGAGAAAAATGGTCTATGCACTAGGTTCCTATGCATTGATCATAGGAGACCTATTGGCACGAGACCAACATTCCTCTAGTCCAATTGGCTCAAAATTTTCCTAGCCTCCATGGGCATAATTGGCTAGTGAAGGCCAAAATGATGCATAATGTCTGATTCTATTAGTTTATCGGTTTGTCAAGGTCCAAGTCCCCACATGTCATGGAAACTCTAATCAATAGAAAAAAACAATTTGTAATAAAAGCTCTAACATGGGTTATAATAACATCTACACACCAATATCAACAAAAAATACAACATCTACAATCAAAATCAACTACTAGACACATTTAGATATGGTATCAACAAATGGTATAACATTTAGATATGGTACTAGTGTTGAGGAATTTAGATGGAAAAAAAGTTACATTGTCCAAAAGTATGACACAACAATAAGATAGCCCCCAATAGTCGACACTATAGGATGCCAACAAAATCACTATAATGTTATTCAAAGTATGTGCCAAGAAAAATACTTAAGGAACATGCCTAGCTTAAAACCTATGTACAAACTTGCCTTGAAGTATCAAAAACAGTCTAGGGTAGCCACACAATCTATTGAAGGATAGTCTGTGGGTGCAATTCCTTTGTTGATTTAAGCAATTCAAAAAAGTCATCTCCCAAGACTATTAAAGAAGAAAAAGAAGAAATCTATAATAATTGCAGGGAGGACTACAAATAGATTCTAGAAACTCAAGTAGTAGAGGAAAAAATTGTAAGTAAGAAGAAGATGCAATGCTAACGTCATCAGAGCTATGAATGACAATCTCCACCCGAAGAACCCCTCTGATAATGTTCCTCCCTGCCATGTCCATGTTGAGCACATCTTGAAAGCATTGCATTCAATGAGGCTGTATTTCGCTTTGGCACTTGGCCAAACACTTTATGTGCATCCTCCAAACACCCACATTTAGAATACATGTCTCCAAGATCTACTCGGCTTTGCTTGGATATCAAGGCTTCATTAAGGCCACCACCATTTGGTATTGAGACCAAAACTTGAAATAGAGCAATTGAACTCAACATTTGAAGAAGCCTTGAACTCATAATTAACAAGCAGACTGTCATTCAATGTGTTTTATAGATCAATGAAAGATTCGCCAAATTTTTACAATATTTTATAATTCAGTGAAATATTCGCCAACTTTTTACAATATTTTATAATTCAGTAAAATATTCGCCAAGATTTTACAATATCTTATAATTTAGTGAAAGATTCGCCAAGATTTTACAATATCATATAATAAAATGAAAGATTCGCCAAAAAATTATATATACATATTATATTATTGATAAAATCGCTTTCAAATTTTCCTATATATCGGGGAGATTCGCCAATTTTTTTACCATATAAATTTGGGGGGAGTTCTTAAAATCATCCCTGGGCAAAATGTCCAACGCCTCTCTGACTTCATCGCTTGTATAACCACATCCGGATAGCAAATTGGGTGTTTCTTCGTGAGCTTCATCTTGAGATGGTAACTTATCACTTTGACTTGAAGTGGGAATTGAAACATCCCCTAATGAGCACCTACGTTTTGCTTCTTGATTACTTCCATGGGGTGCTTGTTCAACAACTATTGTGGAAATTGAAGGTCCCTCTTGTCGTGGATTAATAAGATGAACCATGGTATCCTCTACAATTGGATTTGGATTAGTTTCCAAAGAAAGCCTCCGATTCATCATGTATATTCTTTTCTTTTCTTTCTCTTCTTCAATGACTTCTTGAGATCTCTTCTTCCTTGTTGATTTGTTTACTCGGTTACGTGCATTCCCCATCACCACAATGATCAATTCAATATAGTTTGTTTTTGTTGCTCCTCAATTACAAGCTCTTCAATAATAAGCAAATGGAAGTTCTTCCTTGTTGGTCTTGAAGCTTGATATCTTACCTTGTGTGCTCCTCAAATATAGGCAAAATGAATCTTTCAAAGGCCTTATCTTTGGTGTTCTTCAATTGGAGATTCTTCAAGCTTGCTAATTATTTTCTTCAAATATGGCCATATAACCCAACACCACAGTGAGCAACCATGAAAGATGTCCTCAATGCTGCACCTGCATAAAAAAAAATGATGGAGTTGGTGTAGAATGTGAAAATTTTCAGACGCGGGCTCGTGCTGTTCGAAAAATCGCGGGATTGTTGCTTTCGTTCGGACAGAGTGAAGTTGCTCTCGGACAGCAACAGTCCATTATTTCTGGAGTTCCAAAACGCGTACGCGTTATATATATATAAAACGCGTGCGCGATATGTAGTGAAAAAACGCGAACGCGATATAGTCAAGCACAATAAATAGGTTAGGTGCACGGCTAGGGCAACGAACAAAATCAAAGAAAACTAATAATTTATATGATTGCATACAAAACAAATGTTTTGTATGGTTTAATACCCCCTAGCTCTCTCCCAATAATCCCTAGATACCCCCTATCTCTTTCTAAATATCTGTCCCTCATTCTCCCCACATGTTTCTTTCATGTTTCTTTCTCTCCCTTCAGCCATGTCTCTACCACCCCACTCTCCATCTCTCCACCTTCTCTTTATCTTCGTCATTATCCCTCCCTATAGCACTCTCTCCCTTCTTCTCCCTTAATCACTAACCCTCTACGCCTTTATCCCTCCCCCCTGCCCTCTCTGTCTTACCTTGTTCCTAGAGCCCCTCCCCCATAAAGGCCTTTAGACCCTCTTCTAAATATTAATCCCTAAGTGCATAAGTGCACAAGATGATGAGGAGGAGGAGGGTGATGACAATGAAGATGATCATGATGTAGATGAAGATGATAAAGATGATGAGGAGGAGGAGGGTGATGAAAATGAAGATGATCATGATGCAGATGAAGATGATAAAGATGATAATGTTGATGAAGATGATGGTGATGATGATGAAGATGTTGATGATGATGGTGATGAAGATGTTGATGATGATGGTGATGATGATGGTGATGAAGATGATGGTGACATGATGGAGATGTTGATATGATGAGGAAGATGATGATGATGATGGTGATGATGGTGATGATGATGAAGATGTTGATGAGGACGATGATGGAGATGAAGATGATGATGATGAAGAAGATGATGATGATGGAGATGTTGTGTTGATGGGGAACCTAGAGATGACAATGATGATGAAGATGGTGATGGTGATGGTGATGGTGATGACGATGAAGATTTTGATGATGATGTTGATGGCGATGATGATGAAGATGTTGACGATGATGGTGATGGTGATGTTGAGATGATGATCATGATGATGTTCAGAAGATCGTGATGGTGATGATGGTGATGATGATGGAGAAAATGACAATGATGGATATGTTGATGAGGAACCTGCAGATGCCAATGATGATGATGATGGAGATGTTGATGAGGAACCTACAGATGCCAATGATGATGGTGATGACGATGAAGATGTTGATGATGATGGTGCTGGTAATGATGATGATGATGATGATGACGAAGATGATGGTGACATGATGGAGATGTTGATCTGATGAGGAAGATGATGATGATGATGATGGTGATGATGATGAAGATGTTGATGACGATGATGATGGTGATGAAGATGATGATGATGAAGAAGATGATGATGATGGAGATGTGTTGATGGGGAACCTAGAGATGACAATGATGATGAAGATGGTGACGGTGATGACGATGAAGATTTTGATGATGATGCTGATGGCGATGATGATGAAGATGTTGACGATGATGGTGATGGTGATGTTTAGATGATGATCATGATGATGTTCAGAAGATCATGATGGTGATGATGGTGATGATGATGGAGAAAATGACGATGATGGATATATGTTGATGAGGAACCTGCAGATGCCAATGATGACGATGATGGAGATGTTGATGAGGAACCTACAGATGCCAATGATGATGGTGATGACGATGAAGATGTTGATGATGATGGTGTTGGTAATGATGATGATGATGATGGTGTTGGTAATGAAGATGATGGTGACATGATGGAGATGTTAATCTGATGAGGAAGATGATGATGATGATGATGGTGATGATGATGAAGATGTTGATGACGATGATGATGGTGATGAAGATGATGATGATGAAGAAGATGACGATGATGATGGTGATGAAGATGATGATGATGAAGAAGATGACGATGATGGAGATGTGTTGATGGGGAACCTGGAGATGACAATGATGATGAAGATGGTGATGGTGATGACGATGAAGATTTTGATGATGATGCTGATGCTGATGATGATGATGATGATGATGATGATGATGATGAAGATGTTGACGATGATGGTGATGGTGATGTTCAGATGGTGATGATGATGATGATGATGATGATGATGATGGAGATGTTGATGAGGAAGGGGGAGATGACAATGATGATGAAGATGTTTATGGTCATCAAGATGATGATGATGGTGATGGTGATGATGATGGAGATGATGGAGATGATGGAGATGGCGATGAAGATGATGATGATGATGATGATGGTGAAGATGATGAAGAAGATGATGATGATGGAGATGTTGACCTGATGACGATGAAGATGATGATTATGGTGATGATGATGAAGATGTTGATGCTGATGATGATGGTGATGAAGATGATGATGATGGAGAAGATGATAATGATGGAGATGTTGATGAGGAACCTACAAATGCAAATGATGATGATGATGATGATGGTGATGACAATGAAGATGTTGATGATGATGGTGATGGTAATGATGATGAAGATGATGATGATGATGGTGATGGTGATGGTGATGTTTAGATGATGATGTTCAGAAGATGATGGTGACATGATGGATATGTTGATTTGATTCAAGGAAGATAATGATGATGATGATGATGGTGATGATGATGAAGATGTTGATGATGATGATGATGGTGATGAAGATGATGATGATGAAGAAGATGATGATGATGGAGATGTTGATGTTGATGGGGAACCTAGAGATGACAATGATGATGAATATGGTGATGGTGATGGTGATGGTGATGACGATGAAGATTTTGATGATGATGGTGATGGTGATGATGATGAAGATGTTGATGATGATGGTGATGGTGATGTTTAGATGATGATCATGATGATGATAATGATGATGGAGATGTTGATTTGATGAGGAATATGATGATGATGATGATGATGATGGTGATGATGATGAAGATGTTGATGATGACGATGATGGTCATGAAGATGATGATGATGAAGAATATGATGCTGATGGAGAATATGATGCTCACAACTCCCTCTAGTCTCTCTCTCCCCAACCATCAATCTCTCTCTCTCTCTCTCTCTCTGTCTCTCTCTCTCTCTCAAACACACACACATACACACACATTATGTCACTTTCCATTCTCAAACCCATACCCCCTCCATCCATATCTATCTCCAACTTTCTCCCTCCATCCCTCACCCTACCTTCTCTCCCTCCCTCTCTCATCGCCTGTCTCTCACCTTCTATCCCTCCCTCATCTTTCCCTCAACCTATCCCAATCTCTCCATCACTCCCTCTCTCTCCATCGCCACCACTCTCTGCATGTCTCCCACCAACACTTTCTATCCCTCCCTTCCTATCTCTTATTTCGTTCTATCCCCATCTATCTCTCACTCCCTCCAAATCCATTCCTCCCCATTGTCCCTCTCCCTCCCTCGCTCTATGTCTCTCCCCCCCTTGTATTCTTTATTTCTCTCTCACATCCCCCTTGCCTCCAGCCATTCCCCCTTGTCACTCAAGTCTCACTTTCAACTTCTAACCCTATACCTCTTCAGAACCTATTCTACTCCTAATAGTGCTCTTAAGCTCCACTTCCCTTCACCCCCTGTAGCCCATCATGTTCTCATTCCCTTCATCTCTCCCCACTCAAGCTTCCAACATCCTTCTAAGCCCTTGACCATTTCCCACCCCTATTAAATATTAACCATAGATTCCCTTGACCCTTCCCCACCCCTATTAAATATTAACCATAGATTCCCTTGACCCTTCCCCACCCCTTCTCAAATATTAAACAAAATTTCCCTTGACTTCTACACCCCCTCTTTCTCAAGTATTAAACATGTATTTTATGATTTGAATAACGCGAGCGCGTTTTGTAACTATATAACGCGTACGTGTTATGTAGTTAGATAACGCGTACGCGTTAATTATTGATATAACGCGCACGCGTTATTTAGTTATATAACGCGTACGCGTTATTTAAATCTAAAAGTGCGGCAATATTTTTGAATTTAAACAGGCCGAGTCACATGCTCACATGTCAACAATAATCCTATGTGTATGCTTTGGAGTTTGCTTCGGTAATTCCAAACCTGTGCTATGTTAATGAAAAACCAAAGCTAATTGGGTATTTCTTCCAGTTTCTGGAGAAGCCTGTGCTTAGCCACTCGTTACAATATGCTACACAGAGTCATTTTTGACGAAATCTTAGACACAAATAGCATTTTTTCTGCAGATTCCAAATATGTAACTTTTATTTTGAAATATTAATTTTTCCTATTTTCTTTCAATTTCTTTTCTGTCCTACCTCCTTAACTCGTGAAACACATTGTTAGTGTTTCTTCCATAACTTTTTCAATTCTCAATCATTTCAAAAAAAAATTGTATGGTGCACAAGAGGACACTAACCTCCATGTTCTATGAAAAACCCATTTCAAGAATTTTGCATTAAGACCTTCAAAGGCTCTACCCACAAAAGATGTACTATTTTTGAGGTTTGATCACTTAGACAATTATAAAAAAATTATAAAATTACTAATTTAATTTTTGAAAAATAATGGCGCACAAGTGCTATGTGTTCTCTACATGCATGCCGATTTTTGTAGCTTGATTCCATCATTTAGGCCCTCAAAGGCTCTACCCACAAAAACATATACCTTATCATTTGCCTGAAAAATAAAAAGTGTCTGTTAGGAAAACTGAAACTTGACATAGCTATGCAAATTTTCAATACATAAAAGTTATATATTCAGAAACGTGATTCAATTTCCTACATTTCATCTTTTTTACTCAATGCAAGATATTTTCCGTAAGTAAATCAAAAAATCCAAGTAAGTTGAGGGATGCCTGCTTTTTCAGTTTTCTATTGCATCTAACGTGCCAAAAGTGACCCTCATCTTCTTGCACACACCCTTATACATTTTTAATTACAAAGTGTTAAGGAGATGTAATCTTTATCTAATGAGAACAATGAAATTATCTTTGAATTTAATTTTAAAATTTTAATAAATATGAAATTATAGAGGCTAAAAAAATTCATTTATGTTATCAACATTTCACTAAATTTATATTATTAATACTAATGATTTATTTAAAATGAAATTAAGGCTTCATATCTACAATAACTTGTCTATATTATTTAAATGCAAAATAGATTTATATATATTGTAAAATTTGTCTATATTATTTAAATGCAAAATAGATTTATAAATCTAATGTATCCTAGGATTTGGCAATTTAACTTGAGGATTATTAATTATGCATTATTTGCTCGGCCATGGCCATTTTCAAAGAAGCAAGTCTTCGAAGTTAAAGAACTAATATTAACTCTTTAGAGCACACAATGAATCTCATGTTCAGGACTCGTACCAACTCGCAAATAGTGATCGACCGAGGTTGATAGGACTGTCTAAATACCTCGATGAGCAACTTGTCTAATTTAATAAAATGTCATAAACATTTTTATAAAGTTGTTTTTACTCCCTCATAGATTGACTCTTGGAAGTGAGCATTATTGGATATTGTAAAAGGGAGATAGACATGCGCCGGACCACTCTGTTGCCTATCAACAACTTCCACACTACGCCTGTCAGCAACATAGCGGTTCTGTGGAACTCATGTTGTTTGATCACCAAAAATGTGCTCGCAACTGTGAATACATCTACACCCTCATTGCACAAATGTGGAGCGACCAGCTCCTTACCTGCAAGTTCTCCTATTAAGGTTTTTACCTTAAATCTTAAAAATCATATGAAGGTTTGTAGTCCCAGTGCTAACAGATAGTTTGCTAGATTAGGGTTCGGCCCCTTAGATATATGTATATATGTCTCTTCCTTTTACTTGTAATTGGGTGGAAAAGGTTCATTTACAGTCTAGGAGGAGAAGATATGTAACTCTTTCAGTGCCCATCTTATAAATGACAGGTGTCTTTTATTAAATATAATAAAATATTATAAAAATAACATGTCAGCTCAAATTAGATTTAAAATATTTAGAACTACATATATATAACTACACACTTACTCAACATGTCCAAAAAAGGATTTGTACCTTTGAGAAATTTGATTCCTCTAGATGGTAGATCCCTTTTAAATGGATCTATGGTGATATAGCTTATTTCTCTGGATGGTAGATGCCTTTTAAATGGATCTATGGTGGTATAGCTTATTTAGATTAAAAATGTTTGGAATTTATATACTTACATATTAGATATGTCGGGATTGGACCTATGCGCATTGGTTGTAACCTCCGACTGAGTAGCATGTCCATTTATACGTATTATTTTTGCTTGTTGTGTGTTGTAATGTATGAAACTTCCATCGACACTGCATAATGCCTCGCCCCTGCTAAGTATTATGCAATCCAATATCCACAACAATATAAAGACTATTGTCAATTGAGAGAGGTAGGTTGATCGGCCCATGCATTATTGATCAGATAAATTCAAAAAATAAGGGCCTCCAGGTGTTGTTAATCGGACAATATCGAACTTGTTGTCGATCTTAGTGTAGTGTATATACGTGCTATTTATCAAGCAAAGGAGCTACTGTGAGTCACCAAGGTGTAATATATGGATGGGGGACTCTGCCTGCCCTGTGTGAACCAGTAGCCCATGTTTGTTTTCCTGTTAGCCAATGCATTCAAGTCTATTTCTTTGCCTGCATTGGTGAGGTGGATGACTTTATCATTAAAAGATGGATGATGATTATCTTGTAAAACCACTTGATATAGGTCTGTATTGACAATCTGACCCTTCTCCAGAATGGAGGACCTTTGATCATATTAATATGGCAGAAGATCAACCAATTGTCTTAGTCCTCATAGGTAGGGAACATCTTAGAGTAAAGAAGTTGTTTCTCCATGCTTCAGATAACTCCCCTCGGAATCTATGGAAACCCTGAGCTCCAGAAAGGCGTTGTGCATCCCTCTTTAACAATCGCTCAAGACTGCGATAAGGTTTAAATTGATCGACGCTGAAAGAACATATAGGGCGTTAAGGACGTATTCATGTATAAAAAGGTGGAAGACTCCTTATTCACTCAAGAACTTCCGGACAGTTCTTATATTAACTCCAAGTAGAAAACTTCCAATAAAGGGAAAGCCATTGAATGGCATATGAGAGAGGAAAATAAGACAAGAATAAACTCCAACCAAAGAAACCCCAAGCTTAGAAGGGGTCAGGAATTCAAAACAGAAGAACAATGTAGAAAACAGAGATAAAAGAAAGAAAGAAAACATGACCTAAAAAAAGGACTTTGTTCAAGACATTTGGCAATGAAAACTGTTAGAAGTGGATTAATTACTCCACAGCCTAAATGGATGGCCGCCGAAATCCCAAAAAGGCAACACGCCCAGATTTAATGTATTATATTTTGAAAGGCCATCACACAAACCAAATCAGATTTTGTTGACTGCCCAAATCCCTAAAGAGGCCTCCACCGTCAAATCAAACCGACTTAAACATTAAAGTTGAAGCGACATTCAGAAAATCTGTTAGAGCATATCAAATTCTGAAGAGGCACCTATAGCCTGTAAGTTTTAACCTCTCAAGACTGTTAGAGAACGGAGCATTTACTTCTACAGTGATGATTTTGTTACAAAAGGTCATTTAGCATTTAATGATCAATTAGGATGAAGCACTATAAATACTTACCATTGTAATCGTGATTGATATATGGAGTGAATGAAGTTGAAGTTAAACCCAAAATTTTTCTATGTGTTTTTGTTACACTCTGTTGTTTGAGTTTGAAAACTCATATTTATTTTTGAAGTTATTTTTGCTGTAGCAAGTGAAGATATTATAGTTATTTTGAGAGTTGATTATGTTTTATTTTTATTAGACAAGTTTATGAACGCGAGGTTAGCATAACATAGCTAAAATAGTCAGCTGCAACAGTCCTGTAGATGTCTATTAGTTGAAACAGTCAGTTGTTACTGTTAGCTGTGAATGTGCTAAATATTACAGTCAGCTGTTACTATCAGCTGTGACTGTCCTATAGGTGAAATTGCTGAGTTTGGAGATCCGTGTGTGTTGTTGAAGTAAGAGCAGTGCCCCTTGCCTTCTCACACTGGTATCAGAGCGTGGTTGAGTTTTCTTTCTCGTTTTTTTTGTTTAAGAGTAATTTGGAATTTAATTTGAGATGGCTACTGACAGCAGTGTAGTGCAGCCACAAATTCCAGTGTTGACTAAGAGAAATTATGACACATGGTTTATTAAGATGAGAACTATCCTGCGTGCTCAGGATCCTTGGGAGTTTGTTACGATTGGCTACCTAGAGCCAGTTGATCAAGCTGCTGAATTGTCTTTATCAAATGTTGAGCGTGTTCTGTTGAAGGAGAATAGGAAGAAGGACAACAAAGCTCTTGGCCTTATTCAGCAAGGCCTAAGTGAATCCATATTTTCGAAGATATCAAGTGCTGAGTTTTCAAAGAAAGCTTGGGACACTCTTGAAACTTGCTATCAAGGTGTGACCAAGGTAAAGAATGTTAAGTTGCAGAACTTGAGAAGGGACTTTGAGAATCTGAAGATGAAGGATACTAAGACTGTTGATAATTTTATGACTCAAGTTATGAATATTGTAAACCAACTGAGACAGTATGGTGAAGACCTCTCAGATCAGCGTGTGATTGAGAAATTGCTGAGATGTTTTCCAATGAAGTTTGAAGCAATGGTTGTTCCAATTGAAGAGTTTAAAGATCTCAGTCAAATGCGTATTGATGAGCTGATTGATTCTTTGATTGCTCATGAATCAAGAATGAACAGGTATGATGATACTCCATTAGAAAATGCTTTTAAATCTTAGTTACATGTTACTAGAGGCAGAGGCAGAGGAAGGTCTAGTAGCAAAGGAAGAGGAGGTCGAACTGCTGATCATAGTGACAGCAGAAATGATTCAGAATCTGAAGAGAAGTTACAGCAAAATACTCCTAGCGTAAGGGGGAGTAGTAGAGAACATGGCAGCCAAGAAATCAAAGGCATGATAGATCTAAAGTTCAATGTTTCTATTGCAAGAAATTTGAGCATTTTGCTAACAAGTGTTGGAAGAAGCAAGCAGATTCTAGTAAGTTGTCTACACACATTACAGAGGAGGTTGAAAATGAAGAGAAACCTATGTTTTTGACTTGTAATGTCACCCAGGAAAGTTCAAAGGATATATGGTTCTTGGACAGCGCATGCAGCAATAACATGATTGGAAATAAGGAATTATTTCTAAATCTAGATACAAGCATTTAGTCTGAAGTGAAGTTAGGTAATGATAGTAAGGTAAAATTTAATGGTAAAGGTGTGATTGTTGTATATGCCAAGAATGGTAAAAGAAGAACAATTCATGATGTTTATTATGTTCCTAGTTTAACGTGTAATTTATTGAGTGTGGGACAGGTGCTAGAGAAGAATTATAGAGTGTTCTTTAAGAACAAGGTATGTACCATTTATGACAAATATCCAAGTAAACAGTTGATAGTCAAAGTAGAGATGACAAAAAACAAAATGTTTCCACTGATTATGAGAAATGATTTGACTAACTCTTTGAATGCTTATAAAACTAAGAGTTTAGATCAATCATGGTTATAGCATTTGAAGTATGGCCATTTACATTTTGGTGGCTTAGATTTGATACAAAAGAAGCAGATGGTAAAAGGGTTGCCTAGTATTCAGCAGCCAGCAAGCTCATGTGAGAGCTGCACATTGGGAAAGCATCATAGAGAGAAATTTGTCTCTGGAGTCTCATACAGAGGAAAAGCACCATTGGAGCTGGTACACACAGATTTGTGTGGACTGATGCAAACACCTTCTTTGACTGGTAATGTTTATTTTATGACTTTCATTGATGAATTCAGTCGAAAAACTTGGGTGTATTTGCTAAAACATAAATCTCAAGCTTTTGATGTGTTTAAAATTTTTAAAGCTATGGTTGAAAAGGAGAGTGACAAGTTTATTAAAGTCTTGAGATCAGATAGAGGAGGTGAGTATATGTTAAATGATTTTGTTGAATTTTGTCAACATTATGGAATTAAAAGATAGTTTACTGCTTGCTACACTCCACAACAAAATGGAGTAGAAAAAAGAAAGAATCGAAGCATTATGAACATGGCTCGAAGTATGATGAAGGAGAAGCATATTTCAGATGAATATTGGGGAGACGCTGTTACTTGCGCAGTGTACATTCTGAACAGAAGCCCAACTAAGAGCGTGAAGGATCGAGTTCCACAGCAAGCATGGAATGGTAAGTGTAGCAGCATATCTTATTTAAGATTTTTTTGTGTAGCTTATGCACATGTATCTGAAGAGATGAGGAGAAAGTTAAATGATAGAAGTCAGAAATGTATTTTTATAGTGGAGAATCTAAAGCATATAGACTCTATAATCCCATCACCAAGAAGTATGTCATCAGCAGAGATGTGATGTTTAAGGAAGAAGAAGCATGGGATGGAAGCATAGATAAGTTGGTTGCAGAGGACGTTGTTACATCTCACGCAAAAGATGAAGAAGATGAGCAGGGCATACATGGAGGACAGTTAACTCCACATAGGCCTACACCAACAGTAAAAACACCTTCCAGAATGCCCAGAACTCAAGAACGTGGTGAACCATCAAGTGTTGATGGATGACAAGGAACAAGATCAGAGGTAAGTAATGAATCAAATCCTACATTAGCTTCATTAAGAAACAGAATTAGAGGTCAGAAGACTAGAAGTTTAAGAGAACTATATGAGCAAAATGAAGAAGTAGATCAAGTTTCAAATTTTGCATTGATAGCATGTGATCCTGTAATTTTTTATGAACCAGTTAAAAATGATGTTTGGATAAAAGCAATGGATGAAGAAATTGATGCCATAGAAAGAAATAATATTTGGGATCTTGTAGATTTTCCTGATAATAAAAATTGTATTGGTTTCAAATGGATTTATAAGACTAAGTTAAATGTTGATGGTGAAGTTGAAAAATACAAAGCAAGGCTTGTAGCTCAGGGGTTTAGTCAACAACTTGGTATTGATTATAATGAGACGTTTGCACCTGTAGCCAGACTTGATACGATAAGGATGGTATTAGCTATTGTTGCTCACAATAAATGGTATGTATATCAAATGGATGTAATGTCTACATTCTTGAATGGATCTTTAGAATAAGAGTTTTATGTGAGACAACCGCCTGGATATGAAATTGATGGACAGGATGACAAAGTTTACAGATTAAAGAAAGCATTGTATGGATTGAAGCAGGCACCTAGAGTTTGGTACAACAGGATTGATGAATATTTGAATAGTGAAGGATTCAGCAGAAGTCCAAGTGAGCCAACTTTGTATACAAAGGTAAACCAAGAAGGTAAAATACTGATTGTTTGCTTATATGTTGATGATTTGATCTTCACTTGAGATCTTTCAGTAGATGAGTTTAAGAAAGCCATGAAAACATAATTTGAGTTGACTGATTTAGGAATGATGAAATATTTTCTTGGTATTGAAGTAACTCAGTCTGAGGATGGTATTTTTATAAATCAAACAAAGTATGCAAATGATGTACTAAAAAGATTCAGAATGATGAATTGTATGCTAGCTATAACTCCAATTGAAACTGGTACAAAACTCAGTGAGGATGATGGGTCAAAAGTTTATCCAAATTTGTATAAGAGACTGGTAGGAAGTCTCATGTACTTGACTGCAACAAGACCTGATATAGTGTTTGCAGTAAGTATGATTTCAAGATTTATGGAGTCTCCAAAGAACACCCACTGGAAAGCTGGAAAGAGGATCTTGAGATATATTGTTGAACAACAAAGTTTGGTATCTAGTATACATCAAATTCAAATTTTAAGTTGATTGGATATATTGACCGTGATTTTGTAGGTTCTACAAATGATAGAAAGAGAACATCTAGATATGTATTCAATTTTGGATCAGGATCAGTAGCATGGGCTTCAAAGAAGTAGCCAATAGTGACATTATCCTCTATTGAGGCAAAGTATGTTGCAGCAATAGCAACTGCATGTCAAACTGTATGGATGAGAAGAACTCTTTTTGAGTTGCAACATGAACAAGATGAACCAACTCTGATTTTTTGTGACAACAAATCAGCCATTGCACTATCAAGAAATCATGTCTTTCATAAAAGAAGTAAGCATATTGATACAAGGTATCATTTCATTCGAGAAATGATAAACAAGAATGAAATCAGCATGGAATTTTGCAGATTAGAAAATTAGTTTGCAGACCTATTTACAAAACCTCTGGGGAAAGAGTTGTTTGAGCTTCATAGGAAAAACATTGGGATTTGTAAGCTATAAGAGAAAGCTAGTATTTCAAAGTTTTTTTTTTTGAGTGTATTAATTAAGGGGGGGAATGTTAGAAGTGGATTAATTACTCCACCGCCTAAATGGATGGCTGTCGAAATCTCAAAAGGGAAACGCTGCCTAGATTTAATGTATTATATTTTGAAAGGCTAATAGACAAACCAAATCAGATTTTGTTGACTGCCCAAATCCATGAAGAGGCCTCCACCATCAAACTGAATTAAACATTAAGGTTGAAGCGACATTCAAAAAATCTACTGCAGCATATCAAATTCTGAAGAGGCACCTACAACCTGTAATTTCTAACCTCTCAAGACTGTAATAGAATAGAGCATTTACTTCTACAGTGACGATTTTGTTACAAAGGGTCATTTAGCATTTAATGATCAATTAGGATGAAGCATTATAAATACTTACCATTGTAATTGTGATTGATATACGAAGTGAATGAAGTTGAAGTTAAACCCAAAATTTTTCTGTGTGTTTATGTTACACTCTGTTGTTTGAGTTTGAAAACTCATATTTATTTTTGAAGTTATTTTTGTTGTAGAAAGTGAAGATATTATAGTTATTTTGAGAGTTAATTATGTTTAATTCTTATTATACAAGTTTATGAACGCAAAGGTCATCATAACATAGCTAAAACAGTCAGCTACAACTCAACTGCAACAGTCCTGTAGATGTCTGTTAGTTGAAACAGTCAGTTGTTACTGTTAGCTATGACTGTGCTAAATATTACAGTCGGTTGTTACTGTCAACTGCAACTACCCTAAGTGAAATTGCCGAGTTTGGAGATCCGTGTGTGTTGTTGAACTAAGATCAACACCCCCATGCCTTCTCACAAAAACAAGTAATTCATCTTTATTTACCATACCTCCATGTATCGCCCTTAAGTTTGTAGGCGGTTTCCATGTATCGCCCTTAAGTTTGCAGGTGGCTTCTTCACTTTGTTGATTAGCTTTGGATTCTTGAAGGTTCTCTTTTAGAGCTATATTTTCGCAACGATTAGCACATGCCTCAATTAGCCTCAAAGAGGGGACGCGAGAAGAAGGAACCAGGTAGATGATAAATGGAAAATAAAAATGGTCTATAGTTTTTATATAAGCGTTTGATAATTCCACTTTAAACTCGTTCCAAAAAATTAGAGTAATATATTCCAAAATAATATTTGAATTCCATGAAAATGGGGCGATTCACAACTGAAATCCCAATTAAACCTAATGGAAAGGGTGAAAACATTTTTAAAAAAAATCCCATTCCTAGAAATCTAGAGCGAATTGAAAATTGGAACTCAAATTTTCCTAAAAATTGAGGCTAATTGAACCCTACATCTCCTATTTTATAGGGCGAAGACAAATTCTTTTTCCTCCCCTAATAAATAGGGATTGGCTTAGGTAATTGTTTTTAAAATAAATAGTGGGCTAATGAAGCAAAGGCTAATTGAAGACTACATCTCCTATTTTATAGGGCGAAGACAAATTCTTTTTCCTCCCCTAATAAATAGGGATTGGTTTAGGTAATTGTTTTTAAAATAAATTGTGGATGAATGAAGCATATAAGTTGGTCATGGTAGAATCTTAATCAAATTCCTTGATGGTGGGGGTAAAAGGGTGCAATGGATTTTTACACATTATGGGCTTAGCATAGAACCTACTATCAATAAGTAAACTTAATGATGTAGTTTTGCAAGTTTTTTTATCTAACTAAGGGTGTAATATGATTTGAGGAGCTATGGTGCTAGCTATGGGTGTTCATGTGGGAACTATCTTCCAATTTGATGTATGCACCATTTAGTGTAATATTTCTTCAATTTTTTCAACCAAGATATCTATAGAATCTACACCTTCACAATTAGGCCCTTTATTTACTTCTAATGGTCATGCTTTGAGTATCTAAATAAGCTCTTGCTTTAGAAAGAAAGTTATCTACCAAGAAGAAAATGTTATGGCACCAAAGGTTGATCCATATAGGTAATAAGGGCCTATGGGATTTGGAAAAAAAATCTTGATAGACCAGGTTTTTGGAATATCCATGTTTGTCATTTTGGAGTTGACATTTCGAATCCTCAACAAGATCCATAATCAGAACAATTAATCAATGGTAAGAGTTACATACGAGACCTAATACTATTGATTGATTGAGAGATGTGGGATCACCGTCATATCATAGCTCAAACAAGAAAAACACAAACCAAAAAATGCAACCAACAACAACAAAAACCCTAAAATCCCAAAGGAAACAAAGATTAATAAAATAAAACATAAGATAACACCAAAGTAAAAATATAAATAAAGCAATATAATGAATAACAAATGAATACAAAGGAAAGAAACGTAAGACAAAAATAATAATAAATTTTAAAAAATGATAAAAGGCATCATTAAAACATTAAATAATAAAGTCAAGTGAAGAATAAAGAAAACAAAGAAACACTCATAGTTCATAGTTATTGTTGATGATTTGAATGATGGTGCTTTTGAATTTGAGTTTTGCTAGACGGAACCATGCTAAATTTTATTCCAATTCTCACAAATCTTATGGGTTGTTGGACTTAATTCATTATCATGTATTTAGTCCTATTAAGGTTTTTTCAATTTCCAAGTCTTTATGTTATGTATCATTAATTGATGATTCTTATAGAAGGACATGGGTATATTTTCTCAAAACTATATTTAGTTAGTTTAAGGAATTTAAAGCTCTCTTGGAAAATCAAACTAATAGGAAGATTACAATGTTGAGGACTAATAATGGTAATGAATTTTTTCTATGAAGTTGGATCATTTTTGTATGGAGAATAACATTGAAATACATAAGGAAAATCCATACACCCCTTAGAAGAATGAAGTTGCAGAATAGATGAACAAGACATTAATGGAGAGCGATAGGAATATTCTTAGTGGATATGGCATAGAAAATAAGTTCTAGGAAAAATCAATTGCTACTACATGTTACATGATTAATAGGTCTCCCACATAAAATATTTTAAATAATACCCCTTTGGAGGTGGACAGGTAAGAATCTGTTGGCACGGGGTTAGAGCGCATGAAGTGCAGAAGCCGACAACGATAGAAGGGTCATCAGCGGAAGAAAGGACTATTCACGAAGGATAAGAATCCGACGGAAGTGCAAGTTTTGGTCAAAGCTAGTTAGATTTGGTCATGTGGACCATTTTGTAACCGCCTTAGTTGTATATACAAAGATCCACATTTGTAAGCCTAAGGGAAGCATCATGGTCATTATAATCGCATGATAGGAGATATCTAGCTTTCATTTTCTGCTTTCGAAAAGTTTTTCCCTGTATGTGAATTCGCGTTAAGTTGCATGTTTTGAGATAAGTTAATGCATGAGGATGTTCGATTATGTCTCTATTTTTATTGGTGTGTTATGAATGATGAATATTCTCTAAATGATGCGATGTGTTTAAGGTTTTGTTGCTCTGTTGATTAATATGTGATATGTGAATGTCGTTTACCTGGTGTTAATGCGGATGTTGAGGATATGAGTGATTTCGTAGTATAATGCGAAGGCAGATCTCTGGTTTCTGTAGTAATTGAGTAAGAGTTAGCTCATGTTCTCTCCATACTGCGGAAACTTGGTTCCTGCATCCCCCTTGAACATCTCGATTGAGACCTCACTCGCTTTGTGGGTGTTGCTGGAAAGGGTAAAAACTTCTCAGGACAATGCTTAAGGGTGTTTGGTTGGTGTTTGTCGACAATGGTATGAAGTGAACCCCTGTCGACAGAACCGTGTCAACAAATGGTTTTTTTTGTTGGGACCATAGTGCGAAGAGAAAAAGAGAGGACATGCTGTGGAATCCGACAAAACCGAAGATCGAGGATTGGTTTGATAAGAAGGCATGAGAGTTTGTTGAGGAAGAGAATCACCAACCCAGATGGTCAACTACTGAGTGGTTGTAGAAATACATATGCTCCAACGTCCACGAGATTTTTCTGTGAATTTCCAATATTGTTGCATGAGTGATTGGCACAATTGACATTCCAGAAGAAGAATTGCCAAGTTGGTGAACTTGAACACTGGACACCTGAATTGATCCAGCAGTTGAAGTGAGTGAATAACAAGGCATCTAGATTTGTTGACATCTGGGTGGACAGTATTCTAGCAAGATATATTACCGAATTTGTCATCGACACGATCAATTCTTATAGCGACGCAGAGAGGAATGTTTTCAAGGGACCTCGTGGAATATTCCTACTGTCACTAAGAGTGTGGATTAAGATGCTCATCTGCGAAAAGGGTATATTGAGCATGAACTCTGACAAGTAAATCCCGATGTGTGTAGGTTGTGGGTACCACATGAATGCAGGTTTGGTAGAACAATGTGGGGTAGATGGACATGAGTGACGATGGGTTCTTAATTGAAACTGAGGAAGGTTGTGGTACCTTGCGAAGTGGGGTGAGGTTCCGGTATCCAGAGAAGAAGAGGAGGACTGAGGTTGAGAGAGAGTCTCCTGAGGTGACCGGAACAGATAACTGTGAGATGGGACCACACGAGACAAATCGACCCTACTGCGAAAAAGGAAGCGACCAGGATACCCCTTAATTCGAGAGATAGACCCAAAGTTACAACATACCCACAACCCTACGCACCACGCCGAAGGAACATAAGTTCATCGTAGTGTTGTCCGAACTATCAGAACAGTGGTAAAAGTAGCGGGTCAGTAAATAATAGTAGGATATCAAGAATTGCAGGAGACGACATGAAAATGCCAATTTTTCAGGGTAATGGGGCCGAGGATCCCAAAAAATATTGGTTTTTTGTGTGAAGCGGTATAAACAGTGAAACAGGTCCAGGATGATGATATCAAGAAGGGACAGCTGGTGACGACCTTTAGGGGTCGTGCGCTAGACTGGTTCATGAAATTCATACAGGTTCCTGTAGGAAATCTAGAGAAAACATTGCCACATATCAGGCTAGGACTAATTGATGAATTTAGAAAACCAAAATCAGTATCACAGTACATCATAGAAATGAAGGAAATTAAGTAGTTTCTGAATGAATCAATGTAGGAATTCGATCAGAGATATAAAACTTTGATGGAGAAAGTTAGCTTCGAGACGAGCGATGTACAACACAAAGAGTGGTTCATTGCAGGACTCGTACTGCACATTTGTGGGCCACTGGTGCAGTAGAAAATCATATCCCAGTCGAAAGCGATGGAAATTGCAATGAAATTGGAGGCTTCACCAGTTGGCGAAGCGGGAATAGGCATGAATCACATTCAAGTACAACTGGAAAATTTGATGCTAAAACTCCAAGACGTGAAGAAGGGAAAAGAGGTGCAAGAGGAGATATGGTGCACCCACTAAAAATCGGAAGGACACCACAAGGACCAGTTCCTAGAGTTCTACGAGTATTTACAATCTAGCGCACTGAATCCACTTAGCTAAGGGGGAATTCCATGGTGCCAGATTTGTCAGTCAAAGGGACATCGACAAGAAAAATGTATATATTTGCAGAAAATGGTGTCGAAGCCAGTCAACTTGTTCTGCAAGTTCTGTCGATCAGTTGGACACGAAGAGAAGGATTGTAGAGCATACGACTTGCTCCAAGAAAGAACCGTAGATACATATTTTATGAAGGTGGAGGAGCAACACTCGGGACAACAGAAACCACAATACAGTCAACATCACCCAGCCTACAATCAGCAGTATAACCAACCACAGCTATGTTAGAATCAGTCGCAGTCGATGTACAATCAACCCCAACCGCAGTACAGCCAACCATAGTATCAAACACTGCAGTACAACCAACAGCCATATGGCCAACCGCGAGGAGGATTTCACGGAGATCGGGGTGGAGGGCCAGTAGTGTTCTACAATTGTGGTCAAGTTGGACACTATCAAATAGATTGTCTGAGTCCAGTTCCAAAGTGCACGTACTGTAGCACACCAAATCATAGTGTTGAGGACTGCCCCTAGCTAATTGCGAAGTGGAAAAATAAAAATCCACCTCAGCCACAACCAAATCTGAACCAGGGACAAAATCCCCCTCCAAATGTACAGAATATTTCTACGAAAATAAGGGGTCGACCAGTGAATGTCGTTGTAGTGCCCAGAGGAGGGGTTGCGATGGGAGAGGATAGATCGCAATCAAGTGTCCGACTGATAGCAATAAAGCAGGTCCGACTCGATGCAGAAACAAAAAAATAAATCTTCTTGGAAGCACAAGAAAGAATGAGATGGATGAGGCAACCACCAATTGGCCAAAAAGAACCCACTTATGAGATGCCACCAGCATTTGACACAACGAACTCCTAGAAGAAGATCAATACTTTGAAGGCCTTCTTAGAAAGTTGCTTGGAATTGGCAAAAGACCAGGATGTGCTAGTGGAAATAGCTAGCCTCTTACACTGACAGGAGGATGGATGAGAGATCCGAACAGTGAATCGGCTGCATAAAAAGAAGACGGGAAGGGAGATGCGGATGAATGCACAGATTGGCACATTCGATGTCGACTCCATTATTTTGGATTTGGGTTCGGATGTGAATATATTGACAAAACAAATGTGGGAGACAATGGGGAAGCCACAGTTGGTATGGTCCCCAGTACAACTTCTACTTGCGAACCAGAGTAAGGTCACACCTATCGGCCAACTATGTCACATACCAGTTGAGATAGAAGGACTCAAGACCTATGCCGATTTTGATGTGATAGAAATAGTCGACAACACGAGCCCCTGTCTGGTGTTGCTAGGGATATATTTGGAAATGGAGAAACGGGCCGTGATCAACTTCAAGAAACAAACAATGTCATTTGAGAATCATGACATGAGGATAGTTGCACCTCTGGATCTAGCAAAAGGATAGAGGTATGTTGAGCCGATACGGGATGAATTCACGGAAGGATGGGACAACATATATAACATCTCAGAAGACTATATCAATCCCACCGCTGACAGAAAACTAGGGTGGTGGAGTGGTAGCTCGACATTATCAGATTCTGATGAAGCACTGGAGAACTTGCAAAATCGAATGCATGAAGTATCATTCCGTAGATGTGCACGTATCACCTAGTCGCTAAATGACAGAGGCTTGTGAACTACTGACATATGAAGGACTTCCAAACATGACTGAATTCATCACCAAATTTGAAGAAAGAGTTGTGGAACCACAAAGGTTGCTGGAATTAGAAGAAGCACCGAAGGCTATGCCAGCGCGATGGTGGGCAACGCACAAGTCGACAATAACGAGCTAGACGATATGTCGACAACTCATAGAGATCAAGTTCAGAGAAACCAAAGGGTACCATGAAAAGAAATACAATGGAAGGAGTGACCCAAGGGAGAATTTGGAGGAATGTCAAGGCACATAGGGACTGAGACCACAATAAGAATGGGTCCATTCGTTCATCCATACATCGGATGAGGTACCGCGGAACTGGTATGTCACAGTAGAACTGCGACATGGAATGACGACATGGAAGGACAACATGGGAGGAGCTCACGATCAACTTCAGCTGTACATTCAGCTTCTTGGATGAAAACACATTCATCCATAGCACACTGCAAGTGATATGGGAGAAGGTGCTTGAAGCAATTCCGATGGAGAAGCCCATGGGATTACAGTGGACCACGACATTGAAGATGTTGTTGGAATGTTACAACGTGACGGGAGGAATGGATGACAAGGATGATCCACGAGCCATGTATATCCCAGAGTCAGAAGGAAGCCGGAATGTCAAATCACCTGAGATACCTTTCGACAAATTTCAGCAGTTGCTGCGCCTTAAGAAAGTTAATATTGGGTCAGAGGACAACCCCAAATTCGCAACCATAGAATATTATTGGGAGGATGCAACCATCGCAAAATTCATAGATCTACTACATGAATTTCGGGATCTGTTCCCAACAAAATTTTCGGAAATGAAAGGCATTTCTGGGGAACTAGGTGAGATGAAGATCCCACGGAAGCCCGATGCAAAGCTAGTGAAGTAGCGAAGCTGAGTCAGCTATGACCCTATCAGGATAGCACGACAGAAGTAAAAAAAAAATCACAGAATACAGAAGAAGCGATGAGGTTCAGCACCTGTCGACGAAATAATCGCAAACTACAAAAGAAGCGACAAGGTTCGGTGTCTGTCGATGGCTTCCATGATGCAAAAGGGTCAAATCCAGTCATAAATGCAGCAGTTAAGCCATGACGGACGACAGCTAAAATGAATAACGGTATAATTAATAACCGACGCATGCGAAGGATTTGGTAAATCAGCGATGGATTTGATAATGATTGTCCAAAACCAGTAAGATGGACAAGATGCAGAAAATCAAAACTATTGGATGTAGGGAAAGGGGACAGTTCAATGCACTATGGGTTAAGCAAGAACTTGCATGGTAGCACATGGCAGTTTACATTTTGAGCACAAGCACCGAAGAACGCCCACAGCCAATACCAATCATGCAGGAGAAACCAGAGATCATGTCTAGAATATCGTTTAGGAAGAAGCAGAGTGATAATCGACCTGCAGACAATGGATGAAAGCCGAAGAGGGGGACCTCAAACTCAGCACGACTGGCAGAAGGATAGGTAGTCACTTCGGGCACCACCCAAAAGGAAACAACATCGCGAGGAGAGCACCCTGGCCAAACAATACTAGGGTATGTACCACCAAGCAAGGAAGGGACACCAGTGATTCGAGTGAGTAAGAATGCAATATATGTAATCAGGATGTCACCGATACCGAAATGGGTTCCTCATGCTAGAAACATTGGAGAGAAATTTGAAAAACTACAATATAGCGACCATGACCTCATGAACTACCCAGAATGCACAGAAGCCACATACATTAATGTTTCGGATAGAGAAGGAGGCTCAATCACGAAGGAAACAGTGAAGTGGGCGTTGGGATTAGAGAAATCGGGATTGTTGGGCCTCACCCAAATACCGCACTTTGGGAGAACGGTGCAGGTGAATGCATGCATAAAGCAATTACTTGCATGTTTCCATGGAGGATACCTATGGATGCATGAAAATATTTTGGTCACAGTCGACCTGATTTCAAGAATTAACGGACTACCCAAGGCTGGGGAAGACCCTTCCCAATTCTTTAAAGGGAAGGACAACGACAAGAAGCTCGCTGTGAGGCTGAATATGAAGTATGGAGTGGAGAAAAACTCTAGAGGATACCTAATTGACATAATTAAGGACCGAGTTGTTAGGGTTGCAGCGAAGATACTAGAAGTCAAGTTGGTGCGGTAGAACAGGCCAAAAGAATGCACATCGGGAATCATCGCCTCCACAAAACAATGTGTCGCAAGAGTACAAATGAACTGGTCGCAATTCCTTCTAAATCAGTTGATGGGGGATGCCATTGAAGCACAGGAGAAGGGGAAGCCATTCACATATTCATGGCTCTTGATGTTGGTCGAACTAGTAGAATGGAGGGAGCCAGCGCACTATCAAGGCATGTAAACAGTAGAGGCTAGGATACGAGAAGGTGAGTGGTACCAAAACTTGTGGGAGAAAACTAACAAAGAACAACAAGAATTCAACATTGTGTAATTCTACCTGTTCCTAGACATGATGCGGATGGATGCCCAAGCAATACCGCGGATAACCGAGCAAGAAGCAAGGAAGTATCGACTGATTGCAAGGCTATCGGTCGAATCCCAAACAATTTACATCCAAGCATGGGCAGATAAGCAGATGCAATGGCTGCCAACACAATACAAGCTCACCAAGGAGGAATTGGACGCCATCATTGAAGGATGGCCAGTGGAATGGAAAATCCCAATAGTAGAGAAGGAGCTATCAAATCTAGAGAAGGGGCAGTCGGCAACTGGACCAAAGCCATCCGAGGAAGATAAGGATTCATTCAGTCGACAAGAGGGCATGGAAGAAGGCGATCCTATGGAAGAGCAGTCGCGTACACTCAGTCATGATGGAGCCTCATCGGCCACCCCAACGGATTGAGGACTAGAGGCATAGCGTGAAGAAATGATAACAAAGCATAGGATGGACTATGGCGAAGGAAGCACAAGTGGGGGTCTTCTTGAGGAGCAAGTCAACAGGCTCCTGGAGAAAATAACAATAGTCGCAAAAGAAAACCGCACAAAAGTAACACAACATGCAACGGATATTTTCACCAGGTAAATAAATTACTATCAACACTAACTAATGCAGTGGTAGAGACAAGGGTACCACACGGGGAAGTCCCACCAAGTTTGTCGACAAGAATGGTCGAGGTAGAGATTGGCACACACCCAAGGATAGTACAAATTTTGTTGAACGCAATGACAACAGGTGATGAGGAGATGGACATGGAATTAAGGAAGCATGATTCAATCATGGTAGATTTCAATATACTGTCGATATTGTCATTGTAGCGAATTCAAACCGTAGCAAATGCAGAAATCAGTGACCGCGAGGCTGCAATGCACGACCAGATGGTGAGATATAAACAGCAGGCGCAGAACAGTGAGATCGAGGCACGACGTCTCCAAGAAGAGAAATCCCAAACCCTGGTTAAAAAAGCAAAGGATATGGAGGAGAGAGAGCAATTGGAGAAGGCGATATCCAAGGCATGCGTGGACGCGCCTCAAATTGATCAGGATATACTACCGGAAGCGAAATCCATCTTGCTGGGAGTAGTTATTGTTGATCTGTGAAAGGAAAATGAAGCATTGGAGGCAAAGGTAGTACCAGGTACACCAACAGAATAGATCCAGAATCGCCAGGATGTGATAAAAGAGACTGCAACAGAGATCGTAGAGCTAGAAAAGGTGGCCCAAAAGATTGTTGAAGAGGTTACCGAGTTTTGGGAAAGTTTGGTACAAGACGGGCAGTTGCACTAGCTGAACATGCAACTCGTCAAGGTAGAGACACGGCTGGAATCGCTGAGGGGATCGCTTAAGATGATTCCTCTACTCACACAGATGAAAAATTCCATGGAGCTGAAGGAACTCCAGCATCGGGTGAATAAGGCGAGGGTGTGGCAACAGAGGAGAACAGTGCACCTAGATGAGTTACAAACAAAGGCAGAAAAGTTGGCCATGCCGGCAATGGCAGGAATGACACAGGTCAAGCAGGACCTGGAAAAGGAGAAACAGATGAATGGAAAGCACCCAATGGAACAACATGTAGAAGGTCGTGCCAAACTCAACGTATCAGCGAAAGAAGCTGTCGACCATATTAGAGTTGCATACTATGATTTCAAGTCCCTAGTAAATGCACCAGAGGTGTCCAGCTGAGGTGGCTCAAGAGAGAGCCACAAGTTTGTGTTGGGGGCCTGTTGGCATGGGGTTAGAGCGCATGAAGTGCGCAATCCGACAGTGACAGAAGGGTCATCAGTGGAAGAAAAGGACAATTCCCGAAGGATAAGAATCCGACAGAAGCACAAGTTTTGTTCAAAGTTAGTTATATTTGGTCATGTGGACCATTTTGTAACCGCCTTAGTTGTATATAAATAGATCCACATTTGTAAGACTAAGAGCAGCATCATGATCATTATAATCGCATGATAGGAGACATATAGCTTTCATTTTATGCTTTCAGCAAGTTTTGCCCTGTATGTGAATTCGCGTTAAGTCGCAGGTTTTGAGATGAGTTAATGCATGAGGATGTTTGATTATGTCTCTATTTTTCGTTGTGTTATGAATGGTGAATATTCTCTAAATGATGCGATGTGTTTAATATTTTGTTGCTCTGATGATTAATATATGATATGAGAATGTTGTTTACATGGTGTTAATGTGGATGTTAAGTATATGTGTGATTCCGTAGTATAATGCGAAGGCAGGTCTCTGGTTTCTATGGTGATTGAGTAAGAGTTAGCACATGTTCTCTCCATACTGCGGAAACTTGGTTCCTGCAGCCCCCTTGAACATCTCGGGTGAGACCTAACTCGCTTCACGGGTGTTTCTAGAAAGGGTAAAACCTTTCTGGGCTGATGCTTAAGGGTTTATGGTTGGTGTTTGTTGACAGCAGTGCGAAGTGAACCCCTGTCGACAGAACTGTGTCAACAGAATCCCTCACTTTAACATCTTTGTTTTTTTGGTTTTGAGGAATATGCTCATGTTCCTAAGGAGAAGTGGTTGAATTTGAATAACAAGAAAGTAAAATGTATCTTCTTCAATTATGGTCCTGGTATGAATGGGTACAAGCTTTAGGATCCTATCGCTAGGAAATTTCTATATAGAAGGAATATTATTTTCATAGAAGTTAAGACTTCTCTTGTAGTGGTGCAACCAGGAGAGGATGAGAAGAAATCAATTGTTCAATTACCACTTGAAACTGAGAAAGGTGAAATAGAAAATCAATAAGAAGTTCTAATAAGTAGGGTTCAAAGAGTTTGGAAGAGGAGAAAAAAACTCCAACTCAAACTTTACGGAGATCCACTTATCCAATAAGGAAGCTAGATAGGTATAATTATAGTTTGTCTAATTTCAAATGCATATTGTATTTATATTCTAACACGAACTAGAAATATGAAGAGGCAATGGATATGGAAGATAAGGATTTCAAGAGATTAGCCATGAATAAGAAATGGTTTCTCTTAGAAATTATGATAAACAGGAATTGGTACCATTTCCTAATGAATAAAAACTTAGTGAACGTAAATGGGTATTCAGGAAGAAGATCAACATAGATGGAAATGATAAAAAGTATAAGGAAATCTTCGTTGCAGAAGGAGATTCAAAGGTTAAGGGGATATACTTTGGTGATATTTGTTCTCCAGTTGCTAATTTAACATCTACTATTAGTTTTATGTTATATATAGTAGTAACCTTTAATTTAGAGATCAAACACATGGATGTGAAAACAATATTCCTACATAGTGACTTGAAGGAGAAGATCCATATGACACATCCATAAAACTACATTGACAAAGGTAAAGATTCAATGGTTGGAAATTACTATGGTCTCAATAGTAATTTCCTAGAATGCGGTACCAAAAGTTTGACTCGTTTTCGTTGGGATTTGGATTTCTAAGTGTTGGGTCCCTATTTTGGCATGCTCTTGACATCCATGAGCCCCATTTTTTCTTATATTCCCTATCCATTACCCATTTTTCCATCCTTATTCGATCTAAGATGTCCTAATTTGCACTCAACGCGATTTTTGGGTTAAGAGTTAACACTTATTGCCTTTTACTTGTTTGATTAATTAAATTGTTCTTTAGTTTATGAAGTTAGCGAATTAGGTTCTTGTAGAAGCTCACTAGTTCTGGTAATACTCTCGACAGTTGGGATACTTCTGATCTTCATGGATCGAAGAGGAAACATGGGTTTTGCAAGAAATTATGCCGACATGGTTTTATGTTGTCCATATCTATGCAATATTTCACTCAGGACCTGCCAATCCATGATCCACGACTCAGTCAACCGATCCTGTAGCATGAGATAACAAGATGAGATTTCATGCTCTGTTCATGAAATCTCTTGATGAGGATGGATCATTTTTCCTTAGCTATTTTTATCCAATTGTTATTAAATGTAACTTCTCCTCTATTGTTAGTATGAAATGGCTTGGCATTGCTGATCTACATTACAATCCTATAGCATTTTGTTTTTACAATGTAAAACCTATAAGTAACAACATAGATGATAGTTGGGGTTAGCAAGGCTAGAACGCAGGAAAATACATCGTGATATCTAAACTTTGTACTTCCTCCTATTTCATAATAGAAGATTGGTTGAAGTTAATTAGTGAGCTTGTTCCTTAGAGGATGCAGGGCTTCCTTCATCTCAGGGGAAATGCCTTGTTATATTTATTGCTTGCATATTGATTTTTGTGTGTGATTTACTCAAAATATAGTGTTTTAGGACTGATATGATTCTGTAGGGTTTTGATCTCCTTTAGCACGCAATATCATAATTTATTTGGTGAATGTATGGTTGATTGAGTTGTTCGTTATTTCATGTGATAGATTCTCTTAGGGTTATTTCTTGTAGGCATCTCACCTTGATATTGGTTCGCACATGAGGATGGTCCCCAAGACCATTGCAACAATACCACATTTTTTTAACGCATTCATGGAAGTGCTAATGCGCTCCTGGTTTGGCATTCTCGAACCTCCACATTTTCAAAACAACAAGAGAGTGCGCATGCTTCTAGAGTGTGCGCCTCTCTAGTACATGCACATTAGAAGCTCGCACACTCTTCTAATAAACATAAAAAAGGGACACAGGGTTGTTTATTGTTAAACAACCTCACAGACAACCGGAGGCACAGAATGTGGCCTGAGAGAATATGGTTGTGCAGGTGCTACCATCCAACTCAATAGGGGGCCAATCCAAGCATCTAGGAGCTACCATCCAATTCAGCAAGGGGTAACTTCAAGCATCTATCCAGGTAAGTATCATTTTTTTTGTTTTTCGTTGTTTTCATTGTTTATTCAAGTTTTAATAATTACAAAATTGTAAACCATGATTTTTTTTAATTTGCAGACCATTTTTAATCCACCTACAATGGAATCCAATGAGAACCAACAATCTGAACAAAACATTAACTTGGAATCCAATAAGAACCAACAATCACAAGAAAATGTTAATCCAGAACCTAATCAAAAATCACAACAAGAACTCAACCAAGACTTAGATCAATTAAGGAATTTGGTTCGAGAATTAAGAAGAACGAGGGAACCATCGCAGTTGTCCCTTTCCACCTCATTGGAGAACATCATTAATTCATTTCACCATTCCCATTCTCAATTAACTTATATGACCGAATATAAGGCTGAAATGAGAGTTTTATTCCACTAGATTGAGTAAGGAGCAAATCAAATATTTGAAGATTTCCAAATTCGATCTTTTTAGTATGTTCACTGATCCCAGAACAAATCAACCACCTGTTTTCATGAAGAGACATGTGTGCATGGACTAGTGCCATTTTCAACAATGGAGGTAGAATTGGATGAAGAGGTGGTTCATGGTGTTTGATAAACCTCCCTACAATAATAGTTAGGTACCACTATATTTCCTTATAAAACTGTGGACTGAGTTTGTGCTTGCTTTACATGTCAAATATTTCTCCATTACTAATTTCCAAGGTGTCAATCTTGGCTCTGCTCACAATTGACCTACTGCTAGACGGAAACCATTGAGAGAGCCACCTGCTCTTAGGCATGAGCCTAACCCCCCTCCCAAGCCACCTCAGCTAGCTGACAGACTTGATGATATCAATGAGGCAATGAGACAAACTACACGTAGTTTGCTTAGACACACCACATTTGTGGCAATGTCTCAAGTAGACATAGAAGATGACCATGAGAGAGACACGGGTGTAGGGTATCTAGGGAAGATTGAGGAGAGACCAATAATTGGTTGTAGCCAGGATGGGATATTCACTTCGACAAGAATAGTGCCACATCATAGTTCTCATTTAGGGCATACTTTCCATGGTCCAATGTCGGATCCTTTCCATGGAAATTATATGGATCAGGTTAGCACTTTTTTAAATTTGTGTTCAATCATTGAGTTATATTTACCTATGCAATAAATAATTTTTCAATATATGTAATTTTAAAGTATTTTTTTCTTACTTTTGTTATTTGAATGTACATTTATTTATAGTTGAGATGCCATCTTCAATGTGGGAGGATATAGGTTCTCCCAATCTAGATCGAGCGATGGCAGCAGCAACGAAAATTGTGGCACCTCACACATGGGTATTTTGATTACTTGGAACAATTCAAATGCCTCCTGTTATCTCTAGGGTTGTTCCTTCTATTTATGATTTGTTTTGATTGTTTTTAATTTTACTTTGTTTATATTTTACATTTGCTTTTTTCACTATTAGGTTTCCTGAGTTAACTAAAATCATCAAAGTTTTTATTCATCAATTACGAGCCCATGCATGTGCAAAAAGGTATGTGTTACAGGATGCAATCTTACAAACTAGTGGCATTTTTCTAAACTGGCAGCATTTTGTGAGCCCGCAGCATATTGATTTCTTTTTATGTCAAAATGGGCACATGACATTTTATTAAGTGGTTTATGATTTATTTCATGGAATGTGAAATTATGTTATAAGAATTCGATATCCTATATGGTTTTTACATCCCTGACCATCAAATAATGAATCATATGGTATGGTGGCAATTATAAAGGAATACACGTGTTGTCATGTCAAGGTCAGAACCGTTCATATAATGAATAAGGTGGCCATCATAAAAAGAATAGCCCAATGCACATGTTCTATCAAAATGTTTTTCATTGTTTTGCTGAAGAAGGATATTCGTAGAATGGCTAGGTTCATTATTCATTGTTGTCTGATCATGAGCAGGGTTAGGTAAAGGTTCTGAAAATTTCGGGTTTATGTTTGAACCCTAGCGCTTGCAAATTTAGAAATCAAATATATTTGTGCTTCCTTGCATAGCAAAGCACGCAGCTTCAACATCGCCATCCTTAAAGCACACCGCTGCATGACAAATGCCTTGTTCAGAACAGTGTTGGGTGAATATTTTTGCTGAGTTGAATGCTTAACAGGGTTATGTGCAGCAGAATATTAGTGTTTTCAGCCGAAATATAGAAGCATTATTGGCTCATACAACTCAGTTGAAGTCAATTTAGGGTTTATAATGTCAAATGTAACTGAAATCGAAGAGGATTCAGAGAAGGTCATGAAGAAAAAGCAGGGAGGTTTCATTTGTAGATTGGAACCAAATAATACAGATTGGATTAAACAGTTCCCAAGGACTGCAAAGTTGATACAGAGGTCGGGATGGTTTAGTTTTTGTGATAAGTTGCAGGGATACCATTCACAATTGACAATGGCTTTTATTGAAAATTATGATAATGACAGGGTTCAGCTACACACCTTAACCGTGAGAGCCAATGAAGATTTTATTGCTGAAGCTATCAATGTTCCTGCAGAAGGTGAAAAATGGCTTAAACAAAAGGATTTCAAAGAAGACTTCAGCGAGTTTTTGATCCTGGGAAGTGAAAAGCTTGACTGGAAAAATGGAGTTCATGTTAGTAAAATGAAACCAGAATGGAGAGTGCCATTGGAGGTAATTCAGAATTATATTACTTGTGATGGAAGATATGATAGGGTTTTAAAATGCCATTTGAAACTTCTAATGCATATTCATGGTAGTACACAGTTGAATCTTCCATTTTACTTGTTTAAGAGTCTCCAAAAAATGGTTTCCAAGATTCGAGGCCATCCAGCGCATACAGCTCGCTCGGTTTATCACCAGGGGCTAATTAAATTGTTGATTCTGACCCAGCTGCAAAAAGAAGAAAGAACATGGGGTTCCCTGCTGACAAAGTTAGGGTTTAGTGATAATCCTAAAGAGAAAGGCAAGAAGATGATCGAGGATGCTAACCAGCAGACAGCGAATCCTACAGAAATAGTTCAAAAGGGTAAAAATAGAGGAAATGATGCTGTACAGTATAATTTGAGCCCTGACACACCCTGCACACAAGGAAATCCAGAAAATCTTAGTGATATGATTAAAAGCATTGCTTCAAAAAAGAAGAGTTGTAAACAGTTATTCAGGGAAGGCATACCAAGAACCAGACTCAGTGAGAAAATGCAGATGGAAGAAAGAACGGTTATGGAAGATGATAAAGAAGTTGTAGTTATTGAAGATGCTGCAAGCGAAGGACTAGTACACACAGCAGAGGACAAGTATGATGAGGATATGGAACAGTTTATAGACATGCAGGGTGTAGCAGGTTCCACACCAGAAAGGTTTTGTACAAATAAACAAAGTAATTTTGAAGAAGGTTCAGTATCAAGACATCTGACTGAATAAAGAGGTTGCATGAGAGACGAGGATATGGATATTTCCTCAGAACTTGGTCAATGTAAAAGATCTCTTCAAACTTATAAAGAACAAACAATATACCTGCAGGACATTAATGAGAAATTAATGGTGGCAAACAAAAGATTACGAGAAGACATGGAAAATAAGGAAGCAGAGTACCAAAAATTACTGAAGATTTCTAAGAATATCCTCAAGGAGAAACGAGGCATCCAAAGACAGCTGGAGCAGCTCAAAGCCCAGAACAAGGAAAGTGATAAAGATGTTGAATTGGCAAGGCTTCAAAGGCGTTCACAGGTGCTTAATGACTTAGCTGCCTTAGCTGAGGCTTCTAGAAGCCTTTAGGTGTTTAAAAGTTAGTTGATTTTGAATTTATGTTGTTATATTTGACATCTGTATGACACTTGTATCCTAAAATTTTGTAAAGGATTAACTTCCCACGTTTGAAGGAAGCTCGATCCAGAAATTTAGGATCTATGGTTAATTGCTAGATAGAGGATTTTTGTATAAAAAGAAAGGCTGGGTTAGAAAATGGAGGTTGGCAATTTTGGGAGGAATGCATGGTCAATTGTGAACACATCTGTGTAACATGAACATTTTGCAGCTTCAGTAACAAGTTCTATTTTTGAATAAACATGATGATGATTTGCCCGTGTCTTATATGAATTGTCTTTCTGATAACTTTGTTATGTATATGGTCATATATATTCCATTACAGTAATTCTTATCATGAGAAGACAGTTATCTTTTTATTTTTATGAACATTGACAGTTTCACTTCATGATTTAGGATCATAGTACCTATATATTGAACTTTGTATACTCCATGTTATGCAGTATTTATTTGGATGTCCTATAACTCTGACTTCATACCAGCCTATCCTTTTAAGAGAATCATGTTTGCTTGTAAAGATTGTAAATACCCTTATAATACAGTATGGATTGTGTGATATGTGCAAAACAGATTTAATTTAATATTCATTGATACATACCAGTTTGATTTCTTGTAAATCATATGATGCTTTTGCAACTTTCCTGGTTTGATACCAGCTTGTCTTTTTAGTTTGATTTCATTTGATTTTTACATTTTCAAACCAAGATTTCCTTAAGCTTGAATCCCGTAGTCTAGGTTCAACTTTAGGGATAACATCTTTTGGCGCCGTTGCCGGGGAACGGATAAAGGAAAGGATATCTTCACTGGGTAATTGAAAGTTTTATGGAACTGATTCTGTAAGGTGAACAGAATCAGCAAAACTTGATATAGACTACATTCATTCACCTTTTAAAAAGTTACAGTGGCTTCAAAGAGGATAGGGACTCGAGGAAATCCCTCATCCCCTTTAAATCCAGGAGTCTCAGATCCTGACCAGTTATTAAAGGAGGCTAGGAGAAATATGGTCTCTACTTCAGAGATCCCTGAGTCTGCATCTTTCCCATTTCCTTCTTTAAATCTACATTCAAAAACAGGTCAAGAGGAGTTAGATTTGTTATTTACCCCTTCCAAAGTTGACAATTTTCAGGTCTTTACAAATCCCTTGATATCAGAACAAGTTAAGCTTGAAGCATTACAAACGGGTGTTTCTTCTTTATCTTCAATTCATACCCCTCTGGTTAAAACAATCCCAGTAAATCAACCTAGTCTTGGTACTTTGTATCCCTCATCACAACAGTCAGGCAGTCTTCAGTTGAATACAAACCCTAAAATGGCTCAAAATCGAATGGCTGCTATGATAGCAGCAAGATATGCCCCTCTCGTTTTGCCTCAGCCCCTCAATGCTCTCCCAGGAGAATATTATCACAAGTACCTGCCAAGGTTTGATGCCCAAGGAGAGGTTACTGCAGAAGATCATTGGAATATATTTGTAGATTTTACAGATAATCATAATTATGAACATGCAGATGTTTGGATGAGATTATTTGTCCAAAGTTTAGATGGTGAGGTTAGAACATGGTTTCGGGGATTACCACCAAACTCCATAGATGGTATTGATGCTTTACAAGAAGTATTTCTGAGACGCTGGGGGGACACGAAAGATTTTATGTATTACCAGACAGAGTTTGAATCTTTAAAAAGAAAAAAGGGTGAAACTGTGGGAGAGTTTTCCAAAAGATTTAACAAAGTGTATAGCAAGATCCCAGCTCAAATAAAACCTACTGAGACATCAGCAATGTTATCTTATGCAAATTCATTTAATCCTGAGTTTTCTCTGTTATTAAGAGAAAGGAAATCAGATTCACTTCAAAACATGCAAAATGCAGCATTAGAAGTGGAATCAAACATTTTGGCCTCCAACAGATTGAAAGATGAAACAGAACACCAAACTCTGGACAGAAAAGGAAAGAAAGTAGTCAGTGCATTTAGTCATTTAGGAAAGTCATCGGAGGGAAGAATAGATGAAATGAGTAAACTCATAAAGAATTTGTATGACAAGATTGACAGATTGGAAGTGGGAAAGAGAAATAAAAATCAGAATAAACCTATGCTTGAAACTGACAGAAATCCTAATCAGTTCAGAAGGCCTTTTGTCCCTAGATTCTTCCCAAGAGAAGGGCGAAATAATGATATACAGAGAGAAAGACGAGAAAATGAAGAACAAAAGATTCAACCTCCTTTCCAAAACAATAATGTCAGAGGGGATGAATCATATGAATTTGATGACGGAGAGTTGGATGAATTGGAAGATGAGGCACAGAATATTAGACAGTTTGATGATGATGCTCCTGCACAATTTATAACTCAGTCTGATTATCAATATGCTACAGAATTAGAGCAGTATGAGGAGGATGATTATCAGATGTCAATGCCAGAAGTCTGTCAACAAATGCCACAGAAATCATATGGCTTAAGTTCGGGGGTAAAACATGCAGCACAAACTAAGAAAATGGTGAAAGCTTCTTCTTTTAAACAAAATTTGCCTGCAAACCAGAAACAAAATGTAAATCAGAAGAAAGATGAAGATGTGAATCCAGAGGAGATTAATAAGTCTATTGGTGGTTTCAATTTTGAACATGAATTAAATAAAGTAAAGATCCCTGTGCCTTTGACTGAGTTGATTAAAAATAAAGTTTACAGGGAAGCAACCTTTAAAACCTTTAGCAATGCAGTGAATTCTAATCTTATTCCTTCTGATGAGATTAATCTGCAGGATGAAAATCCTACTATCATTGTGGGATCGAAAACTGTTGATCATGAACAGGATTCAGAATGGATGGAAAATGAACCATGCATAAATAATTCAATTGCTGATCATAAAATTGTGGAGCTAAAAGGGAATTTCATTCCAAAGGGACTTGTTCCTTTAGAAAGATTGTTTTCAAAAGATGATACACTGACAAAACCTACCCTACAGACTACTGAAGAAAATGTCATGGAATATAACATTGGTTCTGAAAAGCAGCCTCAAATGATAAAATTGTCAAAATTGTTGTCAGATGATGAAAGAAGAAAATATCTAGATTTGCTGAAAGAATATAAAGACATTTTTGCTTGGTCATATCAGGATTTGAAAACATATGATACCAGCATAATTCAGCATAGGATCCCTCTAAAACCAAACACTAAGCCCTTTAGGCAAAAGCTTAGAAGGCTAAATCCAGCATTGCTGCCAGTAATTGAAAAAGAGGTGAAAAAATTGTTAGATGCAAAAATCATTGTGCCTTTGAGATATTCATCTTGGGTTGCAAATTTAGTCCCTGTACGGAAGAAAAATGGAGAGATAAGATTATGTGTAGACTTTCGTAATCTGAATAAATCATGCCTCAAAGATAACTATTCATTGCCAAAGATAGATCAAATTTTGCAGAAGGTAGTAGGTGCTCACAGGCTTTCAATGATTGATGGATTTTCTGGTTATAACCAGATTGCAGTTCAGCCAGAAGACCGAGACAAAACAGCATTCACCACCCCATGGGGAACCTTTATGTATGACAAAATGCCTTTTGGGCTCATGAATGCAGGTGCTACTTTTCAGAGAGCTATGGATATAGCTTTTGTGGGATAAAATGAAAATTTTGTGGTGATATACCAAGATGACACCACAGTCTTTTCTAAATCCAATGAAGAGCATCTTAAACATTTAAGACAAATTTTTGTCAAATGCAGGAAGTTTGGTTTATCATTAAATCCTAAAAAGTCTCACTTTGCCCTGACAGAAGGTAAAATGTTAGGCCATATTGTATCTGCTGAGGGAATAAAGATAGATCCAGAGAGAGTCAAGGCTATTCTAAAAATTAACATTCCCAGAAACAAAAAAGAAATTCAATCCTTTGTTGGAAAAATCAACTTCTTAATATGGTTTATTCCAAATTTTGCAGAGATAATAAAGCATATCACTCAAATGCTTAAGAAGGACAGTGAGGTTAAGTGGTCTAAACAGGCTAAACAATCATTTGAAAACATAAAACAAGCATTGATAGAAGCCCCGGTGCTGATAGCTCCTGATTACACAAAGGATTTTGCCATATTTTCATTTGCATCTGAAGACACTATTGCTGCTGTGTTGTTACAAAAGAACTCTGATAATTTGGAACAGCCTATATCATTTTTCAGCAAAACATTAAGAGATTCTGAGCTCAAGTATAATATAATGGAGAAACAGGCCTATGCCTTAGTCAAAGCTCTGAAATTTTTTAGAATATATGTTTTACACTCTAAGGTTGTGGCATATGTCCCAAGTGCAGCAGTTAAGGAAATTCTGGCACAGCCTGACAGTGAAGGCAAGAGAGGCAGATGGATAACTAAGGTCATGGAATATGACGTAGAAATTAAGCCAACAAAATTGGTAAAAGGACAGGGACTTGCTAAATTGCTCACAGAGTCGAATTGTCAGGTTTTGAATCTTCACATCATGACAGAGCAGACAGAGCAGATTATGACAGCAGAGCATGGTAAAGAGCAGATTTATAACAGGTATGCTGAATCTGATTGGTATAAGGATGTGGTGTACTTTCTTTTGTATTTACAATGCCCTCTTGAATTGAACAAAAATGAATGCAGATCTTTGAAACTAAAAGCCATGAAGTATGTTTTAATGGATCAAATGTTGTATTGGAAGGACTCGGGAGGGATACTGTTGAAATGTTTGGAGAGATATGAGGTTCATGCTGTGATTTCAGAATTGCATAGTGGAGTGTGTGGAGGACATAAGTATTGGAAGGCAACTGCCTTCAAAATTTTGAGAGCAGGATACTATTGGCCTACCCTGTTTTCAGATGTTTATCAACAGGTTAGATCATGTATTGAGTGTCAGAAGTTCGCAGGTAAGCAAAAGCTTCAATCTTTACCTCTAAAGCCTATTTCTGTGAATGGTCCATTTCAGCAGTGGGGACTAGACTTTATTGGTGAAATTCACCCTCCATCTAGTGGACAGCATAAATGGATTTTGACTGCTACTGATTTCTTCACAAAATGGGTGGAAGCAGTTCCAACAAGGAAAGCAACAGAACAAGTAATAATTACTTTCCTTCAAGAAAATATTTTGAGTAGGTTTGGATGCCCCAGAAAATTACTCACTGACAATGCCCCTGCCTTCAAATCAAATGGTAAATTTTTGTCAGGAGAATAACATTAGTCTTAAGCAGTCTACACCATACTATCCACAAGGAAATGGATTAGCAGAATCTAGTAACAAAAACATTGTAAACAGTATCAAGAAAATGTTGCTTGAAAATAAACGAAGTTGGGACAGCAAGTTAAAATTTGCTCTATGGGATGATAGAGTAACGATTAAAAAGTCAATTGGGACATCCCCTTTCCAATTGGTTTATGGGACTGATGTTGTTTTCCCTGTCCATTTATTCACTCCAGTAATGAATTTTTTGCAGGAGATTGAAGAAGAGCCAGATGATATCAGGAGACGAATGTTCCAGATAGTGCAATTGCAGCAGGAGAGAGAAGCCATCAAGGATACAGCTGAGAAACATCAAAAAAGGATGAAAGAAAGTTTTGATAAAAGGGTTAAAAAAGATTTGTTTACAGTTGGTGATCTTGTGCTCCGATGGGATGCAAGAAAAGATGAAAAAGGTAAGCATGGGAAGTTTGATAACTTATGGATAGGGCCTTTTTCAATCACAAAGATCCTTGGAAATAATACCTTTGTCTTGCAAAATTTGAACGGAGAAGAGATTGCAGGTCCAGTCAATGGACGTTTCTTAAAACCTTTTTACACAGAATAAAAGACAAAAGGTGATTGTACATAGTCATTGTATATATCATTTTATTGAAAATAAGACTCCAACCCAATGGACATGGCACTGATCAGCAAGTTCTCAAAGCCCCTGAAAGAAACTTTGTCCCCAGACAGAGCCAGATGTTATCTCTAGGGTTGTTCCTTCTATTTATGATTTGTTTTGATTGTTTTTAATTTTACTTTGTTTATATTTTACATTTGCTTTTTTCACTATTAGGTTTCCTGAGTTACCTAAAATCATCAAAGTTTTTATTCATCAATTACGAGCCCATGCATGTGCAAAAAGGTATGTGTTACAGGATGCAATCTTACAGACTGGTGGCATTTTTCTAAACTGGCAGCATTTTGTGAGCCTGCAGCATATTGATTTCTTTTTATGTCAAAATGGGCACATGACATTTTATTAAGTGGTTTATGATTTATTTCATGGAATGTGAAATTATGTTATAAGAATTCGATATCCTATATGGTTTTTACATCCCTGACCATCAAATAATGAATCATATGGTATGGTGGCAATTATAAAGGAATACACGTGTTGTCATGTCAAGGTCAGAACCGTTCATATAATGAATAAGGTGGCCATCATAAAAAGAATAGCCCAATGCACATGTTCTATCAAAATGTTTTTCATTGTTTTGCTGAAGAAGGATATTCGTAGAATGGCTGGGTTCATTATTCATTGCCGTCTGATCATGAGCAGGGTTAGGTAAAGGTTCTGAAAATTTCGGGTTTATGTTTGAACCCTAGTGCTTGCAAATTTAGAAATCAAATATATTTGTGCTTCCTTGCATAGCAGAGCACGCAGCTTCAACATCGCCATCCTTAAAGCACACCGCTGCATGACAAATGCCCTGTTCAGAACAGTGTTGGGTGAAGATTTTTGCTGAGTTGAATGCTTAACAGGGTTATGTGCAGTAGAATATTAGTGTTTTCAGCCGAAATATAGAAGCATTATTGGCTCATACAACTCAGTTGAAGTCAATTTAGGGTTTATAATGTCAAATGTAACTGAAATCGAAGAGTATTCAGAGAAGGTCGTGAAGAAAAAGCAGGGAGGTTTCATTTGTAGATTGGAACCAAATAATACAGATTGGATTAAACAGTTCCCAAGGACTGCAAAGTTGATACAGAGGTCGGGATGGTTTAGTTTTTGTGATAAGTTGCAGGGATACCATTCACAATTGACAATGGCTTTTATTGAAAATTATGATAATGACAGGGTTCAGCTACACACCTTAACCGTGAGAGCCAATGAAGATTTTATTGCTGAAGCTATCAGTGTTCCTGCAAAAGGTGAAAAATGGTTTAAACAAAAGGATTTCAAAGAATACTTCAGCGAGTTTTTGATCCTAGGAAGTGAAAAGCTTGACTGGAAAAATGGAGTTCATGTTAGTAAAATGAAACCAGAATGGAGAGTGCCATTGGAGGTAATTCAGAATTATATTACTTGTGATGGAAGATATGATAGGGTTTTAAAATGCCATTTGAAACTTCTAATGCATATTCATGGTAGTACACAGTTGAATCTTCCATTTTACTTGTTTAAGAGTCTCCAAAAAATGGTTGCCAAGATTCGAGGCCATCCAGCGCATACAGCTCGCTCGGTTTATCACCAGGGGCTAATTAAATTGTTGATTCTGACCCAGCTGCAAAAAGAAGAAATAACATGGGGTTCCCTACTGACAGAGTTAGGGTTTAGTGATAATCCTAAAGAGAAAGGCAAGAAGATGATCGAGGATGCTAACCAGCAGACAGCGAATCCTACAGAAATAGTTCAAAAGGGTAAAAATAGAGGAAATGATGCTGTACAGTATAATTTGAGCCCTGACAGACCCTGCACACAAGGAAATCCAGAAAGGCTTAGTGATATGATTAAAAGCATTGCTTCAAAAAAGAAGAGTTGTAAACAGTTATTCAAGGAAGGCAGACCAAGAACCAGACTCAGTGAGAAAATGCAGATGGAAGAAAGAACGGTTATGGAAGATGATAAAGAAGTTGTAGTTATTGAAGATGCTGCAAGCGAAGGACTAGTACACACAGCAGAGGACAAGTATGATGAGGATATGGAACAGTTTATAGACATGCAGGGTGTAGCAGGTTCCACACCAGAAAGGTTTTGTACAAATAAACAAAGTAATTTTGAAGAAGGTTCAGTATCAAGAAATCTGACTGAAGAAAGAGGTTGCATGAGAGACGAGGATTTGGATATTTCCTCAGAACTTGGTCAATGTAAAAGATCTCTTCAAACTTATAAAGAACAAACAATATACCTGCAGGACATTAATGAGAAATTAATGGTGGCAAACAAAAGATTACGAGAAGACATGGAAAATAAGGAAGCAGAGTACCAAAAACTACTGAAGATTTCTAAGAATATCCTCAAGGAGAAACGAGGCATCCAAAGACAGCTGGAGCAGCTCAAAGCCCAGAACAAGGAAAGTGATAAAGATGTTGAATTGGCAAGGCTTCAAAGGCGTTCACAGGTGCTTAATGACTTAGCTGCCTTAGCTGAGGCTTCTAGAAGCCTTTAGGTGTTTAAAAGTTAGTTGATTTTGAATTTATGTTGTTATATTTGACATCTGTATGACACTTGTATCCTAAAATTTTGTAAAGGATTAACTTCCCACGTTTGAAGGAAGCTCGATCCAGAAATTTAGGATCTATGGTTAATTGCTAGATAGAGGATTTTTGTATAAAAAGAAAGGCTGGGTTAGAAAATGGAGGTTGGAAGTTTTGGGAGGAATGCATGGTCAATTGTGAACACATCTGTGTAACATGAACATTTTGCAGCTTCAGTAATAGGTTCTATTTTTGAATAAACATGATGATGATTTTCCTGTGTCTTATATGAATTGTCTTTCTGATAACTTTGTTATGTATATGGTCATATATATTCCATTACAGTAATTCTTATCATGAGAAGACAGTTATCTTTTTATTTTTATGAACATTGACAGTTTCACTTCATGATTTAGGATCATAGCACCTATATATTGAACTTTGTATACTCCATGTTATGCAGTATTTATTTGGATGTCCTGTAACTCTGACTTCATACCAGCCTATCCTTTTAAGAGAATCATGTTTGCTTGTAAAGATTGTAAATACCCTTATAATACAGTATGGATTGTGTGATATGTGCAAAACAGATTTAATTTAATATTCATTGATACATACCAGTTTGATTTCTTGTAAATCATATGATGCTTTTGCAACTTTCCTGGTTTGATACCAGCTTGTCTTTTTAGTTTGATTTCATTTGATTTTTACATTTTCAAACCAAGATTTCCTTAAGCTTGAATCCCGTAGTCTAGGTTCAACTTTAGGGATAACACCTCCATAAGTAAACAAGAACAAGAACAATTCACACACACACACACACACACACAAGCGTGTGCACTTAGTGACTTTATTCATGGGGTGCACACCTGGGGAGTTTGGTTGCTTGTTTAGGATGATGACTCACCTTTCAAAACAAGCATTGGGAATCCTAAATAAGGGGCTTGAGTCGTATAAGGAATTGGGACACTTGGTTGCTTATATGGAGGCTTGTACTTGACTTGAGAATTCATGTAGGTGGAGTTGACTCAAATGTAACATGGCTTAGGAAGGAGTGTTGAAGCATTAGAGGACTTTGCAGGAGAAGCATTAGACACATCGTGTGGAGTGCTCACCTTGGGACCCTTGCTTGTTGGATGTAGATGCCTTTGAGATTTACAAGTGTCACTTAGACTTGGATTGTTTCACATGTGGGCCCATCTATTGCTTATCTATGTTTCTTTTTTTTGGATTAGGTAAATTTGTTATTGTTGTCCTCCCTTAATTTTTCATATAAATAAAGTGAGGATATATTACTTTGATAGCATTCATTCTTATTCGCTAATGTAATCACATGTTTGCATTAAAGATGTGAGAGCTAGAGTGAACTATTCTTTGGGTACTCTTATTTATTGTGTTTCTTTCTTTTGTCAAGGGGAGAATAGGGTTTTGAGGAATTCAAGGGAAGACAAGGGTTAAGGTTTTTCTCTAAGGAGACAATGGAATACAAGGTTTGGGATAAACCCAAAATTAGCAAATAGAGCTCTTGATATCGTAGCTCTTCTGATAGAAGAAGATTAAATTTTTATGGCATTTTGAAACCCTAGTGTTACTTGGAGTGCTTTATGTGAAGAAGATAAGGAAATACTATCTTATACACTTTGTTGATGTAAGTGAATATGTCAAGGACCTTCTATTGTATTATACACATTTTTTGTGAATATTTGGTGGAGAAATCAACTTTAATTGGAAGAGATTCTTATCTAGGAGTTGTTGGTGGCTAGAGTTTTATATTTTGGTGGATTCCCTAGAGATAGGGCTTGAAGAGCTTGACTTGTACCAACTTGTATTAAGTTATAGTATGCACTTTGGATTTTATATATATATGAAATATTCTAGCTATCCAAACTTTGTGTACTTGCATATCATAATTTTAACATATGTTATCTTCATAATTGAGTATATTATAGTTTATTAGGCATGTTGATTTGACATAACATTGTTCAGAATTTGTTAACTTATTTAACACACATCTAGAAGCTAAAAGGGTAGATATTGTTGTAACAATTCATTTTCATATATGTTATATAATTGGAAAGTGTGTCAGAAGGGATGAAACTTTGTGGTATTGAAGTACACAAGATTGAGATTTATTTTATTGGGATACCTTGTGAATTGGGTTAAAGAGAAGTGAAGTATTTGTTCTTGTAAATTAATAATTCAAATTCAACCCTAAGGTTGAAATTTTATGGGAAATAGTTCAAGGATACCTCGGGTGAAATTTCAAAATTTGCAATAAAAGGCAAGTTCTCAAAATTTCTACATGGTTTCACAGCATTTCAAATATTTCTACAATCACTCGAATGAAATAAGTAGTTGGTATGTTAGTTGTAGAAGATCCTATTCAAACTAAAGTAACAACTAGATAGTGGTGTAAGACTTTTACTTGTTGTTATTGGGCATTAGTTTTCGACATAATAATATCAACCAATGCATATGTTAGAAAACAATTAGGATACCACCATTTTTTCTGTTTTTGTCAATCACTTATTGTTGGCCTGCAATGAATTCAACATACTCATTTGTGTAAAGAAAAATTCGACATCTTGAATTGAGATGTAAGATCTTGTTGAAGTCCTTGTTTCTTAGGGAAAGATGTATAAAGGGATATGAAGGACAAGAAAGTTAACACCTATTGAAAAACAAGAAGTTGAGGGAGACGGAGCCTGAATGTAAATATGATTTTAATCAAATGAGTTATTATAATGCAATTGAAAGTTCTATGTACCTAGTCATGTAGTTACTCTCTTTTTATCATCAACTACCTTTTATCTTCTTTTTTCTTTTTACCATGACATGTAAGAGCCACGCTATTTATCCTACATTCATTATGCTATTCCTCTTTCCTTGCATTCATTTTTTAAATAAAACATCATATGTATGGATATGACTATGTTCTCCCTCTTTCATCCATTTCACTCTTTAAATAAAACACCATATGTATGAAGAGGACATCAAAGAGGTTAATAATACAATAGCTTCCTTTTCCCTCATATTTGTTATTTTAGCAGTGCACTAGTCTTGTTATTTCTTGATAGTGGATGCTAATGAATATTTGTGTTTCAATGATTATTCATGTGTAAAATCCTTACAAGTGGTATTAGAAATATATCTTCAATGCATACCTTGTATGTTTTTTTCCCCTCCACACAATCCTATTTTTTTGGTAGCCAAAAAAATATTGGCTCTTTTCTACACCACTACAAGAGACGCCTAGAATATTTCACATGTTCATGGTCTTCTTTGAATCCGAGTACTATTTCTAGATATTTGTATTTTATGGTTCTATCATAGAATTCCATTATAAGAGCCTCTTGTTTTCCCAAGGTTATGGTGTAAATTTTACAAAATCTCAAACTAATGCATCCCTTCATGCTTGTTATGTCATACTTCTGTGCTTATTCTTATTAATTCTTTGTGCATGGAAGTCACCACAATAAATCCTTATTGGATAGTGTAAAAATAGTGCTCAAGTTTTCCTAATACCCTACATCAAGGTTTATCAATGCTAGAGCTAATTTTGACCCAAGAGAATCTAAGAGTCAATCATGGATTTGTATCTGTGTGGTCTTATATGAAATGACTACCCTCACCATCATAAGAGGCCACCTTCACTTATATTTTTTTGGAAGAATGGTATCTTAGTTGTGGTCAAAGTTGTCTCTATAAATATAACACAACATTTGTTTCTAGGCATATGCCCTCATGTTTCGTTAAATGGCATCTTTGATCATTGAAACTTGGTGAACATTCTCTAACCTCCTCTATGGTTTTTTAAAATTCTTTAGCGACTATTAAAAAACTATTGCAATGATTTATATTTCTTAATTTTATGAACGACCCTATAAACATAAAATTCAAGCTTATATGATATATATATATATAACCCTTTTATCCTTTTCTTGATGCCACACATTGTAACCAATACCATAGCCATATAGTCATATTCCCACACATTTTCTCTCTAGACAATAGTATTCACCTTAAATTTCTGTTTAATGTCCTTCCTATTGAAATCATCATCGACCATAACCTTTACCTACCCTCATAGCAATGTAGGTTTAATGCATTGAGATTCACAGGAGAGATACGATCAAATGGAACCAATTAGAAAACCCTAATTCTACCTTAAAGTAAAGTTAAACCAACACATGTATTCTAGATAAACATAACTGAGAAAGTGTGTTGGGAAGAAAAATAACCCATGAATAATAGAGTGCAACACTTTATGGTGCTAATAGGCTCAATGAATTTTATAAGAATAAATGAATGACCATATGATATGTGAAATTACAAATAAGAGTTGTGTATATATACACAACTCAAGAGTAGTGTTTCCCCCAAGAAGAGTTATGGCCCCACAATGACTAAGTTGGCCTTAACTAAACCTAGAAATACAATGTCACCAACTATAGAAATGCATACAATAATTATTACAATATGATGTCGATCATGGCCAAAAGTGAATCCTACACCTTTCTTAACACCCTCACTTACATTGACCAAGAGAACAATAAGAAAAATGATTATACAAATAAGAGTGAGTTTATGCATGCCCATGAGAATACAAGTCAATGACTTTATGAACAACTAACTCAATACAAATCAGAGTGGGTTTATGGATACCAAACACAATATAAGTTCAACCCTAGCTAGAAATGGGAGTTGGTTTATAATTACCCACTTGAATATAAATGAGTGAGTTTATGAAAACCTAATGCAATATAAGGTCAGCATTAGCTAAAAATAGGAGTGGATTTATAAATACCCAGTCCAATAAAGGTTGTCCTTAGCTAAAAATGAAGATTACACCCATGTATTCTAATACTCATTAATTTAAACAAGAGGTTACACAAAGAAAACATCACATAACAATATAGAATATCAAGAACAAAATAGAGAAATCGTTGCATATAATTCCCATGAAAGAAATATCCCCCACACCAACATGATTCCACACAATAGTGAAGGTGACCTTTGACGGAGTTTTTGTGAAGATGTCAACAAGTGGGCCCATTGAGTGTAAATAAATTTCCATGCTACCCTTGATAATGAAGCTGCAAAATGAAATGGAGTGGGCCCAAAGAGTATTATGGTGGATGGCATGACTCATCAACACCTCCATGCATAGTCATTGATATAGGAGTAACATCATAATGTGGAAGAGAGATTTAACAAAACATGTTATTTTATTGAAGATATAAATATCAACATAATTTGTCCCCATGAATGGAATTGACGAATATAGTGCTGTAACATCCCCAAATTTCATCAAAATTTAAAATTTTTCTAAGCGGTCTATTCGCCATCAAATGCTATGTGGAAGTATAAAGTGTAATAAATGTGAAATTTAAACACCTCTTAAATTATCCTTAAATTAATTGTATTAATGACAATTGAATAGTTAAGCAATCCTATGTCTATAATTAATATCATACTGTTAAGATTTATAAGCATCATTTCTGCGGAATCATTAATGACTAAAAGACTTATGTCTTTGACGATGCTATTTATTTATTCATAAATTTGTCCTCTTTTAACATTAAGGTAAGATAGTAGGACTATGATCCCTTTATACAGTTGCGAGTATTTTATGAACCAGTCGTATCTTTGTTATGATCCAATGATCTTTCTATGACTATGCTTAATAAGATGATAGAGTGCAGATGATGACTTTTGATAATTATTATTCTATGTATTGCATAAAGAGCTTTTAATTGTATTTATGTTGTTAACATTGACGATGCTTATTTTAGTTGACGGGGGTTCCTAGGATCACTCCAAATCTTACTTAGCTTTTATGCTAAGCATGTTATCTACGTGTTCAGGTTACAGGTGACGATATGCATCTTTAAAATGGTATTAATATTGCACGAGGTTGTTATGTTGATAAATTGTCACTTCCAAGATGGTTTGATTATCATCACTACTTAGTTTGAGCCTTGCTTTAGAGTTGGAGTCTTTGCTTTAAAGTTGGGGTCTACTATATTAAACATAGTAGTGCTAAGTCTCACTCTATGGTTGATACATGTAATGATAATTTTCAGTTCTTATTATGAACTATGTGATTATTAGGCTTGCTCGTATGGTAACAATTATATGTGGTCCGAACTATATGAAAGTGGGTCTTTGGTTCACTACTCGGCGCTATACTAAAAAAATCCATGAAAATACGATGTCAACTATAGCAAAGTGGGTTTGTATTGAACGTTGATGGGTGGTAGTTCAATTCATTAAAGTCGATCACGTGAAAATGAGTTAATGTTGCTCGATTGTAACAAAACCCTTCGGCTACGTTTGAGGGTTTGGTCTTTTTCGTTATTGTTGTGTTCCTTCGTGGAGGAAGAAGGCTGAGCCTTCTCGGCTGCCAGGGTTCTTAAACAACCTAAGCACTACCTGCAAGTTATTTAAACAGGGTTGTGGTGAATTAATGGTGTTCTTGTCGTGCAAGGAGTTTAACTGCTTGGTTTTTCTTCTCAACCAGGGTTCCAAACCTGTGAAGGTGAGTTCTTATACATACAATGTTTTCGTTGTTTTACATTTTGTAAGATTTCAATTTGTGATAATGGCATTCCTCAGTTTTTAACCTCGAATTGGTTAAATGACAGGGGAAAAGGTCATGTTCCACGATGATGGATTCGTGATAGGAAGGGGACCAGACTCCAGTGGTTATGAGGCCACAGTAAGCCTCGGGTTCATCCTAGATGATACCTATGTCAACGAAGAATGGGTTGTTTTGTTTTATGTTTCTCTCCTTCAGTGTTTTGTTTGTCTTAGAAAAGAGTCACAAGGAAACTTAGGACAGGAAGGGAAAAAGGGTACTGGCTTAAAATCCAGGGTTTGGTTTTTCGAGCAACTATGTTATTAGAGTGTTTGATATAGGGTCTTCTAAATGGAGAACCCTTGAGCAGTATCACTGTGTATGTAAAATTTATAATGGAATAAAACATATGGCTCTCTGTATCGAGACTTATTTTTGAAATACGATGTTATATTTACAATACTTTAACTCTTGGCTTCTCGTCAGTTTGTGTAATGATATAATCTGTTTCTTTAAGTTGTGGGTTTGGTGTTGAAATGCTATTGTTCCAATGTTACAGAGTTTGAACCCTAATACTGTCATGTGTTTAAGTTTTGTATTTTTATATTTTAAGATCCAAGTCTAGGCGATTTTCTCCAAGTTGAGACTCGAGCCCTCGAGCTTCGTTTGATACCTGTGTAATGCCAATTTAAGGAATGCGTTTAGTTTGACTACTGATATTTCGATTGTGATAAAGATTGGTTTGGTTCTATACTAGGATACCGGAATTAGTTATATTTTAAAAAATGTTTGATACTGTGCAATGCCGATTCATAATATTTCAATGAACCCTTGGGTGAGCCCTTACGGGTCTCAAACCCGAGTTTTGTAATACTTCTGTAATGTTCGTATTGTGTAAAACAAAGCTTGTACAGTGTGCTAATAGTCCTAAAGGTGTTCTCAGGGTTTGACCCTTAATATAATAAAGATGTAGTTACTTACGATTCATTGTGTTATTGGTTGGATGGATTTTTGTTACAGTTTTACGTTTTAATGAAGAAGATTTATAGGTACAGGGTTTTGTCCCTCGGTAGATTTCATACCTGAACTTAATTGATTTCTTTTAGGGTTTAACCCTTGATACAATTTATATGTGTGAATATTATTCGTATGAATGTACTTCACCGGAACTATGTTTGGATTTGGCATTTGAACAATACTTTGTTAAAGAGACTTGAACCCTGTGGGGTCTATCTAAGAATATTTTATTAATTTAAATCCCAGGGTGAAAACATGAAGTTGGGAAACAATTTTGGCTTGTTTTTTACATAAAAACTGCTAATTTTTATGTTTTTCAACTTCGACCTCTTCAAACCCATATCTCCCTTAGGAATTTCAACTTGAAGTAAACACAAAGGTTTTACAGAATTGAATTAGCTTTCTACTCGTGTTTGTTTTAATTTTTTTTATCGACATATCGTGGGACAAATTTGTTGTCAACCAATGGCATATACTTGAAAATTTTAGGTATGGATAATGAGTGACCTGTGTTGACGATGGTTTTTTGATAGATGGTTATTCATTTTAGGGAAAAAAATTGTATGCTCATAATCTACACACACTAAACTTGATCTTGGACTATATTTAGAGCTTTTTAAGACTTGGGAACTATTTTTTATTATTTATCGAAACAATGTATGTTCAAAAAATGGTGCATTATCGACACATGTTTTTGTCTTCACATTTTATTTCAAATGTTACTCTTATCAAACAAACTAAAACCAACCCATTGAATAGGACACTTCCAGGAACATCCTTGTATTTTTTTAAATTTGTTTGGCTTCGTCATTGTGATGATATTGAATTTTCATTGTGACTGATTTTTCAATCACTTAATTTTTTAATGATAAAGTTTAGTAAAAAAATAAAAACAAATAGTAATCCTAAATGAAATTGAAAAAAACTTATATTACTAGAAAGTAGATTGAATGGGAATCTACTGGTATAAACTCCAACATGTAATTCTCATGTTTTGCAGTGGTCTGACCTTGTTAAAGTGACACATTTCTGAATTCTGCAGAAATAGTGTTGGAATTGTTGACCAGAAACTCTCGGGCGAGAAAATGTCTTCCAAACTCTTGGCCCAGAGTTTAGTTCAAACTCTCATCCGGGAGTTTTTTTTTAAATACAGCGTGGCAATTGGTTCACACTCTCGGCCTAGATTTTTTTTAAACTCTCGGCCTAGAGTTTGAACTCTCAAAACTCTCGGCCTAGAGTTTGAGTTTGACTTTTTTTCACGTGATCATCAACCCGCACTCCATTTGTTTCACTCCGTTTATCACCAAAGTGTTTCTCGGGTTTGTAATTTCACCCCCTATTCTTCTAATGCTTTTATAATATAGATATGAACTATGTGTATTAGGTTTTGTAAATTTCATAATGGTTTTGTAAAAACTCGATAGGGCTTTTCTTTTGGAATAGAGTATAATACTTAGTATTTATGTTTGTAACTACTCTATTATTTCGATCTTCAAGTTGTCTGGATATTAATTTCTAATATTAAAAGCATTTCTATTTAGCTCAGTTTAATAAGTATGTATAATCCATGATGAAAATAAATGTGGATTTGCAATTAAGTTTTGACAATATTTGATTGTAAGTTAGAGTGTTGCATGATATGTTGTGGATACAAATCCTAGGGTTTCGATTATATTTCTGTATAACATCATAAAAATTGCTTGTTGTCTATGAATTTTATTCCTAAAAAGTGATGTCTACAATTATAGGTCCTGTGTGATATCATATTAAGTTATGTCTGAAAATAACCTTTGTTTTCAGTTTATGTATGACTGGCATATATACTGCATATGTAAATATTCAGATGACAGCATTTACAATATTTTCTTTTTGTTTTGTAATACTTTGTTTCTACTGTAAATTTCTATTTAAATGTAAACAGAGATAACCTCTAGACATGCTATTTTTCTACATACTACAGTAAGGAATTTATGAGACATCATTACTCAATATAAAAATAGAAGATGTTTATTTCTCATCATAGTTAAGAGATCATATCTAATCTATGTTAATTAAATTCTTCCTGTACTAGAGTACATCTCTTATGGTGAAAGGAAAAATACAGGAAGACATTCATTCATTCATCTCTATCATCTATTCATTCATTTGATTTATAGAAATAAATTATCAGTTCAGAAAATCAGACATTTAAAACAGATAACTGATATCTAAGGAACATTAGAAACTTGATAACATATGTATACAGTTTGCAGAATAAGAATTAACAGCCCAAAATAAATAGCACAGAAAACAAGTAGAACCTGATAACTTGGTAGGGTGGACAAACACCCAAAGAGGCTTGTTCCTCCCAACCTTCTCCAGAAAAGCATCCAAGTTCACTTGTTCTTTGGACCCTCGAACCTATTCACTGAACCACTAGGACGAAGTCTCTGTGTAGAATCAAGGCACTCAGGTTGTACTTCCGCAATCAATGGAGACTTGCATACACACCTCACATATGTACTTCGGAAATCAATGGGGACTTGCATACATATCACTACCTCTGCACTAAGCAGGAAACCTCTGCACTCAGTAGGAATAAAATAGTCTTACTCTGCAACTCAAAACATAGCTTCCCCTCATCAAATCTCTTGTGTGCTCATTTCAGCAAAACCACAAGGAATAACTTCCATCTCCTCTGAGAATGTGTGAGCCTCTGCTCAAATTCGATGGCTATAAAAAGATTGCCTAGGTCTTTTGGTGGTCAGTTTTGCATTCAATGAGCTGTCAGCTCTAGTTCCACATCCTTGGGAACATGACCACAATTCAAGGGAGGTTGTCCCATAACAACAGCTAGTTACTAAGTTCAGATGTTGCCACTTGTCTATTTCCTTCTAACCCAAATTCCATTCCTCCTAGTGGGTCAGTGAACACTCTTTCAACAGTCTCTTTGGGTGAGTGTCTCCTATTTTATTTTATTAAATAATAATAGTATTTATTTACAGTCATCCTTGACCACTTGGTCAAATATAAAACTTTACAATAAAAGTTAAAGTAATTTTTTTCCACAAACATAAAATGTCTCAAGTACTAGGTATGTTACAAACACCCCCTCTTAAGTTCAACATCGTCCTCGATGTTGCTTATTCTTCATCAGAGCCTCCCTGGAACAGAATTGGATATGTTGCCCGCATATTACTTTCCAATTCCCAGGTAGCTTCCTCAGGGCTAAGGTGCCTCCATTGCACCTTTACTTGCCCTATGGTGCAATTCCGGAGAAAAATTTCCCTCCTATCGAGGATACAGTCCGGTTCCACCTGAAAATATCCTTCGGGCTCCACCTGTATGTCATTCCAATTGATCACATGAGTAGCATCATGTACATACTTTTTTAAAATAGAAATATGAAAAACATTATGTATTTTCAAATTAGATGGTAAAGCAAATTGATATGTAACTGGTCTGATTCTTGATAGAATCTCAAATGGTCCACAATACATGGGTGCTAGTTTAGCACAACTTCCAAGCTTGAAAGAGATTTTCTTGGGTTTTACCTTAACAAATACATGCTCACCTACCTGAAATTATTTCTCAGTTCATTTCAAATCTGCATAACTCTTTTGTCTGTCTTGTGCAATTTTTAAATTTCCTTGTACCTATTTCACTGTTAGTTCCATATGTTTTAACAAATCTGGTCCTAAAATTAATCTGTCAACCGGATTACTCCAAGAGATAGGAGTATTGCATTTTCTACCATACAGAATCTCAAATGGACTAAGTTTAGCATATGCTTGATAATGATTGTTATAAGAAAATTCCACTAAGTGCAGATATTCCTCCCACTTAGTTGGCTGATCTTTAACATACAATCTTAACATGTCTTCTAAAATCTGATTTACCCTTTCAGTTTGTTCATTAGTTTGTGGGTGAAAAGATGTATTGAAATTTAACTTAGTATCTAATCCTTTAAACAGTGACTTCCAGAAATTTCCAGTGAACTTAGAATCACGATCAGAAATTACTACCTTAGGTATTCCATGCAAACGAAATACTTGCTTCATAAACACATCAGAAATGTTAACAGCTTTAAAATTAGTTTTAACAGGTATAAAATGAGCTGCTTTACTAAGTTTATCCACAAATACCATTATTGAATCATTCTGCTTTTGATTTTTAGGTAAACCGGTTATAAAATCAATACTAATAATTTCCCACTTCCACTCTAGAATTGGCAATGGTTGTAATAGGCTAGCTGGGTTTTGATGCTCAGCTTTAATTTGCTGACATTCAAAGCACCTAGCTATGTATTCATCCACTCCATTTTTCATATTTGGCCAAAATTAATCCTTCCTCAACATTGTTATCATCTTTTGGTAACCAGGGTGTCCCGAATAAGGACTTTTATGTACTTCATCTAAAATCAGGAACTTAATTTTCGATACATTAGGCACATAAAGTTTGTTTTTATACATCATTAGTCCTTTTTCATTCAAGATGTAATCTGTTATTAAATTTCTAGATACATTTTCAACAACTTTTTCACGTAATTTCTGATAATTTTCATCTTCTTTAATTCCTTCTTCAAGCTGATTATCCAAATCTATCTTATTAGTGTTGATTTATGCTACGAAATTTAATTTTGCATTTCTTCTTAAGGCATCAGCCACTTTATTTTCTTTACCCTTTATGTGTTGAATGTCGAAATCATACTCGCTAAGGAAATCTAACCACCTAGCTTTCCTTGCATTCATATTTGGTTGATCCAACAAGTATTTTAAGCCTTTATTATCTGTCATTAGTGAAAACTTTCTACTGATCAGACAATGGCACCACATCCTTAAAGCATGTATCATGGCTGCTAACTCTAGATTGTAGGTTTCGTAGTTATTTTCATGAATTTTTAGCTTTCTTGACTCATACGCTATTACATGTCCTTCCTGTGTTAAGACTCCGCCAAGTCCATCGTTGCATGCATCAGTGCATACAATGAAGTCCTTTTTTGGATCTACAATTTTTAATATAGGTGTTGTTGTTAACAGTTCTTTCAATTTCTTAAAACTCTCTTCACACTTTTGATCCCAAACGAATTTATTTCCCTTTTTCTGCAAAGAGGTTATGGGATTTGCGATTCTTGAAAATCCTTCAATAAATTTTTTGTAGTAACCTGTGATTCCCATGAATGACCGTACATCAGTTACATATTTAGGGATGGGCCACTCATTAATTGCTCTTATTTTATCTAGGTCGACTGCGATCCCATCTTTGGATATTACGTGACCTAAGTACTATATTTTATCTTTGAAAAAGTCACATTTACTGAATTTAGCGTAAATTTGATGCTCTCTTAAAACTTACAGAATTATCCTTAAGTGTTCATCGTGTTTGTTAGGCGAAATGTATGTTGTAATAATTACGTTGCAGTACAGTTGCCCAACTATTTACTTGTCAATCCGGGGTACGTAAACACGTGCACTGTTTGTGCAGGACTAAAGTAGATCTAATCTAACTTAATCTAATTTGCTGAAATCAAATTAATCTAGGAAAGCATTGAAACGCTAACTAGGAAAAGCATTGAAATTGCGTAAGAGAAATACAACATGTGAAGAGTTAACAACAATGACATAAGTGATCTCACATCTATAAATCAATAATCAAATGACAAACATGAAAGCATAACAATGAAAGCTTAAATCAAATTAAGAATCTCAAATCAAAGACTAATCTAACAAGTACAAAATCCAATCCAATCCAACTTCATTACAACCCTCTTACAAGCTTAATCTAACTTAATTACAACCTAATGGAATGGAGAGGGAGAACTCTCCTTTATACATGAGAGTCCTTAAGAAAAAGATAAGAATGCATTAATTACAGATCCATTATTCTCTCAACTACTCTCAACCACTTTCCTATTATTACAAGATATGGTTCCTTCAAATCCTCCACATGTCTCTCATGAATCCTAGATAAGATATGCCAACCAAATCTTCCATGATCTTCTCCTTAAGAATAGGCTTGAATAACTATCTCCTTTGGAATGGTGTAAGAGATATTTGAGAAGTCTCTTTGATTTAATCATTCACATATTCCTACACATTACAAAGCTCACACATAATTGAGATATATATGAAAACATGTATATTTTCTAATATTTAATCATAAATTCACTCTTAATACTAAAATGAATAAAGTGGAAAATAATAATGTGAAACCCAAATGTATTTATGCAAATGATATGATGAAGGTTTAATAAGGCGATGAAATGTAAGTAATAGTGAAGGGAAAGGTGGATGAAAATACGACATTTCTGAGTCCTAACATCCTCCCCAACTGAAGGTGTTGCATGTCCTCATGCAACCATGCATGGATCTTCTGAAGAACCTTTGGCATCTAAACTTTGGCTTTGATTGATGATGTCTTTTTAATGATGAATGTTTCCAAGATATGTGGGATACATGAGTAACAGTTGGAATTTTCCTATGGTTGGTTCTTGTGTAACAACCATGAATATAAGAATGTTGGTTCTTGTGTTAACAACATTCTTTTTTTTTTCTTTTTTTTGCTGTTATGATAATAATTGTAACCACACACTTCACTGGAAATCATAAGCTATCAATGTGCATAAGAGAGCATCACTGAGTATAAGAAAGGCGTTTCTCAATTTGGTATGAATCATGCCAATATATATCAATGCATGAAGTAAAGTGCATCAGGGGATTGTTGGAAAAGAAATTTTTGGGAATGGTAAATGGGATGAAAATGGAATGATGATAATGGAAAAATGTGGTGATTATGACAATAGTTCCCCCCCCAACTGAATCGGTTGCATGCCCTCATGCAACATAGTGTAGGTCATGGAAGGGAAAACGAAATGAAGTGTGGTGAGGGAATTTTCCAAAATATTCAAGTCAGCATAGAAGGAATTTCATGATCAAAGATTAGAAAACAACATACCTTCACTCACCCAAAATATAGATGAACTATGCAATAGGAATGTAGTTGTTGCGGCTACTGGAGCAAAAAATCGTGACTAGTACTATAGTTGCAACTACTGTAACGGCTGGCATAAAGAATATGGGACTGCGACGGCTGGAAGATGGAAGGTGTCACTGCTGTAGGATCATGAAAATGTAGCTGTGAATGGTGTCGTTGCTGTAACGTGAAAGATGGCACTGTTGTAGGAACATGTGAAAGGTGACTGCTACTGTAGTAGCACTACTGTAATAACAAGTGCTAGACTTGCTAAAACAACAACTGCCGGAACTGAGGTAACTGTTGGAACAGCAACTGCTGTAACGATGACTGTTGTAACAGCAACGGTTGGAACTGCAGCGATGGTCACTGCTGAATCAGAGCATGTGAAGTGGAGAGATCTGAACTGGTGCTGATGAATCATGAAAATGTCGAATTGTCAGACTCTCATAGATGGATTCAAGCTGCTGGAACTGTTGAGGGAATCAGGAAAGAGTGTATAGTCTTCACCCGCTACAAACCCGATGGTACAATTCTAATCATGCGAATGGATGTGTCGATGTCGAGCATGAAGAGAAATCACTGGATTACCGACCATTAATGAATGTCATTAACCAGTGCGAGGCAACTCACCATTGATGTCAATGAGTGCCAAGGTACCCGAGTACATCTTGTGAAGTGCGAATGGATGTGCTAAGGTCGAGCCAGTTGCAAGATCTGATGATCAAGGGACATTGATGTATTCCCAAGATCGTCAGCGAGAGAAATTGCCATTAAGGCATGCAAGCCTCTAGGTACTCAAAATGGACTCTAGTCTATATCCCAGATAAGGTGTTGAAGTCGATGGGGCAAGACTGTTGAAAGGTGGGCCTTAAGGAATCCCACATCAGTCAATGCGAGTTTTTACAAAAAGATTGGTAGGACTATAGGAAAGATCTCAGTAGCAACAATGCTTATGGCAAGGGAATGTAATTATGGAGAGGGAGCGGAATGGTTTTATTTGCGAGGAAAAAGATGAATTGAAAAATGGGGTAAACTGTATGCAATTCAGAAAAATAGGCATGTGTGAAGTCATGACAGATAAGGCAATGGAATATTGGACTCCAGCATGGATGACTAATGTGCTTTGAAGGAGAAATGTGGGTAAACAAATCATGACGCAATTGGTTTCTGTGTAACTGCAAATGTCATGAAATGTGCGATGAGAAGCAGCTCCTTCAAGCTATCAACAAATCATGTTTTCTTTGATTTTTTTTTTTTTTAGAATCACTGCAGCATTAAAATTGATCGTCTGTGAATCTGAAAAGAAACTTAGTACCAATCCTGCATGAAAACTGTCAGAGTTTCAAAAATATAACATGCAGAAATAAGTATTAATGCGGCAAATTAAAAATAAAAGACATCGTTACCTGTTGCCATTGCACTTGCGCAGCTATTCAACACGCAGCTACACTCAAATGGTTGTTCAATGCGTAGCTATACTCAAATGGCTGTTCAATGCGTAGCTGTTCAACGCGCAGCTGTTCAATGCGCAACTATACTCAAATGGCTGTTCAATGCGCAGTTATACTCAAATGACTGTTCAATGCGTAGCTATACAATGCGCAGCTATACTCAAATGGCTGTTCAATGCACAACTGTTCAATGTGCAGCTATTTGATGCGCAGCTATACTCAAATGGTTGTTCAACGCGCAGCTGTTCAATGCACAGCTATACAATGCGCAGCTGTTCAATGCGCAGCTACACTCAAATGGCTGTTCAATGCGCAGCTACACTCAAATGGCTGTTCAATGCGCAGTTGTTCAACGTGCAGCTGTTCAATGCGCAGCTATACAATGCGCAGCTGTTCAATGCGCAGCTATACTCAAATGGTTGTTCAATGCGTAGCTGTTCAATGCGCAGCTATACTGAAATGGCTGTTCAATGCGCAGCTGTTCAACACGCAGTTGTTCAATGTGCATCTATACAATGCGCAGCTGTTCAATGCGCAGCTATACAATGCGCAGCTGTTCAACACGCAGCTACACTACGCGCAGCTATTCAACGCGCAGCTACACTACACGCAGCTGTTCAATGTGCAGCTACACTACGCGCAGCTCTTCAATGCGCAGCTATACAATGCGCAGCTGTTCAATGTGCAGCTATACAACGCGCAACTACACTCATTTGTATACCTTTTCCGTTGCGCAGGTGGAATCATCGATCGTTGTAAAGTGACTCCAAGAAACAACTTAGCATAGATCGTAAGAACATGTTTGCAAAATTGTTTTCAAGAAGTTGGGAAAAAGTCCATTTATAATTTTACAATTTTTTTTATTATTTTTATTTTACACCCCAAAAGAAAACTTTAAAAATGATGCAAAAGGAAAGAAAACAAAATACTCAAAATCAAAGAACTAACAAATCTGCAAACTTGCATGCCGTCACATCTTCAAAGCATTACTTGTCTCAGCTTCATCAAATCTTCCCATGTGCATGAGTAATAGTTTGCTGATACCTATCACTAAAGTTCTGGAATTCAAGCTTTGAAAATTGTGCCAAGTATGATCCTCCTTGATTGCTGCATTAATTCGATTTTTTTTTTTTTTTTATTGCATGATCAACCCTGTAAATCGTTAGATATAATTCAGAGCATACAATTCTAGTGCAACAAATAACAACTCGGAAGGAAACAGAAACGTTGACCCTGAATAGAGCGACATGCTGCCTGCAAAAACACATCGATCATGGATGCTGAGGGCAGAAATATGTCATGAAAATTTTATTATCTCCTGCAACCTGTACGTTGTTCCATTCTTCCCCCATGTCTATGCTTAATTCTCATCCTCGTAAATTGAGGCTCCTGTTATGACACCTGCGAAAGATGGATCAGTCAACAAATATTTCGAGATCAAGCGTACTTCTTTCTTTCAACCTGCGGCCACATACCATTGTAAGAACAACAGGATAAACGAAATACTGTTTCCGATCATAAAAAACACACAAAACAAAAATGCAAAATGATAAAAATAGTTAATTAATACTCGTCTCCTTCATTTAATGGGTGTTTTGTGTTGCTACAAACTTGGAAGAGTACACCTCTTAGCCCAATGGATTCATATATCAACATGGCGTTGCTTTGGCTGTTGAGTATTCAGAGCTCTTTCCTTGAAACTTTCATCGTGTGATTGTATCGTGGTGACAAAAACATTGTGTAATTCTCCATGTGTATCGGTCGACGTGTATCAGCATGTATTATTCCCCTAAGTAACTAAGTAGAAGGCACTTGAAAGCTTGACTGAAGCATATCGCAAATGAGACAAAAATTTCTATGAATATAATCAATGACCAGCGCAAGATTGAGATATATTTATTCATAGTTCTATTAACTTAGTCAACACTGCATGCTCCGTGCATTCCATTTTAAAAAAACGATTATAACTCAAGGAGGATTTTTCTCTTGCTCTACAACAGGTTCATAGTGTACATCGTCAAGCTTCAGTGTGTAAACATGACGCTTTATAAAGAAAACAGTCATATAATATTCAAGAAGACGCTTTGCATGTTCAGTTTTAAAAGATAGCCTGCGTAGATGTCATTTCAATATTATCATAAAGGTGTCGTTGATATGCATTTGAGTTTTCACCATTTCAACACTAGCCCATATGTATTTTATTATCATTACAAAGATCATATTCCCCCAGTTGAAAACCATGCTAAAAAGTTCTTATTGAATACCTGAAAGGAATACTTGTCAGAAGCTCCAGGAGCAGTTGGACCACCATCAGGATTTGAAAGAGCCCATTAGATTTCTGTATATGTGAAGCCAAATGTCCTTGGAATCCCCTTCCTGTTGCCATAGTCATGGCCATTGTTTGTGTACCAACATATGGAAGGCTGTGTGGATGAATGAGTGGCTCAAAAGCTAGAAGTGCATGGGCATAAAATTCAGCAAGTTCTGTTCCAGATTTTTTTTTTCTCCCTTTACGAAATAGTGCAGGTCCTTGGGATAGATATGAGGATCGGTGAAAGGATACTATCCCAACTGAAGAGATATTTCATGGACGTCCTTCGGAGAATAGACCATAATTCGATACTAACGCCTCAACCTTGCCAACACTGACAGAAGTGCCTTCAACACTACGTATCACCAGCAGAAGATTATGCTCCTCGATCCTTTGAGAAAATTTATGAATGCTGCCACGGTTTCATTTGCAGCCTTCTCTAATGGCCTCGATTGTTCCCAAGTTGGATGCATATAACCCAGCCATATTTACTCGTTAATATCCAATCCATTTCTATTTCTGTGGATATGTCATGTGAGCATACAGGTTTCCAAAATGCCTTCAATATTTCGTAGGCCAAGGGCTGCCTCACAGGATTTTTGCAGATCAAAATAACAAAGTAATTGCATTGGACAATACGATCAATCGAGTTGGAGTACTCATACATGTTCACGTCTTGATTTGATTTTTCTCGTCGTCTTATCTGGATTTGTTTTAGAACTGGGCTTGGGCTAAGATGGAATGTACGTGCCAGTGTTTAGTTAGGGATCGTTGCATAGAGCAGGGAGACATGCGCCAAGATAATTTCATTAAGAGGATGATGTGGCTATTACGTAAGATGTGTTGGGCCATCTTGTAAAGGTTCTCGCAACACACTATTGGTATGGTTCAAACTTTAAACTTTATGCATTCCTCAAAGATAAATTTTCAAACTCAAGCAGTCAGGCAACAGAATGAAATCAATGATTCACTATCTCTGCAATCATGCCTACGACTATCATCCCTTCCTGTATGATCTATGGCTTCCACATCAATGTAAGTGAGTGACAATCTCATGAATCGCATCCTTATGATCTACGACGAGGTCGAAGCAGTGAGGGACAGCGATCAATGGTAATGGAAAACTCATGTCAACCATATATGTAATATCGACCCTAGACCGAGACCGAAAAGACTCAGCTTTTGTAACTGAGGTTGTTTACATCGCTTGCTTAATGGACAGAACTACAGACTTTTGCATAAAACCCTTTCTAGTTTCATTATCCCTCCAGCCAAAACCTTTATTGAAAATGTACTATGCAGGGACGATGGAGGGCACACATTCGAACGGATAACTAAACCTGAGATAGGTTCAACCAATTTCCTTCTACTAACATCATCAACTTCTGGATGGGACAGACTGTAGATTAAGATCATCATATAAGTCTAGAAGAGATGAATTGGAAAGAAGATTGCAGCTAGAGATAGTACCGTAGAAAGATATCTCATTCCTTTTTTCGAATCTCAAGTCTTATTTTGGGAATGGAGAGCAGTCACGGTGGAGCCTTCAACTGCCGGCAGGAAAATCGCATCCTTCCTTGTTTTGAAGAATAATATAATTGATTCTATTTTCCAAACCTTGGAGAGATTGATCATCAAAAGAGTGGAATGGGAGCATACCCAGAGAGGATTACGTCTAACTTATAAAGGAAATTGGTTGTGATCCAGCCTAAAATAGTTGGTCAAATGAGGTAGATGATCCGCCACCCAATTTAGCAGATATGTGAAGAATTGCAGGCAGTTGAAACCACCAGAAAGAGATTCGCAACAATCAGAATTGTAATTATTTGCGTGGTTTTTATTCGGATAACTATTTTAGTGCAACTTGTTCCAGATGTGGATTTTGTGCAACAAAAGTTAAATAAAGATAGCTTCGGTTGTGCGCCAGCCAAGGAATTGAGCGAATAACCATCATCACTCATTACTGCTTGAATCACTGGTCAAGATTTCTCTCGTAGGTTAACAATAATATCTAACTTCCTCCACAATAGGTTCTTAGTCAACTACGTGTGTTTGGGTCGATCAAGGTCATTGGTTCTAATGAAAAATAGGTTCTTGTTGCTATTCAATTGATTGACCACTTTGTTCAGGTTGCCGCGTGAATGATGAAAGCAAAGAGAAAACAGTGCAGCGACTAAAACCAATGAGAAATTTGCAAGGCGGCATGGGAAAAATTGTTTGTTGCAGGTTTAATGTCCAGGGAGCTAAAGGATGGAGGACTAAGGCAAAAAGATGGCATCCCTGCCTTCGTAAATCAGAGAGAAAGTTTGCAGGTTCTTTTCATTGTTTCAAGGGTTGTTGCAGACTTTTTATTAGATTTTTTTTTTCCTTTGATTGTTATCCTAATGCAACTATAGTTTTATTATGTGCAGATGGAGCATGGAGGTGTAGATTTAATATATTTTTTTTCTGTTTATGTTGTAGAAAAAATAGAAAATAAAAGAATTTATTCTGCAAATTTATTTTGCAAAATTTTCGAGTTAATTTTCATTTTCAGAAAATAAACTCTTAAACATTTATTTTGTAGATTTAAAAGAAAAATTTGAGCAAATGGAACAAATTTTGAGGAACAGCAGATTAGGCAATTTTTTTTCTCATCGTCAAAAATCTTCCTGAAATCATTTTTAATCATCCCTACTTTCTGATCCTCGCGATCGCACGAAGCGCGGAGGAAAGCACACTTATTCAACACTAAAGTAAATCTTAAAATGAAAGCGGAAACTGAAAATGAAGACCTACCTACTCTATGCTAATTAGGATTTAGAAATATGCCACGTGTAGTCAAACTCCCAATGGAGCCATGCACGTAAAAGTAACAGTAACATGTTCAGTGGTAATTTTTCAAATGAAAGATGAAAATTTAGAAGAATGAGTGAATCTTCTTGCTGTAACGGCAAACTAACTAAATAAAAAGAAAAACTAAATTGATCTAATTTCATACTTACTTGGAACCATCGTTCAATATAGCTTTCGTAAGCGCATTTTCCTTCACTCAGATCATGCTGCAGTTCCTTGTCATCTTCCTCAACCTCTTGTTCGAATGATTGTTCGTCATCAAATATGCAAGAGTCTTCAGATGCTGATTCCTCGTTCGTTTCTGGATGAGTATTTAAGCTCTCGACTGCTGTCAGGATCTCCTCTTCCAGAGAAGAGGAGACTCTGATTTTTGCAAGGATGTGAGCGAGTTGTTCCAAGCTGACACTCATAGTTAAATCATATTGTAAAAGGGGTTCTTACATCATCCAAATCAAAATCTAAAAAGGGAAAATCACACTTGCTGAAAACAAAACACTCTTGTTGAAACACATGAAAACCTCTTCACAGTTGCAGAAATTGAAATTGCAAAAACATGCTTGCAGAAATTGAAATTTTCGCTAAATTTCACAAATTGAAACACACTTGCAAAAATTGAAATTTACTCTAAATTGCAGAAATTGAAATTTACCCTTCATGCCCTTACCCATATGTCACCTCAGAGTTAGGAGCACGAATAATCACACTTGCATGAAAAATAAATTAATACCTCAATCCCTTGTGCTTCCCTGGCAACGGTGCCAAAATGTTAGGCGAAATGTATGTTGTAATAATTACGTTGCAGTACAGTTGCCCAACTATTTACTTGTCAATCCGGGGTACGTAAACTGACGAAGCACGTGCACTGTTTGTGCAGGACTAAAGTAGATCTAATCTAACTTAATCTAATTTGCTGAAATCAAATTAATCTAGGAAAGCATTGAAACGCTAACTAGGAAAAGCATTGAAATTGCGTAAGAGAAATACAACATGTGAAGAGTTAACAACAATGACATAAGTGAGCTCACATCTATAAATCAATAATCAAATGACAAACATGAAAGCATAACAATGAAATCTTAAATCAAATTAAGAATCTCAAATCAAAGACTAATCTAACAAGTACAAAATCCAATCCAATCCAACTTCATTACAACCCTCTTACAAGCTTAATCTAACTTAATTACAACCTAATGGAATGGAGAGGGAGAACCTCCTTTATACATGAGAGTCCTTAAGAAAAAGATAAGAATGCATTAATTACAGATCCATTATTCTCTCAACTACTCTCAACCACTTTCCTATTATTACAAGATATGGTTCCTTCAAATCCTCCACATGTCTCTCATGAATCCTAGATAAGATATGCCAACCAAATCTTCCATGATCTTCTCCTTAAGAATAGGCTTGAATAACTATCTCCTTTGGAATGGTGTAAGAGATATTTGAGAAGTCTCTTTGATTTAATCATTCACATATTCCTACACATTACAAAGCTCACACATAATTGAGATATATATGAAAACATGTATATTTTCTAATATTTAATCATAAATTCACTCTTAATACTAAAATGAATAAAGTGGAAAATAATAATGTGAAACCCAAATGTATTTATGCAAATGATATGATGAAGGTTTAATAAGGCGGTGAAATGTAAGGAATAGTGAAGGGAAAGGTGGATGAAAATACGACATTTCTGAGTCCTAACAGTGTTCTTCTTTAGTCTTAGAATAAATTAAGATATCATCAATGAAAACAATTACAAACTTATCTAGATACTTATGTAGAACATTATTCATTAGACACATGAAGATTGTTGGAGCATTAGTTAGCCCAAATGGCATAACTACGAACTCGTAATGCCCATATCGGGTTCTAAAAGCAGTTTTGAAAATGTCTTCATCTTTTATCCTGACTTGATGATATCCAAATCTCAAGTCTATTTTAGAAAGTATCGTCTCTCCGCATACTTGATCAAATAGATCATCTATGCGGGGTAAAGGATATCTATTTTTAATAGTCATTTTATTTAGTTGACGGTAGTCTATGCATAAACGTAAAGTACCGTCCTTCTTTTTAACAAAGATGTCAAGTGCTCCCCAAGGAGACACACTTGGCCTTATTTAATTTTTATCAATTAGTTCCTTTAACTGTGATTTTAGTTCATTAAGTTCCAAAATGTTCATTCTATAAGGAGCCTTTGAGTTTGGTACCGCACCTGACACTAGCTCAATGGTGAAATCTAATTCCCTTTTCGGAGGTAGTCCTGGAATTTCTTCCGGGAATACATCAAAAAATTCCTTTAGAATTGGTATGTCTTCCTGTTTTAACTTATCTTCCTTAGTTGAATGTTCGCCATTAATTACATTCACAGCAAACATTTTACACCCTTTTCTTACAAACTTTTTCACTTGCAAAGCAGAAATCTGTCTAACAGAAGTTTTTCTAGGGATTCCTTTTACTATTTTTGTTTCTCCTTTATTATTCAAACATGTAAAATTCTTTTCAAAACAATTCGACACTACCCTATGCTTCTCCAGCCAATCCATTCATATTAAGACATCGTAAGATCCTAACGGTAATACATTCAATTTAATTTGTGTTTTTAGCTGACTCATAAGCAAATCACAACTTTTAACAAATTCTACAACTTTTCTTTTGGTTCCTATAGCTAACTGAACCAGTCATGATTTATCAAACTTTTCTACTTTTAACTTACAGCTTCTTACTAAATCAGGTGATACATAACTCAAACTTGCACCTAGATCAATTAAAATAGAAATAGGGTTGTTTTGTAGCATACCTTCGATCTCGACCATTGAAGTTTGATGGTATTCCTGTCGGTTTTCTAATGCTGAATTGATCTTGGGCATTTCCCTTGCTAAATCACCAACTGTTGGTTCCTGCCTACACTGTATGAATGTTGCTGACTTTCTTCTCCTATTCAGACAGTTATTTCTAGTATGTGGTCCTTGACATCCATAACATTTTAAAGGTGGTGTTTGTTCATTATTCCTAGCATTATTATTATTATTATTATTAGGCATGTTTCTTGCAGCTGTGAAATTATGTGGTGCATTACTTCTGAAATCATTGCATTAAAATTTATGTTAGTGAAATTTATCCAGTTACTTCCAAAATTCTTATTAAAATTAAAAAATTTCTTTTTATGCTCAAAGTTACTAGGTTTATTATTCCTCCAGCTAGATGCACCTTCTCTTTTTTTGTTATGCTCATAACCGAAGTTGGGCTTTCTCATGGCTTCTTCCAGAGTTGTAGGATTGTCGTACTCAATTTTGTCTTTTATATTAAAGGGTAAGCAACTCAGAAATCTTTGTACTTTAGGTTTCTCTTCCACTATGTAAGGCACATATCTTAATAGACTTAGAAATTTACTGCTTAGCTACTTCATACTCATAGAGCCTAATTTTAAATGATAAAACTCTTTTGCTTTCTCTTCGTAGTACTGTTCAGACAGAAACTTTTTCTTAAACTATTTCGTAAATGCACTCCAAGTTACGCTCTTTTCTTTAATGATTTTTTTTCTTAATATCCTGCCACCAAATATTTGCTTTCCCAGTCAGCTTATAAATGGCCATCTTAGCTTTTAACTGATCTGAATAATTATATATTTGAAAATATTTCTTCATACCGGACAGCCATGCTTCGGCTGCCTCTCCCTTTTCATTTTCATCATTAAATGTTGGGGGTTTTATCTTCTTGAACTCCCCTAAAATCTGTTCATAAGGTTTGTACTTTCTTTTCTTAGGACTACAGTCACTATCATTGTTGTCTCGATCATACTTATGTCTTCTTCTATATGTTTTATCATTAGATTCGTAAGAAGAGTCACTTTCACTTTTATAATATTTTACTTTCTTACCTCTATGTTGATAGGACATGGTTCTAGACTCAGATTTTATTTTTGTTCTCTTATTCTTTTCATCATTATGATATTTATCCAGTAAAATTTGATTCATCTCTTCCCGTGCTCTTAAAATTCTTCCATTCTCTTCTTTAACAGTTTTTATCTCAGCTTTTAAATCTTTAACTATATGTAAAACTACAGATGATTGATCATTTAATTCTACATAAATTTCTTCATTAACCTGTTCATGTTCATTATTATTACGTTTACTATGATGCGATCTGTCCTATGCAGATTCTTCTGGTCCTTCCATACCTGCAAATTAAATATCAAATTGTTTTGTACAGAAACAAATTAAAACAAAAATTAGTAAACTATATTTTCTATCTTCATTTTCTATTGCACGCATGAGTGTGATGAATCTACAACAATTAATTAATGAGAATATGCAAGATAGCAGAAATAACAGAGCTCAGAATCACTTTTATTGATCGCAGGCTACTTCAAGGGGGCAACCTCCTTTGAGCAAGCTCAATACAAATAACTTTACGGTACCTTCATTGGTCTCAACACAAACTTAAATACTAAGTCTAGGCGCCAATACCATGTGTCAATACAAAATATGTATCAACAATTACTACAGAACGACTTACAAAGCATATGCGTCCAACAACAATAATACAAACTATGGATCAACAAATACTACAGGACGACTTATAAAGCATATGCGTCCAATAACAATATACTAACAAAGTAAATAGAAGGGTTGACATGGGTTCCTAACATCCCCTCTCCCTTAGAAAAATCTTTGTGCTCAAAGCTTCAGATGTGGAAATTGATGCAGAATCTAAAGGAGTGGTTCCCTGTAGCATCCGGGTTGCATTCCGGGCCATTGACGCCTTGTCAGTTTCAGGGAGGGTTGCTTGGAAGGCTGTAGACAAAGAAAAACCATATCAGCTGTGTGAAAAATGCACTTAGAACGGTGTTGATCGACTTGTTTTTTCAGTCGAATTCTTACCATGTGAAGATTGTCCTGCAGAATGAGAAGAATTTGATCATGGTTTCGAAGAACTGAGTTAATTTCCTGAATTGGGGAGCTGCTGAGAGTGTATGGAAGAATAATTGGTGGTTCCCATCCATAGACTGTTTCATATGGTGTCCTTTTAGATGTGGTATTGTACCACTGGAGCGCTTCTAGGAAATCCATAGAAATAGTTGTCCAAATCTGTGTAGGGATGGGCAAGGGTTCGAGCAATCCCGAAAAGAGTGTCCTTTAACTCTTGTTAACCTGGAAAGTATCACAGTCATCCACCATCTGTTGAATTGTCATTTTCAATCCCTGCCAAAAGAAGTTACATTGTTCCCGGTCATACATTTTGAGGAGCCCAGAGTGCCCTGCTGATGAAGAAGCATGGAGTTCATAGAAGAGATAGCCCTGTTGAACAGATTGCAACCAATTTGGAACAAGTATAGAAATAGTTGTAAGAGAAACTAGGTCATCAAATGTGAGAGAAGGAGCATCTGCCACCATATTGTCCTTACCCTTCTTGTAAGTGATCTCATAGGCATAACCCATGAGTTGGATAACCCATTTCAGGTGTGCTAGGGAGGAGACCCATTGTTCCAGGAAATTTGCCATACTCTAGAGATCAGTCTTGATGCAGAAATAATTCCTTAATAGGTATGGATGCCACTTATGTAATACATGAAAAATAGCCATCATTTCCGGCTGAGATGTAGATGCAGCTAAATTCTTACCAGAAAGGTCTCTTGAAGGCGACAAGCCCACTGGTTCAGCAAGGACACCTGCATATCAATCCAAGGACGTACGGGAGACTGTTGATGGGTGCATCTGAATGGAATGGAGTTGAGCGATGACAGCATGTGAATTCTTCTTAAGGATCTTTTCCAGGCAATGTGAACTGATGAGGCGGAGAGACCCTTGTTGTAAGCCCTTAAATTTGTGTTGTTTCCCATTGACTGAAAACTACATCCAAAGTTCAGCAAAATCCCATAATATGGGGCCAAGTGTGCATAACCATTGAACGCCCAAAACCACATCACATCCGCCTAGGGACAAGGAAAACATGTCAGAGAGCATGTTATAATCTTCTAGAGAGATACGCACATTGTGACACTTCCCCTTGCAAGGTAAGGTGCCCCCATTGGAAACCTTGAATTCAAAGTTGGAGCAAGGACGGACAAAACAATCAGCATGTTTGGTGATCCAAGGGTCAATGAAGTTATGAGTGCTACCAGAATCAATGAGTATTGTAAGAGGAAGCTTCTTGAAGTAACCCCTGACCCGAATTGTTTGGGGAGTGGTGACGCCAGATAAAGCATGGAGAGATATCTATGGTTTTTCATCCTGAGATGGGGGGTCAATAGGAGACTCCTGAATGTCGACCTGATCATCCATTGTATCTGGAGTTTCTTCACCAATTGTACAGGCAGGCGGAGAATCCATAGCCAAGAGATAGATATTTTGTTGAACACATCTATGTCCCCGAGTGAATTTCTCATCACAATTATAACAAAGCCCTTTTTCTCTGTGTGCATGCATCTCTGTTTCAGACAAATGCTTGATAGGAGTTGGTCGAGGAGCTAGCGGGATGGGAGGTCGTTGAGAACCCATATTTCGAAAAGGAACAAAAGTGGGTTTGGAGCGTTGTTGGGCTGCATTCTTGTCTTCTACCAACTTAGCCAACCCTAAGACTTCCATCATTGTGTTGGGACATAACATTTTAACCTCTGACTGGATTTCATCCTTAAGGCCACTGATAAAACAACTCCTGTAGAATTCATCAGACAATCTTTCTGTGTGATTGGCTAGTTTCTCAAATTCTGTCTGATACTCTCTCACAGTGCCACTTTGACGAAGTTTAGTGAGTGCTCCGGTGAAGTCATCAAAAGCACTAGGACCAAATCGTTGCAAAAGGAGTTGGAAAAAATCTGTCCATTTTGGCTCGTCATGAGCCTTGATGTACCAATGGTACCATTGAAGGGATTCTTGTTCCAAATGAAAGGATGCAAGTGAAAAATTTTGGACATCAAAAGTATTATGCAGACTAAAATATTGTTCTACACGATAGATCCATCCAGTCGAATCAGTACCATTGAAGCAAGGAAATTCAAGCTTCGGACCACGGAAATTGCTGGAAGAAGAGAACCCATTGGCTACAGAAGATTCTTGTTGTTGGTTATTGTTCATGGTTGAATGATGAAGATGGAGACTGAGAAATTTTTCATCCAGATCTTGGAGTTTGGTTTGGATGGCTACAAGTGCTCCCTCGATGGTTTTTGCTCCTGCGCGGGTGACAACCATAACCAGGAGTTTTTGTTTTTTTTTGGGGGGGGGGGAGGGGGGGAATGGATAGAAAAAACAAAAGCAAAAGCTTGTTTAGTAAAGGGAAATTTGGATTTGGGAACAACTCGGAGGGTTAATTGGGGTTTGACTAGGTTTTGGACACTTTCTAATGGACAAGGAAGCAAAAAATGGGGATTTCAGAAGCGGGGTGAAAGAATGAGAAAAAATTTCAAAGAGGGACAAAGAAGCATAAATAGGGAATGAACACGGTGGCAAAATTTGGAGGCAAGTGGGTGAAACTTGAAGAAGTTATGGAAAACCCTAAAAATAGACAAATGTGGGATTTATGGCTTTGGGAAGTGGAATTTGGGATAGGGTCCTCAGGAATGAAATATGCAGAATGGAATTGCAGGGGTGTCAGTGAAGTTTTAGGGAAAACATAGTTAAAACAAGGGAGATATGGTGAAAAACAGAGTTAAAACAAGGGGGGGAGATTTTTTTTTTGTTTTTTTTGTTTTCCAGAATGGATCTGAAACATCTTCTGAAATGGATCAAAAACGGCTAGATCTAGAACAGCTCAAAATGGATCGGAAACGGCTATATCTAAAACAACTTTTAGAATGGATTTGAACCGACTTTCAAAATGGATCTACAACGGCACAGAAGTGGTCGGGCCCAGATGGATTTGCAATGGAGCGAAAGTGATCAGCAACATTTCAGCTGAAAATAGATATAGACCCCAGGTATGTTCAGCTTCCTATCGGTTCAAGGGATTCACTCAGTCACCAATGTTGTCTGACGACTTGCGTATTGGGGCAGTACCCCTCACTCCACGGTTCAGGTAAAACTGATAACCACTTTGCCACAAACGACAGCTCTTGGTTTACCTCACGGGTGGGAACTAGTCAATCAGGTAGGGGTCGTTTCCCTTTTCGCTGGCAGGTCCTCTCAATGGGCCAACTACTTTGGGGTTCCTGTGGTGGTACTCACAATTAGTTTTAGGGATTATGCCCAAGTACTTCCCACAGTTAAGAGGATAGGGATTATTCCTAGATCGGAAGCTGCAACAGATGCAAAAAAACAATTTGGCATAAATTTCACCCAGCGAGCCCAAGAAAGTGCTCTGATACCAGATGTGATGAACTTGCAACAATTAATTAATGAGAATATGCGAGATAGCAGAAATAACAGAGCTCAAAATCACTTTTATTGATCACAGGCCACTTAGAGGGGGCAACCTCCTTTGAGCAAGCTCAATACAAATAACTTCACGGTACCTTCATTGGTCTCAACACAAACGTATATACTAAGTCTAGGCGCCAATACCATGTGTTAATACAAACCATGGGCCAATACAAAATATGGATCAACAATTACTACGGGACGACTTATAAATCATATGTGTCCAAAAACAATAAGACAAACTATGGATCAACAAATACTACGGGACGACTTACAAAGCATATGCGTCCAACAACAATATACTAACAAAGTAAATAGAAGGGTTGACATGGGTTCCTAACAGTGAGCCATATTCAGGCTTAGAGTTTGAACTCGCGCTCTGATACCACATGTAACATCCCCAAATTTCATCAAAATTTAAAAAATTTCTAAGCAGTCTATTCGCCATTAAATGCTATGCGGGAGTATAAAGTGTAACAAATGCGACATTTAATCACCTCATAAATTATCCTTAAATTAATTGTCTCAATGACAATTAAATAGTCAGGCAATCCTGTGTCTATAATTAATATCACACTGTTAAGATTTATAAGCATCATTTCTGCGGAATTATTGATGACTAAAAGACTTATGTATTTGACAATGCTATTTCTTTATTCATAAATTTGTCCTCTTTTAACATTAAGGTAAGATAGTAGGACTATGAGCCCTTTATACAGTTGCGAGTATTTTATGAACCAGTCATATCTTTGTTATGATCCAATGATCTTTCTATGACTGTACTTAATAAGACGATAGAGTGCAGATGATGACTTTTGATCATTATTATTCTATGTATCGCATAAAGAGATTTTAATTGTATTTATGTTGTTAATGTTGACCATGCTTATTTTAGTTGACGGGGGTTCCTAGGATCACCCCGAAGCTTACTTAGCTTTTATGCTAAAGCATGATATCTACGTGTCCAGGTTACAGGTGACGATATGCATCTTTGAAATGGTATTAATATTGCACGAGGTTTTATGTTGATAAAATGTCACTTCCAAGCTGGTTTGATTATAATCACTACTCAGACTGAGCCTTGCTTTAGAGTTGGAGTCTACTATATTAAACATAGTAGTGCTAAGTCTTACTCTATGGTTGATACATGTAATGATAATTTTTAGTTCTTATTATGAACTATAGATTATAAGGCTTGCTCTTATGGTAACAATTATATGTGGTCCGAACTATATGAAAGTGGGTCTTTGGTTCACTACTCGGCGCTATACTAAAAAACTCCATGAAACTACGATGTCAACTATAGCAAAGTGGGTTTGTATTGAAATTTGATGGGTGGTAGTTCTATTCATTAAAGTCGATCACGTGAAAATGAGTTAATGTTGCTCAATTGTAACAAAACGCTTCTGCTACGTTTGAGGGTTTGGTCTTTTTCATTATTGTTGTGTTCCTTCGTGGAGGAAGAAGGTTGAGCCTTCTCGACTGCCAGGGTTGTTAAAGAACTTGAGCACTACCTACAAGTTAGTTAAATAGGGTTGTGGTGAATTAATGGTGTTCCTTTCGTGTAAGGAGTTTAACTGGTTGGTTTTTCTTCTCAGCCAGGGTTCCAAACCTGCGAAGATGAGTTCTTATACATACAATGTTTTCGTTGTTTTATAGTTTGTAAGATTTCAATTTGTGATGATGGATTTCCTCATTTTTTAACCTCGTATTGGTTAAATGACAGCAGCAAAGGTCATAATCCACGGTGATGGCTTCGTGATAGGAAGGGGACCAGACTCCAGTGTTTGTGAGGCCATGGTAAGCCTTAGGTCCATCCCAAATGATATCTCTGTCAACGAAGAATGGGTTGTTTTGTTTAATGTTTCTCTCCTTCAGTGTTATGTTTGTCTTAGAAAATATCCGTAAGGAAACTTAGGACAGGAAGGGAAAAAGGGTACTGGCTGAAAAGCCAAGGTTGGGTTTTTCGAGCAACTACGTTATTGGACTGTTTGATATAGGGTCTTCTAAATGGAGAACCCTTGAGTAGTATCACTGCGTATGTAAACTTTAGAATGGAATAAAACATATGGCTCTCTGTATCGAGACTTATTTTTGAAATACGATATTATATTTACAATACTTTAACTCTTGGCTTTTCGTCAGTTTGTGTAATGATATAATCCGTTTCTTTAAGTTGTGGGTTTGGTATTGAAATGATATTGTTCCAATGTTACAGAGTTTGAACCCTAATATTGTCATGTGTTTAAGTTTTGTATTTTTATATTTTAAGATCCAAGTCTGGGTGAGTTTCTCCAAGTTGAGACTCGAACCCTCAACCTTCGTTTGATACCGTTGTAATGCCAATTTAAGGAATGCGTTCAGTTTCAATACTGATATTTCGATTGTGATAAAGATTGGTTTGGTTCTATAATAGGATACCAGAATTAGTTATATTTTAAAAAATGTTTGGTACTGTGTAATGTCAGTTCATAATATTTCAATGAACCCTTGGGTGAGCCGTTACGGGTCTTGAACCCAAGTTTTGTAATACTTTTGTAATGTTCATATTGTATAAAACAAAGCCTGTACAATGCATTAAGAGTCCTTAAAGGTGTTCTCAGGGTTTGACCCTTAATCTAATAAAGATGTAGTTAGTTATGATTCATTGTGTTATTGGTTGGATGTATTTTTGTCACAGTTTTACGTTTTAATGAAGAAGATTTATAGGTATAGGGTTTTGTCCCTCGGTACATTAGATACCTAAACTTAGTTGATTTCTTTTAGGGTTTAACCCTTGATACAATTTATATGTGTGAATATTATTCGTATGAATGTACTTCATCGGAACTATGCTTGGATTTGGCATTTGAACAATACTTTGTTAAAGAGACTTGAACTCGGTAGGGTCTGTCTAAGAATATTTTATTATTTTAAATCCTATTCTTCTAATGCTTTTATAATATAGATATGAACTATGTGTATTAGGTTTTGTAAATTTCATAATGGTTCTATAAAAACTCAATAGGGATTTTCTTTTGGAACAGAGTATAATACTTAGTATTTATGTTTGTAACTACTCTATTATTTCGATCTTCAAGTTGTCTAGATATTAATTTATAATAATAAAATCATTTCTATTTAGCTCGGTTTAATAAGTATGTATAATCCATGATGAAAATAAATGTGGATTTGCAGTTAAGTTTTGACAATATATATTTGTAAGTGAGAGTGTTGCATGATATACCGTGAATACAAATCCTAGGGTTTCGATTATATTTTTGTATAACATCATAAAACTTGCTTGTTGTCTATGAAGTTTATTTCTAAAAAGTGATGTCTACAATTCTAGGGCCTGTGTGATATCGTATTAAGTTATGTCTAAAAATAACCTTTGTTTTCAGTTTATGTATGAACGGCATATATACTACATATGTAAATATTCAGATGACAGCATTTACAATATTTTCTTTTTGTTCTATATACTTTGTTTCTACTATAAATTTCTATTTAAATGTAAACAAAGATAGCCTCTGGACATGCTACTGTTCTACATACTACAGTAAGGAATTTATGAGACATCATTACTCAATATAAAAATAGAAGACATCATTACTCAATGAGCCGTCAGCTCTAGTTCCACATCCTTGGGAACATGACCACAATTTAAGGGAGGTTGTCCCATAACAACAGCTAGTTACTGAGTTCAGATGTTGCCACTTGTCCATTTCCTTCTACCCCATATTCCATTCCTCCTAGTGGGTCAGTGAACACTCTTTCAACAATCTCTTTGGGTGAGTGTCTCCCATTTTATTTTATTAAATAATAATATTATTCATTTATAGTCATCCTTGACCACTTGGTCAAATATAAAACTTTACAATAAAAGTTAAAGTAATGTTTTTACACAAACATAAAATGTCTCAAGTACTAGGTATGTTACGAGTGCACATAGAAGGGACCAACATCCTAAAGAGAAATATCCATTGAAATATGTCGATTTGAAAAAAACAAAGGTCAACATAAGTTTTTCTCGAACGTTGTGTGTTTAGAATTGATCAACATCGTGAAAAGAAATACCCATCGAAACATTTGAGAATAATTTGTTGGGAATCATCTTAGAAGTAGTGGAAACGATCCTAATGAAATTTGGATAGAAACTTCATCAAAGATAACATATCTTTGTTCAATCACCTTGTGAGTGAAAGGATCACATAGATAAGATGTGGGAATATAAGTCATTTGCTTGATCCAAAAAACTCTTAGAACAAAATTGATAGAGTCATATCTTGAATATCATGAAGGGTTTTCTCAAGGTGTAGCCATAAACCCTTGTTCCAAAGAAGGGTAGTTAAAATATGACTATTAGCCCCATTTAATCAAGCAAACATTCGTAGTGAATCCATAGGTTCAACAATGACAAAAAAGAATTCATGTAAAGTCTTCAGGTGTTTCACCTTTATAGACCCAAGACAAAAAGAGGTATCAATGTCTTCAAAAAAATTTACAATGCACTAGCCACTAAATAAAGGTTCAAACCCTAGGAAAATAGGTGATGGTTTTGCAAAAATGTTTAAACCCTGGGAAAACCTAGAAAAGAGGTGTTGGCCTTGAAAGAGGGTTAAGCCCTACAAAATACTAGAAAAAGATGACAATCGAAAAACCCATTACCTCAAAGAAGGGTTCAAACCCTAGGAAAAACCCCTAGGAAAAGATGTGATAACCTAAAAAAAGGTTTAAAACTTAGGAAACATAAAAAAGGGGGGTTGGCCTTGAAAGAGGGTTAAAATCCTAGGAAACCCTATAAAAATAGATGATTTAAAAATCCTTAGTTTTGTGGTCATAAAAAACCCTAAGCGATGCCACTAGCTAAAAAAATGGATCAATTGTTACATTGAGCACATGAAATGATCTTAAACATTGTTTCCATAGTCACAAAATCCTATGACACCACCAACAAATAGCCTTAGATCAACTATTGAAAATCTACAATAAAAAGATGATCTAAAACCCTAATTCCAAAGTCATGAAATATTGATGTATCCAACCAAATAGCCATAGATCAATAGTTGAAAATCAAAGATACATTGAAACCATAGATCCACAATCACAAAGTCAGTGATGCCACCAACCAAATAGACTCAAACAAGCCATTGAAAATAAACAGTAAAAATATGATCTAAAACCCTATTTTTGTAGTCAAAAATCTCAATAATGCCACCAAGAAAATAACTTCAAATCAATTATAGAATTCGATAAGGTAGGTTCACACCCACTATGATACCATGTTGAGATTCACAAGAGAGAAACAAATTAATGGAACCAAACAAACCCTAATTCTGCATTAAAGTAAAGATAAATCAACACAAGTGTGGTCAAGAAACATGTTGATTTTTCTAATTCCAACACTAGATAAAATAATTCCTAGTGGTTTACTTTAGAAAAAAATAATTTTCAATCCACTGATTGTTTTACACTTGTTGAAATATATCAACAAAAATAACTAGTGGAAGCAATATAGGAAACATATCACAAAATACATGCGCAATTTTTCTACCCTTCAAAATCAGCTTTTCATTAAGAATATTCCAAGCTTACAAGGGCTCCCTTACTAGAAAAATGGCCCTGAGAAATTATATAGAAAACTTGGAAAAAATTTCCCCACATAAAACAAACAAAACTGTTCCAGAAACACCTCAGCAAAACCCAGAATTTTCTTCCCCTGCAATACTGTTGTACGGTCTCACTGTACGACCTGTAAGTTCATACAACTATATGGATTTCATATTGTATGATCCATACTAGTGTATGGATCCATACAGATTCATGTATTCCCTATACAGGAAAATTCATACGGCGAATCCATACAACTGTACAACATGTCCGTACACCCTATGCATCGGGTTTTGTACAGCTCCTTGCAACATAAAATTTCATCTCCTCGAGTTGATTCAACTTCCTGCTTCACCCTAAATGTTGCTTCTTCTCTCTCACACATAAGAGACTGTAAATCATAAATTCCTTTTCTCCCACTCAATGCTTGAGTTTATCTCTTAAAAGATTATATATATGTCTTCTCCTCTCCCCTTAGTTGTCTTTTATACTTTTGGGATGAACCAAAACCCTAACTTCAATGGGTGAGATTAGATCTCATTCACTTAAGACCGACGGTTGTAATTCATTTAACTGACTTAAATTACTAAAGCCCAAAACTTTGGATTTTCTCCAAATTAACCCCATTTAATTATAAAAGGGCATTCACTTTAATAATTCCTTTAATTAAAGAGAATTTCCTAAATACCTGAAAGGTCATAGTGATGATTCCCATGGGAAATACACCAACCCATGAAATACATGTTTGGGATACAAACATCAACACTCCCTTTTAGCAAGGAATGTATTATACACCAATCCTAGCTTGTCTCTGAAGTAGACAAAATTGCCTTTCACCAAGGGCTTGGTGAGAATGTCTACAACCTACTCATGTGTGGAAATGTATTGGAGCTTGATTTCTCCCTTTTGGACCCCATATTGGATGAATTGGTACCTGATCTCAATATGCTTGGACCTATCATGGAACACTAGATTCTCAAAGAGTTTGATACAACTCTTATTATTACAGTGGATCATCGTAGGCTCTAATCCTTGCAAAATAACCTTGTAAGAAAATTGTGAATCCAAAGTGCTTCACAACTTGCCATAGTTGTTTCCATGTACTCTACCTCTGTTGAACTACGTGCTACGGAATCCTGCTTCCTGCTGAACCAAGAAATCACTACTGAGCGCAAGTTGAAGAAACACCTTGAGGTTCTCTTCTGATCAACTACACTATTTTCCCAATATGAGTCTGAGTAACCTTTCAACTCTACTTCATCACCTCCAAGGTACCTCATTCCATACTCCATTGTTCCCCTCAAATATCTAAGCACATGCTTCACTAATACCCAATATACTTTCCTTGGTCCACTATGAACTAACTCAAGGTGTTCACGACAAACATATATATGGCCTGGTGTTGACCAAATACATCAAGGATCCTATCAACTATCAATATACTATGGTTTCTACCCATTCTAAATCTAAAGAGTCAATCTTCTTCAGATTGGATACCATAGGTGTAGCCATCGATCTACAGTCCTCCATCCTAAATCTCTTAAGGATATCAACTATGTACATCTCATGTCCAAGGAGTATCTCACTTGATGTCTTCCATACCTCTAACCCAAAGAAGTAATGCATTAAGTCGATGTCCTTCATCTCGAACTCTGTCGCCAAATCGGCCTTACACCCTCCTATAAGCCCCTCTACACCTATGAGAAATAAATCATCTACGTACAAAAACAAGATGAGTGGATCATATCCAACAAGTATGAAGTACAAGTTGGGATCCGCCTCACTCTTAGTGAAGCCCATGCTATGCAAATATATGTCAATCTTGGAATACCATGTGTTGGGTGCATGCTTGAGTCCGTACAAAGATTTATTAAGACTGCACACATGAGACTCCCTCCCATGTACCTCAAAGAATTGAGGTTTCTGTATCTATAGGTCCTCCTAAATGATCTTGTTGAGGAAGGTTGTCTTCACATCTATCTAGTGAATCCTCCACCTCATCACTGAGGCAATAGATATCACAGCCCGAATGGAAGCATGTCTAGCGCCGGGAGCAAATGTCTCCTCATAATCCACTCCCTCTTTTTTAGAGAACCCTTTCACCATGAACCTTGCCCGGAACTTCTCTTTGATGACATTTTCAATATGTTTGATCTTGAAGAGCCACTTGGAAGTCATCATAGACTTCTCCTCCACTCTAGGCACTGTAAATTTCCATAAAATCCAATCTAGGGCTAGAGTATGCTGGATTAATTAAACCCAAATTTAATTAATGTTAACCACACATGGATTTCTTCACTATGCAATGGAAAATAACTACTGAAATAAATATATAGCAGCAATCATATCAATAGAGACAACACAATCTTTTTAGGTATAAACCTGGACAAAACCCAAGATGGGAAAACTAGTGCAGCAGTATGAGATTTTATTTTATTAATAAAATATGGAGCAATACAATTCAAAATTCGATTATTCCCAATTGGAAAAAATCGTACCACACAAAATCTCTAAGAAAATCATGTAGGTGGGCACGGATCCCCACACAACAGTATTGTTGTTGTTGTATGGTTGTACGACATGTTGTATGGATCCGTACGGAATCTGTACGGTCGTGCTACTATACGACCGTGCTACTGTACGGTTGTACGAAATACCTACTTGACGGTCACCTATGCCAATATGTCAATCTCTCTCCTCTGTGAATCTGCGCTACCTTCTCCGAGTGGTTGCTCCTCTGTCTTCTTTGCAAAAACTATCTCTCTCACACTTCTCTTCCTCTGTCTCTGTCGGAATGTAATTGTGTGTCCTCTCCACCAATTGTTATTTCTTTTATAACTCAATGCTAAGCGAAAACCCTAATCTCACTATAGATCTATGGATGAGATCTTCCGGTGAGATTGGATGGCTAAGATTAGATCTTCCCATCACTTTAATTATTTTTACTTACACTTTAAAAAAAAGTGTTTCATAAAGTCAATCAATAATTAGATCACTTTAATTTATTTTCCAAAGTAAACTTAGGAAAAATAAATTAAATACATTTTTATTGGCTTCTCCAATTTAAGTCTTCTGCATGCAGGAATACCTTCCTTGTTGTCACTTCTTAACACTCCCTCTCAATGAGGAAGGGATTCGGTAACAACCCCAGCTTGTCTCTGAAATTTACAAACTTGAGTTTGCAAAGTGCCTTGGTGAATATGTCTGCTACCGGCTCATTTGTCTGAATGTACTCCAACCGAATGGTTCCTCTCTGAACACAATCTTTGAGGAAGTGATATCGGATGTCAATGTGTTTACTCCTATCATGGAACATTGGATTCTAAGAAGGGTTGATACCATGCTAATTATCACAGTGAACTATAGTAGTCTTTATCTCACTCTCGAACAATCCTGAGATCAACTTCCTCAACCACATCCCCTCACATGCAGCCATGCTAGCTGCCATGTATTCAGCCTCTACGAAACTCAATGCAACTAACTTTTGCTTCATGTTGAACCAAGAGACAACCCTTGATCCAATGTTGAAGCAGCAACATGAACTGCTCTTCTGATCCTCTACACATCCTTCCCATTCAGCATCTATGAAACCTGCCAACTGTATACTCCCACTGCGCTCATACACCAAACCATACTCCATTGTACCTCTGATGTAGTGAAGTATGTGCTTCGCAGTTGTCCAATGTACTCTTCGAGGGTTCACCATGAACAGACTCAAAGAGTTGACTGCAAAGCTGATGTCTGGTCGAGTATTGACCAGATACATAAGCGACCGATAAGCTTCCTATACAATGTAGGATCAAAATCCTTTGAACCTTATACATCTATCTTTCTCCAGTTGGTGACTCGAGGTATGGCCATAGGTCTACAGTCCTCCCTCATGAATCTCTTCAAGATATCCACTGCATACTTCCCATGTCCAATGAAGAATCACCCATCTCTCTTCCAAACCTCCATACCTAGGAATTAATGCATCAACCCAAGATCTTTCATCTCAAACTCCACTGCAATATTGGACTTGCAGTCCCTAATCATCCTCTCATCTCATGTAAGAAAGAGATCATCCACATATAGAACCAGTATGAGAGGTACCTCACCTGAGAAGAAGTACAGGTTATGGTCTGCCTCACTCCACTTGAAACTCATCTCTCGTAGATAGTTTCAATCCTCGAGTACCATGCTCGAGGTGCCTACTTGAGCCCATAAAGAGCTCTATGAAACCTGCATACATGTGACTCCCTACTCTCCACCTCAAACTCCTCTAGATGATCAATATAAACCTCTTCCTCAATAAATCCATTGAGGAAGGTTGTCTTCATGTCCATCTGATGAACACGCCAACCCATCTCTGCTGCCAATGATAGGATAGTCTGAATAGAAGAATACCTAGCGACAGGGGCGAAGGTTTCCTCATAGTCAATACCTTCCTTCTGCGAATACCCCTTCACCATGAAGTGTTCCTTATACTTCTCCACACTTCTGTTTGTTGCATTCTTTACCTTGTAGATCCATCTAGATCCCACCACCTTATTATCATGTGGCCTCCGAACAACCTCCCATACCTGATTCTTCATGATTGAGTCATACTCCTCAACCATGGCTTCTTGCCACACATCATGTTGTGCAGCCTCCTCAAAACTAGAAGGTTCAAAGTCAATCAACTCTATCATCAGTTCCATATAACTCAATCTATCTGGTGGTACGCTCCGTCTAAAGGATCTATGTGGAAGACTCACCTGTCTGGAATCCTGAACAGTGGACCTATACCACTTAGGACGTGGCCTAGTGTCTTCCTGTTGCGGAGGCTGGATATCCTCCTCCTATTGTTGCTCATCCTCCCCATCAAATATAGGAGGATCATGTCCACCTGACTCCCTCTAACTACCAAAACTTGTGCCCTGTGTCTGAACCTATACCTGTTACTCCTCCAATTTGACTCCTTCCAAGTCCTTAGCTGGCTGCTCCTGTGCTGGTAAGTCCATAGATCTTCTCAAGGCTTTGTCCTCATCAAACTGGACATCCCTGCTCACAATGATCCTCTTGCAAGTTGGGACATATACTCTATAATCCTTGGAAGTCTCACTATACCCTACTAGAAGCCCCTTCTCTCCAGAAGGATTGAGCTTCTTCCTAGTGTCAGCATGAATGTGACAATAGCAGATACTTCCAAATATGCACAAATGACTCACATCTAGCCTAGTACCTGTGAATACTTCTGCATGTTTCTTCCTCCCCAATGTTGTGTGGGGACACCTGTTCTAGACATATACTGCAGTCTGAAATTCCTCATCCCATAGGAATATTGGTAATGCCTGATCAAATAACATGGCCTTAGCTGTGCACTCACTAGTGTCCCGTTCTTCCTCTCTGCCACTCCATTCTACTGTGGGGTGTGGGGAACAATGTGCTCCTTCTTGATCCCCTTTGATGCATATTACTCCATGAACTCTCTGCCGGTGTACTCACCATCATTGTATGTCCTCAATATACAAATATTTCTCCCTGTTTGGTTCTCCACAAGAGTCTTTAACTCTCGGAACCGATCGAAGACCTCTAACTTGGCCTTCAGAAAATAGATCCAAGTTTTCTTGGAATAGTCATCAATGAATGTGACGCAGTAATTGTAACCACTGAAATAATGGACGCTCATCGGTCTGCGTACATCCGAATACACCAAGTCTAATGCCCCCTCAGACTTATGCTCACTATGTGGGAAAGGTCTCTTGATGTTCTTCCCCAATGCACAACCCTTGCAGTGGTTGTGCTTCTCCTCCTGTACTGAAGGAACTCCGATAACTGCTTGTCTCAAATGCCTCAGTGCACCATGATGTAAGTGTGCCATCCTCCTATGCCATAACTCACCATCACTACTGTTGTTGCTGACCAAAGCCTTTGCAGGCTCAAACTATAGTCTGTAAACTTTCCCGCTCTGAACCCCAATCATCCTGGGTGAAATCGTGAACCTGGGAAACACTTTGGTGACAAACAGAGTGAAAAAAATGGAGCGCGGGCGGATGATCACGTGAAAATAATTCAACCTCAAACTCTAGGCCGAGAGTTTTGAGATTTCAAACTCTCGCCCGAGAGTTTAAAAAAACTCTAGGCCGAGAGTTTGAACCAATCGTTGCGCTGTATTTTTAAAAAGACTCTCGGATGAGAGTTTGAACTAAACTCTCGATTGAGATTTTGGAAGATATTTTTTCGACTGAGAGTTTATGGTAAACAAACCTGCAAAAATATATGGCATCCTTCCGGAACCTGCAACTTCAGCAAGCCCAAACCCCTACAAATTCTAAATATTATTTGTCGGACTTGGTAGCAATGGATTCATCTCCGAATCTAGTTTTCAATGATATAATAATTGTTTCATTTCGACTTGAATTTCTATTTATTAATATTTTTTTTCTAAACCTTATCCCTTAAGAATTTTATTACTTTGAAAATCACCCGAAATGAAAATTCAGTATCATAACAAAGACAACACCAAAAAATTTGAAATTTCACAGAGATCATAATTGGCTTGTCCTATTCAAAAGGGTACTTTTAGTTTTTCCAATAAGAGTCACACTTGAAAGAAAATGTGAATACAAAAACATGTGTCGATAATGCACCATTTTTTGAACATACGTTGTTTCGATAAATAATAAAAAATAGTTCCCAAGTCTTAAAAAACTCAAAATATAGTCCAGAATCTAGTGTAGTGTGTGTAGATTATGAGCCTACAATTGTTTTCCCTAAAATGAATAACCATCTATCAAAAAACCGTCGTCAACATAGGTCACTCATTATCCATACCTAAAATTTTCAAGTATATGTCGTTTGTTGACAACAAATTTGTCCCACGATATGTCCATAAACAAAATTAAAAAAAATATGAGTAGAAAGCTAATTCAATTCTCTAAAACCTTTGTGTTTACTTCAAGTTGAAATTCCTAAGGGAGATATGGGTTTGAAGAGGTCGAAGTTGAAAAACATAAAATTTAGGAGTTTTGTTTGTCAAAAACAAGCCAAAATTGTTTCCCAACTTCATGTTTTCACCCTCCTGTCCAATCTATGATCTAACCCATGTGGCATGATATATACTTTCCTGTCTCGGAAATTCAATAGAAAACCCTTGTCTTCTAGTGTGGAAACTGATATGAGATTCGTGGTCATCTCTGGTACATATAACACATCAGCAAAGCTGTTAGGTTTTCCAGACTCCCTCTAAAACGAAACAGTACCAACACCCTGCGCCTGATACCGTGCATCATCTCCTAACTCAATATGGATATTTACTCCTCCCTCCTGCAAGCTCTTGAAGAATGATTTGTTTCCTCTCATGTGACAAGATGCACCGTTTTCCATATACCAGATGTTGTTGTTGATGGAGCTTTCCATGCAAGCTATCAAGCAAAAGTCCTCGTCAAAACTCTTGTTGAAGTCATCCACCTCTGTTGAACCTTCCATATGTGTGTTATTCTTCTTCTTTCTATCTGGTCACTGGGAATCAAAGTGGCCATGCTCGTCGCATATGAAGCACTTGACTTTTTCCATGTCCAAGTTTTTCTTGCCACCCTTCTTCTTCTTTGCCTTCCCCTTTCCTTTACTCACTAGGGCTAGAGCCTCTTCATCCACGATCTGTGTAGTACCGCTGGATGAAGTTGAACCTTGACCCATCCGGGTCTCTTCCTGTGCGAAGTCATCCCACAATCTCTTCCAGTCAGGGAGCTTCTCCCTAGCCACCATGCCTTTAACAAAGACGTCCCATGGCTTAGAGAAGCCATTGAGAGCTATACAAACTAGATCCTCATCCTCAATCTTAGAGCCCACTGCTCCAATCTCATCCCTAATATGTGTGAGCCTTCTAAGATAAGGCACCACTTCTTCACCCTTGTCCATCCTGGTACTGCGCAATATCTCCTGCAGCACCATCTTCTGGTTTTCACTCTTACTCTGGTAAAGAATTTCCAAAGCCTTCCACATATCTAATGCGGACTTCTTCCCAGATAGGTGAGGGACTATGTGGTCCTTCACCCCATCTAAGATGATCAACATAGCTCTGGAATCTATCTTCTTCCACTTAGCCAACTCTGTCAGATCTGTGGAAGCAGACTTCTAATCATCAATGTGCTCTTCAGCATCACTAACATCTAGGATCCTGGTGATCCTCTCTTTCCAAGTAGGAAAGTTTTTCCCCCCCTGGAGTCTATCATCAATTCTCAACTATATGGCCATAATGAATAGTACCTGTAACCCTTGGATAGATATGCCAATAACCTATCCAACCAACCTGCTGCTTTCTTTCAGTCTGGTCAGAAGAGCTCTGATACCATGTAAATTTCCTTAAATTCCACTCTAGGGATAGAGTATGCTGGATTAATTAAACCCAAATTTAATTACTGTTAACCACACATGGATTTCTTCACTATGCAGTGGAAAATAAATAATGGAAGAAATATATAGCACTAATCACATCAATAGAGACAACACAATATTTTTGGGTATAAACCCCCGGGAAAAACCCAAGATGGGAAAACCGGTGCAGCAGTATGAGATTTTATTTTATTTTATTAAAAAAATATGGAGCAATACAATTCAGAATTCGATTATGCCCATATAGAAAAAATCGTACCACACAAAGTCACTAAGAAAAACCTGTAGGTGGGCACGGATCCCCACGCAGCAGTACTGTTGTTGTTGTACGGTTGTACGGCCTGCTATATGAATCCGTACAGAATCTGTACGGATGGGATGTTGTACGGCCTGCATGATGTACGGTCACCTCTGCAAATCCGTCAATCAATCTCTCTCCTCTGCAAATATACGTTGCCTTCTCCGAATGGCTGCTTCTCTGTCTTCTTCGCCAAAACTCTATCTCTCACACTTCTCTTCCTTCGTCTATGTTGGAGCGTAATTGTGTGTCCTCTCCACCAATTGATCTTTCTTTTATAACTCAATGCTAAGCGAAAACCCTAATCTCACTATAGATCTATGGATGAGATCTTCCGGTGAGATTGGATGGTTAAGATTAGATCTGACCATCACCTTAATTATTTTCACTTACACTTTAAAAAAAAGTGTTTCATAAAGTCAATCAATAATTAGATCACTTTAATTTATTTTCCAAAGTAAACTTAGGAAAAATAAATTAAATACATTTTTATTGGCTTCTCCAATTTAAGTCTTATGCATGCAAGGACACATGCATGCAGGAAGACCTTCCTAGTCACTTTATAACAGGCTCAATGTCCCACACATCACTCTTCATGATAGAGGTGTACTCCTCCACCATGGCATCCCTCCAAACCTGATGGTTGGATGCTTGTTCATAACTGGAAGGCTCGAAATCAATGATGTTGCTCATCAATGCCACATAGTTCGAAAACTTCCTCAGATCCCTACTCTCCCTAAATGATCTCCTAAGGGAATCAACATGATCTTGAGCATCTCTGAATGTCTACTCAAACCATCTAGGTCTCTTGGCATAAATAGAAGGAGCTAACTCATCCTCCCTGAAGGTTGACTCCCTAAACTAGAAGTATATGAACTATGCTTTCCCTTCATAGCCTCTTGCTTCTCGTCCTCTTCCACTGGAGGAAACACATGAGACTTCCTAGATGCCAAGTTCTCCTCGAACTTAACATCTTGGCTGACAATTGTATTCCACTGGGCTGGAATGAATATCTTGTAAGCCTTTGAGGTCTCATTGTACCCCACAAACACACCCTTTTCTCCTGAAGGTTCAAGATTCATCCTCTTCTCCTCGGGAACATGGATGTAGTTGACTAGACACATGGATGTAGCTGACTGGACAACCAAAGATCCTAAGATGATTGATCTCTGGTTTCACTCCTTTGAATGCTTCCTCAAGAGTATTGTCCTCCAATATCATGTGAGGACTCATGTTCTGCAAATACACTATTTTGTCACATGCCCCTTCCCAAAGAAACATAAGCAGTCATTGATCATGAATCATAGCCTTTGCAGTACTAATGATGGACTGATTCTATCTCTGCAACCCCATTTTGTTGAGGGTTGTATGAGATTGTCTTCTCCTTCTTTATTCTTGCCTCCTTGTAGAAATCCTTTAAGTCATTAGAGGTGTACTCTCCCCCATTGTCTAACCTCAAGATATTGATATTCTTTCCTATTAAATTCTCCACCTGAGCCTTCAACTCTGAAAACAGACCGAAGACCTCATCCTTGGTCTTCATGAAATAGATCTAGGTTTTCCTAGAAAATTCATCAATGGTCACATAGTACGATGCACCTTGCACAAATACTATGGACATAGATCCACTTACATATGAATGAATGAGATCCAAGATCTCATTAGACCTACTCTCATTGCTTGGAAAAGTAGTCTTGACATTCTTGCCAAGTGCACACCCTCTACATACTCCCTGTTGCTCAATACTGAAATCTAGAAGACCAATAACAATCTCCCTTAGAATTGGCAACGCTTTATAATGCAAGTGTTCCATCCACCTGCGCCAAAGCTTTCACATGTTTTCACTATCATGTACCAAAGCCTAAACAGGCTTCCCTAGCAACCTGTATAAGTTTCCCTCTCTAACCCCAATCCTCATTGTTGTGTCAAGGATAGCTCCCTCTAAATGTATGAGTACTTTCCCTCTCCTAAAGATACTAGAAAAACCCATATCCTCCATAACTAAGACTAAGAATCAGTTCTTCTTCAGTCCTAGTAAAAATAGCACATCCTGGGCATCAAACGAACCACTTGACTCAAGCTGGAACGAAATTGTTCCCTCTCCTCGAATTACATACTTGGCATCATCACCAAGCTCCACATGGATCCCAAATCCCAACTATGTCAATCTACTAAATAGATCTCATGGTTACATCATGTGACAAGATGCACCATTGTCTAAGTACCAAGCACTCCTAAAAAATTTGTTGGGAGAAAGGAAGGAAACAAGTGAGAAGTCACTCTCAAATTTTGCAACAAACTCACTCAATTTAGTATTTGCATATGTTGTTACTTGTTGCTTCTTCCCCTTATCTATATTCTTCTCTAAACACTAAGATGCATAGTTACCATTATTGTGGCACACAAAACACTTGATTTTACTCAAGTCATTCTCCTTCCTTGTTTGTTGGGATTCCCCCTCACTATTACCCTTCTTGATAGAACTCTTTCATTTTCCCTCTCTTGTCTTACTGACAAGGGACAAGTTCATTTCATTATCTTCTTGATTGCATGCTCTAGATTCCTCTCGAGTCTCCTCCTAGATGCAATCATTCCATAGCCTTTCCCAGTTGGGAATTTTTTCCCAAGATCATATCCAATACCAAGATTGTACTCTGATCTCGGAATTATCATCTCTATACGAAGGTTGCTGGGTTTTCCCTCGTTTGGGTTTCCCAAGATAAACTCTTGTGTTATAGTTTTGTGCTTTGTCTTTCTTCTAGTGATCCTGTTTATGCATTTGAATTATTGTGCTATGAATGCATGAAAATCTAACATGGTATCAGAGCGACACTAGAAGAATCCATTGTCGGAACCCTATTAGAACTAGGGTTTCATCCTTCGAAGTCTTCACTCAACTTTTTGGAAGAAAAAGAGCATTTGGAATTTCGTTCTAAGGAGGGCGCATCTTTTGGTGAATGATGCCAAACAAAGAAGGATTTTGGTGGACTCAGTTAGAGACCACTTAGTTCCACAGATCTCTGGGAAGAAGACTTCTAGGAAAATGTTCAAGACCATAAAGAAGTTGTTTGAACACACTAGTATCAATGTATTCATTACATTGAGGAACCAAGTTTCAAATATGAAGATGTCCAACTCAGAATCCATTTCCTCATACTTCATGAGGTTCACAAAACTAAGGGACAAGCTTAGTACTAGTGGAGATCCCATTGATGATAAGGAGCTTGTTATCAACACTCTGAATGGTCTTCCACCATCTTGGGATTCTTTCATCCAAAGCATAAGTGGTAGATATAAACTACCCAAGTTTGATAAACTATGAGAATATTGCACTCAGGAAGAGACAAAAATTGTTGCACAACAAAGACTTCATGGCACTCAACCTGAGGAAAATCAAGCATTTGTATCCCATGCCAAGAAAGGTAAGGGAAAAGAAAGGAAGTTCCACAAACACAAGCACCAAGACAGAAGATCAATTCCTCACCCAGATCAAAAGGAGAAGAAGGATTTGTCTCAGATACAATGCTACAGGTGCAAGGCATATGGTAATTATGCAAATAATTGTCGCAATTCAATCAAAAGGAAGCATGAAGCCTCAACTGTTGATGTAGAAGAAGACCATCACCACAAGAATTCAAGGAATGATGATCGTCCAGAGTTCTTCTTCTAGGAGATATGAAGATCCAGACTGCAAGAACAGAGATCTCTCATGGTTCCCACAAGAAGGCAGTGGGAGCCCACACACAAAAACAATAAGAGATAAGTATTTGGTTTTCTTGCTTACATAGATCTATGTTGTCTTATATGTCTTCATTATATGTAGATCTATCTAGAAGTGTGTTGAGAATTTTATATAGTTTACTTTTGGTGTACCATAAAATCTTGTTGTATTTGTTATGCATATGAGCTACACCACATTTTATGAACCCATGTTGGAACTAGTCTAGATGTTATCTCCTTCATGCATGCTTAGAGTAGTGCACACTCGTGATGGCACATTCTAGTGGATATAGAAGACATCTAGATAGTTCCCAAATGTGTTTGGTATAAATGTTTATGATTGTAGTACTAAAGTATTATCCAAGATGCCTGTGTAAACTATTATCATTGCATAGAAACAGAAATTGGTTAAATTTGATTATGCAACGTCACTAATCATCAGATGGGATTTGACTTGTAGGGAAAAGACCATGTGATATGGCCTACAAGAGAAGGATGATGAGACTTGTTCTGGTGAACAAGTGATGGACACATGAATCCCGTTGATGTTCAGCAGAAAGCTTCCAGGAGTATGACTCTCGGCCTAGAAGGATGACCTCGAAGGAAGCTTTCACAGGATTAAAACCAAAAGTGGGCCACCTTCGGATGTTTGGCTGTCTAGTCTATATACATGTGCCCAATGAGAAAAGAACGAAGTTAGAACCTTCAAGAAAGAAGGGAACTTTTGTAGGATACAGTGAGTCTTCAAAGGCTTATAGAATCTACATCCTAGGATCCAGACAGATTGAAGTGCTAGACACAATGACTCACTCAGAGGGGGAGGGGGGTGAATCAGTGAGCTTACACTTTCTACAATTTCAACTTTTTCTTCAATCATGTATCATCATTTCACAATTACATCAATACCATATTCATCAATAAACTAAGCACATATTATTTATCAACATCAATATATCACACAAAGCACAAGAGACACAAGGTATAATCTTTGTAATCTTTTATATTTGGTTCAACGGCTACAACCGTGAGGTCAATCAGCACCAACTTCCAAACCAAGACACTACTTGGTCTTTTTCTTAGATCCTACTAAGAAAAATGACTACAAGACCCTACTTGTATTTAAATGCACATTCTTTTCACATCACATCGATTACATGTCATCAATCAATCATAATTATCAAACATATCACTAACACATCATTACACCCACATCATCCTCATCAATCTTCCTGTAAGCACATATATCATTTGACAAATAACCTGCTGCAAATGTCTTCAGTCAATTCACCATCATTCCACTGTCCACATGCACACTATATAATCATCACAATTAGCTTGTCAATTGTCCTGGTGGCATTCAGTCACATCTCGCTTGTTATTGTTCAATGTATGCACTGTATCTTGACTTTATATCATTTCTGTATATATCTCACTTCAATGCTTTTATCTTGTCAAAGCAAAGTCATTGTGTCACTATATCAAAATCATATGCCTAGGGTGTCAATGAATAGAACATATTCATTGTGTCCATCATCTAGCTGTTGCCCTAATCAAAATGTCTTCATCACTCTCATGTAGCTGTCATTATCATTTAATGCATCAAAATTATGTCCAGACGCTTTCTGTTCATGAGCATAATGTTCATCTCATTGTTAAATAGCATTATGTAGCCCCAAGAACATCATCATCTTCATTTGCTCCAGCTTTAGCCACATCAACATTCTCAGCCAAGGGATAAACAAAGAAATATATTTTTGATGCTCGGTTACACCACCGAATCTATCCTCTATCTCTGAACCATGCGAATTATCCCTTCTATCACCAAATTCCTCACTGTCCCCCGAAATTGCACAGAGCTCCACTGTCCCCGAAATTGCACAGAGCTCTACGAAAATCTCCCACTGAAAATGAAGTTTTTACAGTGTATTTATATAGATCCAAAAAAAAATTCCACTGAGCCGACTTGTATTATATATCTCCTCTTTTTTATTTAATAAAAATTGTCTTCTATGGCTGAGTCGACTTGTCAAGAATAAGGATAAAAATTAATTTAATTTTTATTTTAAATTAACCTTTTGTTATTTAATTTATTTGGGTTGAGTTTGCATAAAGAATTAAATTAATAAGAATGACAGATGGGCTGGAAGAGCTTCCAATATAAGGTTCCATCATGTCTTCATAACCATATTAATTCTTTAATTGCAATGGGCTCCACAACCTTTGTTATTTATGGCCCACTTAACAAGACAAAGACCCCATTAGCATCCATGGACATCTTCAAACATTTGAGGGCTTCTCCAAACATTTGCGTGGGCATTTTATGTGGGTTACTTCAGTAATAAGGGCATCAAGCCATAATAAGTATGGTTAAAAAAAAACCCATGATGTGTATGGGTTCCAAGACCCCATCAAACCACAAATCACCACAGAATGGGTCATTTGTCCTTCTTGCCATGCTATCATGGCCTTGTCATCAATCTTGATCATTAATGGCTTCAATGCCATGTCTTCTTGCCATGTTCTCATTATTTTTCCTTCATGTCCTTTGATTGTCTTCAAGCCATCAAAGTGCCTTGTCATCATCTCATGGAGCCATCAATTCAACCTTTGTCTTGTCCACTGTCTTTGCCAACATCTTGCCATGTGTTCTCCATGTCATCATTGCACACTAGTTTGCTTGTTTGCTTTGGCTTTATGTCATGCCATCACACTCCACCTTTGTCATTAATGTTGCCATCAATGACAATCATAGACAACCATATTCATCAATCTCCCCCTTTGTCATTGATGGAAACTAACCAACTTATTTTTCTCCCCCTTTGACATTAATGACAAAGGGTAAACCATTAGTCATTAAAGACTTCACAATGCCCAAAAAAAAAATTTATCTTTAAACACTTCCATGTCAACTTCTAATCTAGGCTTGTTGTAGTTTTGAGCATCACTTGCCATTTTCACACACTTCTTCTTTGTCTATATTACTGTTATTCTATCTGAAAAAGTTGAGGATATTCATGATTGTAGTATGCTCAAGGATGTCTTCTTTCATATCAAGAACTTGAACATATTAACCACTATGCTCCCCTTATCAGGTGTACTGTTGAAGCCTTTTTAGAACAAGCTCCCCCTTTCAAGATCAATGAGAGCACTTGTAGCATTAAAGGATATCACAAAAGGTGATCACTATCCACAAGAATAGTCAACCATTTTGACTTCATACTGTAGTATATTGACTTGAAAGACTTACTCCCCCTATGCAAGATTTTTATTTTATTGCATAGAAAATTCAAGTCATACTACTACTGTAGGTGTCCGAAATTTAGAAAGAAATATGTGCAGGCAAAATATTTTTCTGATCGTCAAATTTTCATCTTTATCAACCTCCCAATCAGACTTAAGTAACTTTGGCTTATTTGGCAGTGATCAGACTTAGGTACTGTGGCTCATCAAACTCCTTAGTTAAGCTTCTTTTCACAAAGAATCCAAGATAGTCTTCTGATTAGTGTATCAGTGCTTAACATCATCAGTTCTTAGTTTCCTTTATGATATCGATGTTTATTCCCAAAATGAACTGGATCAACATCTAATGCTTTACTTCAGATGCCTCTTTGGTTGTCTTCAAAAACTTATTGTTTTCATCTTTATAAGTTTTTTGTAGCTTGCTTTTGGACATCACCTTACGCATATCATTTCTTCCCCAAATTATTGTCATGCCATTTTTATAACTGCTATACCTGTTATCAATTCTGCTTTACCAAACAATCATGTTGGTCTCGGATCTGTCTTTATCCAAAGTCAGAATATTTTGTTGTAATATACCCAAATTCTTGACATGCTTGAACCCAGTAAGGATTTTGATCACTGTCCTGCTGCAACAATTCTCAGTGGTTGACTCAGTCATCCAAATAATTTACAGACTTCATCTTTTGATGCCATAGAAATCCAATGCATTAACAATCAACTTAGTTAATTCATAAAAGGTCAGCATGCACCAGGTTGCTTCAATTTGTTTGCTCATCATACTCCCCCTATCAACCTGCCACTTCTTTGTTGGTATGATCCTTGGACCTGTTACTTTGTGGAGAGCCATAATTTTCCAGTTGAGTTCATTCTCCATGATGAACTCATGGCATACTCAAAGTCTTTTGAAGACTTCAAGTATGGCTTGCCATATGGAAGCCATCATCAATTTCATTCAGATTTAGCACAGTATTTTTCTTCATCCACACTCGCTTCTTGGCATCTATCTTATCATCATTTTCTCCATTATCTTTGTTGGTTTTCTTGGCTAAGTTGTATGTTAATCTTCTCATAGTATTCTGACAAAATGCAGCTATGTGACCAAACTGGTTGCATGACCAACACCTAACTGAGCTGGTGGAACTTCCATCACTTCTTTGATCAACTTCTTTTCTCCATCCTTGAGAATGTCCTTAACTGTAGGTTCTTGTCTTTTTATCTTCAAAAATTCTTGCATTTTTCTTCTTCCAAGGTTCACTGGTTCTTCTTGCTAACGTGTACAAGGGACTCCTCCTTGATTGATTTCTTTGACTTGCACAATCTTGGGCTTTGTGCCCAATCCCACTACACATGTAGCATCTTAAAGAATGACATGTGGCAGCAACATGTCCATCTTTGTTGCATGTCTAGCATTTAACCTTGTCATTTTTTCTTCCAATAATCTTTCTTCCATCTACACAATTTAGAACAAGAAAAACAATAGCCATTAAATCCATATTCATACCTTGGACCTTGTTTCCATCTTGGAATTGTTTCTTTGCTTTGAGGATTGGGCCTAGCTCCTTGATGTGTTCTTGAACAACCAACATCTTTGTTGTCATGAGATGCATACTTGGTCATTGATGGACCAGCTTCTGGAGTCTGTGGAGACCACTTGTCTTCTTCTAGATTGTCTTCTACCTTTTTATACCCAAGGCCAGTCTTGTCATGGGGAGACCTTTGGCAATCCAATAATTTATCCAACATGACCGAGTTGCTGTTTAACTTCTCATGATAGTTTGATTTTTCGATCTTCTTCCTCAATTCCACTATTTCCATTTCAAGCTTTTGACAAATTTTATCTTTCTCATCTAACTGGTTTTTCAAGACTTCTTCAATTCTTTTGTGCTCTTCCAATTGAACCTTCAAGTCAAGGTTAACCCATCTTGTCTCTTCAAGTTCTCTAGGATCCACATCAGTCTTTCCTAGTTCATCCTTCAACCTTTTCACCTCAAGATTTTTAACTTCTAACTCACCTTGCAAGTCTTTGTTCTTGAGCTTCAAACTCATGAACAATGCTTTTGTCTCCTCTTTGTATTTTTCAAATGACCTCAAAATTTTCTTCTTGAGTCTTGGATTGAATTTAAGATCAACATCCAACAGTGTGCATGTAAATGCATTATTGGCTTTCAACAAGACTTCTTGTTCATATTCTACAACTTCATCGTCATTACATTCAGAATTTTCATCTATTGAAGAGTGTTTACCTTCACTTGTATCTGAAGCTTGTGCATGTTTTTCTTCTTGCTTTTCATCCTTGACTTTTGTGTCATCTTCTATGTCTGGACTCCTCCTTTGACATTCTTCTTCTAGCTTAAACCAAAGATCCTTGGCTGAAGTATACTTTCCAATGCTTTCTTTGATATGGTTTGAGAGTCCATCCATCAAAAACTTCAATGCAACTTTATTGTCTTTCTCAACTGTTTCCTTTGTCTTCTTGCTTGTCTGGACCAGTGGGTTCACAACAATTTCTCAAACACCGAATTTCTTCAAGTAGGCCTTCATCTTGCTCCTCCAACCAAAATAATCTTTCATATCAAAAACTGGAACTTCATTGTCTGTTTGTGCTTCCATTGTGTCTACTGATCCCCTTCAAGCTTGTTAGGCTTATGTTGAAGGTCCTCGCTTTGATACCAGTTGTTAGACACAATGACTCACTGAGAAGGGGAGTGAATTAGTGAGGTTACACTTTCAACTTTTTCTTCAATCTTGTATCATCATTTCACAATTACATCAATATCATATTCATCAATAAACTAAGCACGTGGTATTTATCAACATCAATACATCACACAAAACACAAGAGACACAAGGTATAATCTTTGTAATCTTTTATATTTGGTTCAACGGCTACAACTGTGAGGTCAATCGGCACCTACTGGTATAGAAGCACCAACTTCCAAACCAAGACACTGCTTGGTCTTTTTCTTAAATCCTACTAAGAAAAATGACTACAAGACCCTACTTGTATTTAAATGCACATTCTTTTCACATCACATCGATTACATGTCATCAATCAATCATAATTATCAAACATATCACTAACACATCATTACACCCAGATCATCCTCATCAATCTTCTTGTAAGCATATATATCATTTAACAAATAACCTGTTGCAAATGTCTTCAGTCAATTCACCAGCATCATTACACTGTCCACATGCACACTCTATAATCATCACAATCAGCTTGTCAACTGTGTTGGTGGCATTCAGTGACATCTCACTTGTTATTGTTCACTGTATGCACTGTATCTTGACTTTATATCATTTATGTATATATCTCACTTCAATGCTTTTATCTTGTCAAAGCAAAGTCATTGTGTCACTATATCAAAATCATATGTCTCGGGTGTCAATGAATGGAACATATTCATTATGTCCATCATCCAGCTGTTGCCCTAATCAAAATGTCTTCATCACTCTCCTGTAGGTGTCACTATCATTTAATGCATCAAACTTCTGTCCATACGCTTTATGTTCATGAGCATAATGTTCATCTCATTGTTCATTAGCATTTTGTAGCCCCAAGAACATCATCTTCATTTGCTCCAGTTGTAGCCACATCAACATTCTCAACCAAGAGATAAACAAAGAAATATCTTGTTGCTGCTCTGTTACACCCCCGAATCTGTCCTCTCTCTCTGAACCATGCAAATTATCCCTTCTATCACCGAATTCCTCAGTGTCCCCCAAAATTGCACAGAGCTCCATTGTCCCCGAAATTGCACAGAGCTCTACTATCCCCGAAATTGGACAGAGCTCTACGAAAATCTCACGCTGAAAATGAAGTTTTTTACAATGTATTTATATAGATCCAAAAAAAAAATTCAACTGAGCCGACTTGTATTATATATCTCTTCTTTTTTATTTAATAAAAATTGTCTTCTATGGCTGAGCCGACTTGTCAAGAATAAGGATAAAAATTAATTTAATTTTTATTTTAAATTAACCATTTATTATTTAATTTATTTGCGCTAAGTTTGCACAAGGAATTAGATTAATAAGAATGACAGCTGGGTTGGAAGAGCTTCCAATATAAGGTTCCATCATGTCTTCATAATCATATTAATTCTTTAATTGCAATGGTCTCCACAACCTTTTCTATTTATGGCCCACTTAACAAGACAAAGACCCCATTAGCATCCATGGACATCTCCAAACATTTGAGGGCTTCTCCAAACATTTGCGTGGGCATCTTATGTGGGTTACTTTAGTAATAAGGGCATCAAGCCATAATAAGTATGGTTAAAAAAAAAACCACGATATGTATGGGTTCCAAGACCCCATCAAACCACAAATGACCACAGAATGGGTCATTTGTCCTTCCATTGTCCTTCTTGTCACGCTATCATGGCCTTGTCATCAATCTTTGGTCATTAATGGCTTCAATGCCATGTCTTCTTGCCATGTTCTCATTATTTTTCCTTCATTTCCTTTGATTGTCTTCAAGCCATCAAAGTGCCTTGTCATCATCTCATGGAGCCATCAATTCAACCTTTGTCTTGTCCATTATCTTTGCCAACATCTTGCCATGTGTTCTCCATGTCATCATTGCACACTAGCTTGCTTGTTTGCTTTGGCTTTATGTCATGTCATCACACTTCACCTTTGTCATTAATGTTGTCATCAATGACAATCATAGACAACCATATTCATCATGAAGTCAATAGGGATGTGACCTTTGAAGAAGAGATGGCAGTCAGGAAAGGCAGAGGATCAGACATGGAGATCGATGATGAAGAAATGCTAGAACCAAAGGAGATGAGATAATCTCCCCCTCCAGTTCATAGGGAGTTAGTGGAAAAGGATGAACCCATCGATCCTATTGATCCAGTTGATATTCCCATAGATATTGCAGTAGCCCGGAAAAGGCCTAGATGGGCACAACAGACCTTGCAGGATGCAGAGGGGCATGAAGCTCCACATGGTGCTTTCAGAGAAATCAAAAGATCTCAGAGGTTCTCCAGTTATGTAGCATTGATGAGTAACATCATTGACTCAGAACCGGCCACTTATGAAGAAGCATCTAGACACCAAGTTTGGGAGGATGCCATGGTGGAAGAATATCAATCCATCATGAAGAATGACAAGTGGGAGGTTATGCCAAGACTTGAGGAGAAGTCAGTAGTAACTTCCAAGTGGTTATACAAAACCAAGCATGGAGTAGATGGGAGTGTTGAAAAATACAAGGCTAGATTTGTTGCCTGAGGGTTCTCTCAAAAAGGGGGAGTCTATTATGATGAAACAATTGCCCATGTGGCTCGATACACTTCCATCAGATCGATCATTGCTATTGCTTCAACTATGGGATGGAAGTCGCATCAGATGGATGTTAAGACACCCTTTCTCAATGGTGTTATTGAGGAAGAAGTTTACATTGAGCATCCAAACGGGTTTATCATCCACGGAAAGGAGTCTCATGTATGCAGATTCAAAAAGGCACTGTATGGACTTAAGAAAGCACCCCATGCTTGGTATGGATGAATAGACAGATTCCTGGTGAGCTTGGGATTTACCAAGAGTGATGCAGACCCCAACCTTTACTACAAGGTTGTGGATGGTAAGCCACTAATTTTGGTACTATATGTGTATGACTTGTTTCTCACTGGAAATGAGAAACTTATCGTATGGTGTAACAAGAAGCTCGCATCTGAGTTCGAAATGAAGGATCTTGGATTGATGCATTACTTCTTGGGATTAGAAGTATGGTAGAGACAGAATGAGATTTTCCTAGGTCAAGGAAAATACACCATAGATATTTTGAAGAGATTCAGAATGTTGGACTGCAAGTCCATGGCTACTCCGATGGATGCAAAATTGAAGAAGCTAAGAGACTCTGCTTCAGATTTAGATTTGATTAATCCCACTATGTATCGCCAGTTGAGTGGGTCCTTGATGTATCTGACAAACACCATACCAAATATATGTTTTGCTATGAATGCTCTCAGTCAGTTCATGTGCGAACCAAGGTAGATTCATTAGATTGCTGAAAAACATGTGCTCAAATACTTGTGTGGCACTGTGGGATATGGCCTGAAAGATGCTTCAGAATGTGACATGAGATTGCAGGGGTTTACAACCTCAGATTGGGTCGAATGTGTTGCAGATAGGAAGAGTACTTCCAGATGTTGCTTCAGTTTGGGTTCTGTAGTGATTTCCTAGTGCAGCAGGAAGCAGAACTCAGTAGCACTTAGTATTGTAGAGGCTGAGTATATGGTTGCTATTACAGCAGCTTGAGAAGCAGTATGGCTTCGTAAACTCCTAGCAAGATTGTTTGGCCAGATTCCAGAGTCAACTGTGATTCACTGTGATAACCAGAGCTGTGTGCAGATGTCAGTGAATCATGTATTTCACGACAGGTCGAAGCATATAGAGATTCGATATCACTTCATATGTGATATGGTACAGAAAGGTGTAGTCGAGTTGAGTTATGGTACGTGCCGATAGATGATCAGACTGTAGATGTTCTCACCAAGCCTCTTCCCAGGGTGAAGTTCGAATACTTTTTCGGAAGACTTGGAGTAGAAGAGAACATGTCCCTCCTTGAGAGGGAGAGATGACATAGAGATGCTTGCCATGCTTTCACCCAAGTACCTCCACTCGTCCAAGTGCTCAGCCAGGTATGGGAGAAATACCATCGACAGATGAGTCAGACAGGCAGTGGATGGTCGGGTTCACACAGGTGCCTCTGCTCGTCCAGGTTCTCAGCCAGGTATGGGAGAAATCCCATCGGCAGATGAGTCGGACAAGCAGTGGATGGTTGTGTGATTGCACAGGTACCTCTACTAGTTCAGGTTCTCAACCAAGTATGGAAGTACCCCATCGGCAGATGAGACGAACAGGTAGTAGATGGTCATGCCCCTCTGCTCGTTTGGGATCTCAGCCAGGTATGGGAGAAATCCCATTGGTAGATGAGACGGACAAGTAGCAGATGGTATAGCAGAGATGGTATAGCTTATATCTCAGACATCCAGGTAGGATGGAGACTCTCTTGGATTCACCAAAGGACTGGTGAAGTTGATGCATGATGACACTTCTCGAAGGACTGAGACTGTGTGGACAAACTTCAGTATGTATAGAGATGATGGAGATAATATAGATGTATAGATGAAACCCAGATGACCGTGATGTTGATGAAGACCGAAGAATACGTTCCTCATTGAGAGGGAGTGTTGGATTTTGTGCAACTTCGGAAGATATTATTTATTGTATTTTATTGTACTTGATTGTACCTCCTAAGGGAGATGAACTTGATGTAATTAATTATGTAAACCCTTGAAAGAATCAATGTAAACCTTGGGATGAAAAGCAAGCAAAAGAAAAATTAAATTCAAATTATTTATTGCTCCCCAAGTGAAGTCGACCCAGTTAGGGTAAAAGCCAATTTGGCACTTGTATAAATAAGAGGTAAAGTCACCTCATTATTCACTCACTCACTTCACACAAGTTAGCATCACTTGGAGAGAGAAGTTCACACTACAGAAGGAGATGACTATTTTGGGGTTTCTATCTTTGGAAAGCATTTCCATCTTTTCTCTTTTATGACTGTACTCTGATCTCGAAATTATCATCTCTATACAAAGGTTGTTGGGTTTTCTCCCGTTTGGGTTTCCCGGGATAAACTCTTGTGTTATAGTATTATGCTTTGTCTTTCTTCTAGTGATAATGTTTATGCATTTGAATTATTATACTATGAATGTATGAAAATCTAACACCAAGCACAAAGACCTTTTACAAATGGTTCCCAATGATTGGTGAATCCATTCAACGCCACTCTGACGAGCTTTTCCTCATCTAACTCCTCCACAATAACTACAAGCTGATCAAGAATCTAGTTGATCTTAATAAGATGGTAACATTGTCTGATGTAGTCATTTGGACATCTCTGAGTTTGTCCATCAAAATCATCTTCAGGTTCATATTATCACTCTAGAATAGATGCACCAAAGGTTTGTACATTGCATGGGTTGTTGTCTTCCCAGTTACATGAGGAATCAAGTGATCCTTCACAGCGTCCATGATCATTCTCTGGGATTTAACTTCCTTATTCTCATGTGCTTCCAATTGAGTTGGATCTGTTGGTTTAGTACCTATGTGCTCCACAATGTCCCAAAGTTCAAGGTCTTTCAAGAGTAGTGTAACCCTCGCTTTCCATGACAGGAAGTTAGATGTGGTCTGAGACTAGTTGTTTCCATAACTAGATTTGCAAAAATAATTGTTGTGTGCTTTGTCCTTCAAGCACCCACCAAGATCTACTATTGTGAACCCCAAATCTAAACTAAATATTCTAACCGGTCACTCAAATCTACTAGATTTGTTGCAATAGATTACAGATATGCTCCCTCTCGGAGTCTTTGCTTTGATGCCATGTTAATTTTTATGATTCCAGCACTAGATAAAATAATTCCCAGTGGTTTACTTGCAAAAAAAAAAATCAGTCCACCGATTATTTTACACTTGCTAAAATCTATTAAAAGAAATAACTAGCGAAAGCAATACATGAAACAGATCACAAAATACATGCACAATTTTTTTGCCCTTCAAAATAAACTTTTCATTAAGAATATTCCAAACTTACAAGGGCTCCCTTAGTGAGAAAATGGCCCTAAGAAATTATACAACAAACCTCTCAAATTCTACCCCACAAAAGACGAACGAAATTACCCCAGTAACACCTCAGCAAAACCCAATTTTTTTTGCGATACTATTGTACGACCTATATGGTACGTACAATTGTATGGATCCATCCATCCGTATAACTGTACAAATTCATACTTGTGCCTATACGACCTATACGAAAAACCATATAGTCAAGTTCGTATGACATTGTCCATACACCCTATCCATATTGTTCTATATGGCTCCCCACAATAAAAAAATCCAGCTCCTCGAGTTGGTTCAACTGCCTGCATCACCCTGAATGTTGTTTCTTCTCTCTCTTGTCCAAGAGACTAGAAATCAAAAAGTCATTCTCTCCCACTCAATGCTTGAATTTCTCTCTTGAAAGATTATATATATGTCTTCTCCTCTCCCCTTCATTGCCTTTTATACTTTTGGGTTCAGCCAAAACCCTAACTTCAATGGTTGATATTAGATCTCATTCACTTGAGATCAATGGTTGTGATTCATTTAATTAACTTAAATCACCAAAGCCCAAAACTTAAGGGTTTTTTCCAAAATAACATCATTTAATTATAAAAGAGCACTCACTTTAACAATTCCTTTAATTAAAGTGAATTTTCTAAGCACCTCTGAGATTATTGTGACAATTCCCATGGGAAAAACAATAACCCATGCAAATACATGTTCGAGCTACAAACATCAACAAAACATAACCAAGAGCAAGCACATAAGAAGAAAAATAACCCTAAACAATGGAGTGCCACACTTTATGGTATACATAGGCTAAATCAATTTGTAAGAATAAATGAAATCACTACGTCAACCTTAACCAAACCTAGAAATACATATAATAATGATTACAGTATGATGTTGTTCGTATCCTAAAGTGAAGTGTACACCATTCTCTTATTGTCCTTTTTGAAATTTTTATCAACATTGATCTTTCCTAACATCAATCTAGGTTTAAAGCAGCGCATATGCACATGAGATAAACATAGGAATAAAGAAAATATGAAACGTCATATCATTGTTGCAACCAACATACATCACAAGGAAAATTATCGTAGGCTACCCACAGAACACATATCACAATCTCATTATATCATTTAGAGCACCCTAATGCAATAAAAACGCCTTAACCACCGAACATTAATTATAGCTTGATCACATGTTACTAACATGAAACGTACACTATACAAAGACACGTTTTTACATTTTATTTAAGTGTTGATATTATTATAACAATAACTTGGCTTTATCCCCTCTATTTAAAGATTAATAGAATCATAACTACTTGAACTTATCACCTTGACAATTTACAGATTATAAGGCTTGTGACATAATCAATCGTTAAAATTTAACAAAAGAAAATTTGATCACTTTGGAAGTGATTTTAGAATGCTGAAACGTATTTAAGGCTAGTGAGGTATTTCTAACAAACATTTTTTAAGGATATCCATATTCTAATATTTGAATCAGAGATTCTCCCATAAAATTTTCCTTGGTCAGCTACCCACTATAGATTTAGCACATAAGGAATTAACATGCACTCTATTTTCTCCCAACGCAGAACGGATGTAACTAGGCTCAGACATTTTTTAAGAATATTCGTATTCTAATATTTGAAGGCAGCCTCAGAATTTCTCCCATATTTTTTCCGTGTCAGCTACCCACTATAGATTTAGCACATAAGTATTTAACATGCATTCTAGTTTCCCCCAACGCAAAAGGTATGTTACTGGGCTCAGACATTTTTTTAGAATATTCGTACAATCTAATATTTGAAGGCAGACTCAGAGGTTCTCCCACATTTTCTCCTTAGTCAGATAACCACTATAGATTTCGCACATGAGGATTTAACATGCACTCTATTTTCTCCCAACACAGAAGGTATGTTACAGGCTCAGAATCTGGTAACGACGAGAAAAAACCAGAAGCGAGGATGGAAACGGATTGAGATAAGGACAAGCAGTTAGTGAACAAAACAAAAGTGGTATGTGGTAGTGACAGTGTGCAAAAGAGAAGTTGATATGTGGTATGTGGTAGAAGTTGCTCATATCAAACTTGAGAGGTGCAAATAAAATAACCCGTCATCTAAAACGATGTTCAAAACAATGATCAGGAATGAAGAATATGCTCCATGATATCCTCAGAAAAGATCGTCTCTCGCACACATATGAACTATTACATTATGATATTATTTACAACACAAATTACAATATCATGTTGAATACATTCATCACACAACTTACAAGGAAGTTAGAGATGGATAGGTTCAAGTGACCTAACAACTAATCTTCATAGGTAGCTCATCATTCAGATTAGATGGCCAGCCTTCCACTGCCCAAATTTGTAGGCAGGAGCTTGGGCTTTCTTTAATTCTCACTCTTGTTGACTCAATTCTGAAATACGTCAGGTGATATAATGTTGTAGAATATCGAGGGAGTTAACTTTCCCAGTGGATTGCAATATCCCTTGAGACTCTTAACAAGGAAAAGGACAGTAAATTGCTCTTCATCATGCAATAAGAAAATTTATCTTCTACTAAAATAATATTTTTATCAATACAGAGCGTCAAAAACTGTACACACAGAACCTCCTATGACACGGTAATCAGGCAAGCATACCGTTTAACTCCAGATTTCATGTGTGAATCTTTTGCAGTTACTATATTAGAAGGCAAACAACTATAAAGTTTAAACCAACTCATATGACAAGAAAAGGAACTTAACATAGCTGTACTATTTCACAAATACAATGGTGTATGCAGAATAAAGATAATAATGATACGGGAAAAGTAGGCAAGATGTTAAAGAGATGGACAGGAAAAACCATATGCAAGATACACATTAAGTAAAATAGCTCACTAATTACAAGATCAAGATGATTCACGATAATTTATTATAATGTATGCTTGCAATTACTGTCCCCTCCTAAAAGACCAAAAAATCATCAGTTAAACATAGAATGAATGCCCGACTAAGTTTTCTATCCTGAACTCCTGATAATGCCAAAAGTTCTTAGAATTATTTTCCTTCCTGCAGCTCATTTTTTATTTTTGTTATGTAAAGATGCAACCATCTTTCACCAAGAATTATTCCAAGGATTGCAGTGACACACTTGTCCTGTTTGGAAACATCATGCTTCAGGTTGCATCTTCTCACATTCCTCCCGTATGGACTGGAACAGAACAGTTGACAGATATCGCTCACCAAAACTTGGAAATACAACCTGTCACATCAAACATAGCACCATGAGATTTCCAACTTGAGATGACTCTAGATGAGAAACTAATCAAATCCACAAATAGCTCAAATTTCATGGACATTTTACATTTCTACCCTTTAAATGTACTTCTGCAGCCTTGATTGGGGCCATGGGTTATAAAATTACTGTGCATGCTGATATAAACAAGCCAACAAAAAGACAGTTACAGAATCAGATTGCAGTGAATTTTCAACAACACTTAAACTACTAGTCCTCAAGTAAAGTAGATGCATGATATGTATTAAATGAGGATGACTGCCTAGAGGAGACGGGTAACTGCCTTTCATGTCGATGTAAATTCAAAATATATATGAGAGTCGAGGATGATGGTCTTCACTTTCATAGCTTATGAAAGTGTAATTGTTTAGATCTTTGAGCGATGATCCCTTTTGCTTTATCATTTAAAATGTGAACCTGATAAGTTATAATATAATAATAATAAAAATTAACTTTTAAGGTCACAGCCTAGCCAGACACCAAATTGGTGTATAAAAGCCTCTGTTTGTGCGAAAAAGGACCCCCATTCGTGCATCAATTTGACTGCTAAAATCTACGAAGGTGTACATACCCTACCCCCTATGGATTTAAACCTATGACCTCCTAAGAGGAAACACATGTTCTTAACCATTAAGCCCACTAAAGTTGTACTCATGGTGGCAATTTTGAAAATTCATACTCTAGCATTCTCTACGTGTTTCCTATGACAAATCCAAAAGAATGGTTTCTTTTTTGCTCTTCCTAAGCATCTAGCATTTTCAAAATTAAATGTTTACACTTGAAAAGAGTTCAACATGCAGAACTAAACTGCAAATTGGAAACATGTTCATGACTAAAAAATTGAAAAGTGTTTGCATGCCAAATATTGCACTAGTTTTAATATTTAGAATTGGCATGGAAGCTCATAACTTTTATCTACGAACAACTAGGCATTGCCATGAGTCTTGAGAATCTATGAAGGGAAAATGTCCTAAAATTGTTGCATAAAAACTGATTTGAATAAGAAAACTATGAAAGGGACTTTGTGTGGGATCACCCTATAACTTGCGATAGATTGTACAAGGGCTTCACAGTGGGCACGTGAGGTGCGGCGTGGGGTCTGCCTTTGGCTCCTTGGGATGTATGTACTATGCCCAAGGATGAGGGAGGACTTCGCTTGACAGATGTGGCAACTCAAGGGAGCATTATCATGGCTAAGTAGGTGTTCAGTGTTTGGAAGGGTCCTCCACTTGGCAGGTCCTGTTTAGGCATCAATTGCTTTTGGTGCAACATATTGGCAGTGTTACCGCTCAAACTGGCAGTCTAGGATTTGTAGCACAATGTGGTGCAATAAGCTATGAATGGTAAGCATGGGAGAGATCTATACCCAATGTCACCTCAACTTAGTCTCTCAACTACTTCAAGTAACTCCTAAACCCAGGGGAGAGCCCTATCAAGATACCTGCAATCACCAACAAATGGATACATTTCTACAACATTTATGACAGAGATCAATGCCTTTTTTATATGGAGTCAAATAATGAGATAAGAAGACTACTAGATCTACTGAGGAGTTAATTCAACCTACTACTTATCCGGCACAATAGATAACAAAGATTTGCAACACAACTTCACGTTTCCCAATGATTTTCACAGGACCCAAGGGTCACCTCATAAAAGTGTGCCCTCAGGAGGAGATGGACAAGGAGGTCAAGGCGAGGTCACAGATGGCCTCAGATGCAAAATGCTACCTAGGGTTTTGAAGATATGACAATTTCACGTTTCCCAAGGTACGTTGGAAGATGAGGATGCCCTTTTGAATCTATGGATAAATCACCTAGGGAGAAATTGAGGGGTGGACCAGATTTAGCAAATTCCGAGTATTTTTAGGTTTTTGAATTAATGTAAATTTTTGGGGCTTTTTTTACAATATATGATTTTTAAGGGTTTTATACATAAAATGACGCCCTTTAGGATCCATGGATAAACCCACTAGGGCGAATTTGTAGGGAGAAGCACAATTACAAACTCACGGCTATTTTTGAGTTATGAATTTTCTAATTTTTAGGGTTTTGGAATTTTTCAGATATTTAGGTCTTTTTATGCATAAAATTGCAGCCACAAATATAATACAATAAATGATGGAAAATAGATTAAAAATAACAAGAAAGGGGATATGATTTTTGTCTCAATCCCTAGGGCATTGGGAGATCTATGGTTAATGTCCCTCTCTTGAGATGTTCCTCTAGGACTTGCAAGCTAGGGTATCACCTAGCAACCTCTAGGGTTCAGTAGGTGAGCCTAACTAAGGCAAATGGAGAAGTCCAAGACCCCAAAAGCAATAAGAAACCCTTATGCAAGACGTTTCCTTCATACAAAGTTGATAGAATATTCGTAAAAACCCTAAGTCAGAGAATATGTAGCATAAAACTACGATCCAATCCACATAGTAACATTATTCACCAACATTCAACAAGAGATGAGCATAGAAGACACCTTAAGGTCACACTTGTACATGTGTTATTCCAACAAGTTTAGCATCAACCATAGCATGTGCAAGAAAGAAGCCCTAGATCATTCACCATCCACCATCAAGCAAAGAAGATCATCCCGAGAGAAGAGAGCATCACCAAAGAGACTCAAAAAAGAGTAGGAGAACAAGAAATAATTTCATAATAGAACCCCTTGTCTTATGATTTTACAATGAGGTGAGTTGATCTATTTTTATAATTTCATCCTCAACCTTTTTAATTTTTTGAGCCTACAAGTCAACATTAAATTAGAATATTTTTAGGGTAAATCCCCCACAAGTTAGGGAATAAGCCCTAAAATAGACATAAAATAGCAAATAAGGCTAAAATAAAGGCATCACTTGATGAAATAGTGAGCCAAATGGGGGTGTCATGCCCCAACTAACCCCAAAGTGTTGTTTATCCCTCAATGCCCTCCTTTCCAAGCTTGTAGGATCAACTATGGAAGGATGATGTCATAGGCCAAAGAGCTAGAGGAGGCGTTTCTCTATGCTGGAATGAGGTCCAAGTGGGTCAAGGAGGTGTGCTAGATAGGGGATAACAGCCCTTTACAAAACACAATCACCTCTGCATAATAAAAACCGAGGTGGGCATGTGCCCCCAGTGGGTCACCCCTAGAAACCCTAGACACCAACCCATGGGCTTAAAGCCCGGCATAGTGGGGATATCCACACACCGAAGGGTCAGTCAGCTGTGCCACAAAGCCAAGTACTTCTAAGAGTGAAACCAAGGGATCCTGCCATGACCGATCTAGGGGGAAACAGTCCCTAGTCCAAATATCCACACAATATAACCCACTTTGGCCTTTTTACAAAAAAATTTAGACCCCTTGTTATAGATTTGGCCCTACTGGAACGCTGCAGTAGCTCCAAGGCATAACAAGAAGAATCAAGAGGGCTTTCGATTTATGGATATCTCAGCTCCTCATGGTTCTAGGATAGCAAGCTCTTTCATTTTCAAAAGTATCAAGTCAGTATGGAGGAAGGTAGCTAGTTTGGTGAGGTGGCAAATGTCAAGCAGTCAAGCAGGGTGGGATTTGGCTAGAAGGCCGATTTGGAGCTAGAATGGTGTAGGACACTTGTGTTGTTGATCTTCCTCGCTAGCACGGTAGTTGAGCAAGAAGAAGATCTTGTTTTGAAGGGATTTGCAAATGCCAATCCTCACTCTTGGAAGGAATAACATTCCTTAGCTTGTGAGTATGCAACTTCTTTTGATGAGTGGCCCACCATTATGGAGAATGTTGGTCTCATCCCGAAGTAGTATCTATTCAATATGAACATACATATGCCAGTACTCTTTCGGTACAATCGGGAGTGGAGTTTTGGGTGGCCCTAGGCTAGGTATGATTTTTGTAAATTGTACTCCATTCTACATTAGTCTCATCAGCTTATTCCAATGCTTAATGCAAGGTGGTGTCTTCTGATGGTGATTGTCATTGGATCAGCAAATTGCATAGTGTGTGATTGGTGCAAGTGTCCTACAAACTTCAAGTGTTCACTTGGTTGGTGCTCTACAATGCATTCCTACCAAGGCTCACTTGGCTAAGAATGGCTTCTTAGATGGGCTTTTCCCTTCCTGTCTTGAGGCAAAAACGATGAAGCATTTATCATGGGATTCTCCTTTGGCTAGGTCTTGTTGGGAGCAACTTCAAACAAATCCATTAGCTATTCCCCAGTGATGATTACATTGGTGTGCATTGTTGTTGGGTGACTCCAGATCTATGGTTTGATCTTCTTTTAGTGGTAATTGGCACTACTTTAGAATTTCGACCTTGTTTGCTCTAAGGAAGCTTCAATGTGTTGATGTTTCTCCAGGTTGCAGCATCGAGCAGACATTCTCCTAGATTGGTCATGTTGATTTGACCCAAGGGAGGATCATACATTCACTCTCGAAGCCTGAGTCAAATGGCTAAAGGTGAATGGCCCAGCCAGGGGCGGACAATTTCCCATTATCCTAAGTCATATGGTGTGGGGAGATTGGCCCCAAGGTGCTCTCACATTACCTGCTCCATGATTGAGTGATCTATTCTTTATGAGAGATTTGACTTGTTTATTTGATAGGGGCTTTCATCCCCTTGTGGAATATACAACTCTAGTCTAATATTGAATTGACATACTAAGAAGTGTCTGAGACTTCTTAGTGGGTATATTCAACATTAGAACTCTATGTGTGAATAGACGTGCATGTGAGGAGAAGAATAACATCAACCAAGCTCATGGACAACTTTTCTAGTAAAAACTAAATAACCAAGAAGACAAGTCAAGCCACTGAACCATTGAAGAAGACTTGGAAAGCACTGAAGAAGACCTGGAAAGCGTTGAAGAAGCCCAAGAAATATTGAAGAAGAAGAAAGGACAAGCCAGCCCTGAAGATAAAATGAAAAGTGGAAAACAAAAGTACAAGTCAGCCCCAGTGAAATAAAGGTGACTTGATGTGTATAAATAAGCAGCTAACATGTCACTTTTCATCATCACTTCACATCTTTTCTTCCCAGCTAATGTTAAAGAAATGTAACTGCGGAAGATATTCTAAATGTATTTGTTTATTATATTATTGTTATTCCTCCTTTGGGAGACGTCATTGATGTAATTGATCATGTAAGAGTCATTGAAAGAGTCAATGTAAACCCTAGGAGTTGTGTCGGCCTAAAAGAATCCAAAAAAAATAAATAAATAAAAATAAAAATATTTTATTATGTAATTGATAGGTCGGCCCAGTTAGGGTAAAAAGTCACCCAACTGAACAATATAAATAGAGAGGTCGAGTTTGTCATTTGTACCATTCACTCACTCATTCAAGTTCGCATAGGAGATAAGATAAGATAAGATAATTATATTAATGTCCAACTAATGACCTCAAAGTAGGTCAAAGGGACTGCTGATTACAATGATGTTCATACAAAGCAGGAAAACCAAACGGTTTCCTATAAAAAGGTACAATGCATGAAGAAAGAAAGAAAAGAGTGAACATAAGTGAACAGGACTGAAGTAAGAGAGCTTTTGACTGCAGACGCGAATCCAGAAAACCCGCAATGGGGCGGAGATGTCCTAGCGGAAAAGATCCAAGAGCGAATGGGTCTGAGGATCCAACCCATCTCTCCTAACATCCAAGGCTGAAAGAAGAGGACTGAAGAAAACTCAACAAAGTCTGTTGTCCTGATGAAGGGCTAGTAGAGAGTGCGGACTGCCCACATACTCGTTGCTTGGCGGGGTTCGTACGTTGCTGAGGTCTGGAGGATCTAGCCCGTCTCTCACGACGAAGTCTGCGATGAATTTGCTACTGAGATCTCGTGGGACGGGGTGAGGTCCCACGGATCCTCACTGATCTAGAGCCTGTATATGTACTGATATCGGTCGGTCTCTTGGTGCCCCTGTCTGAAGGTAATACCCTGAAAAATGACGTGATCTTCTGCGTGGGGTCCGGTCTGAAGGGAGGCTAAAGAATATGCACTCGAAATCTAAGAGCTTCCTGCATGTAGAGAGCCAAACATCTCTGATCGGGGTACCTGAAAAACTCGACGAGAGTCTGAGAGTCTCTAAACAAACAATAGAACCATCCTCTGATCTCGTAGTAACTGGGGCATCTAAAAATGAAGTGCGCCTCAGTCTCCACTTCCTGTAGGTGACAGACATACTTGACAGATTCTATCTGGTCTATCAATCTGGTGGTCCGTCTCTACCCGAAGTCTATGAGAACCGACTCTGAACTGGCCTAGAGAGATGCGAAGAGCATGCATCCAGTGACGAAACGTATACTGGGGTCGGACAATGAGCCCGTCTCTCAACTCCAAGAAGTGCTCTGCGTAAAAGGCCATCTTTGGGCGTAACCCACCCGGATGGTTGACCTAGGTGACCTGGACGAACTGTCTGTAGATGTCTTCCCGGATGGTCTTGTTCAGTTTCTGTCTAGTGGGTAAAAGGTGTCCAGGAGCATCCAATGATATCGGAAAGGGGGGAGACTGTCCACCTGAAAACCCACTGCCTCTAAGAGATCTGAAACCCCTGTAAACCAACATCGGGGCCGACCCGAATGGGTAGAACGGGCAATAGCCTCAGAGGAGCAGTATGCTAGGTAAGGGTACTGGTCTCTTCCCTCCACTGAGTCTGCAAAGCCCCGGACAGGATGCAAGAATGAGATCAAACTGAAAACCATCTCGAGCCTGAAGGGTTGAGCTCCAAACTCGACAAGGATGATGTGCTGAGGTACTATTTGCTTGCATCTAATAATGCGGCGAAGAAGAAGGGTCTAGACTCTCTCAACTGAGGCCCAGTCTGACTCAAGTAAAGATGGCCCCCATATCTCCGAGCCATATAGAACAGTGGGACGGATCAAGGTGTCCATGAGGCTCATCTTGGACGAGATGTCTTGGAAGTGATGTCGAAAGCACTGTCTCTTAAGAAGGGCTAATGATCCATAACCTTTGTTGATCTGAGGCTGAAAAGTAGGTCGCAAACTGAAGCGAGGGCCTGAGAATTGCACCCCCAAGTAAGTATAGGTGTTGGTGATCTCAATCTCCTTTCCTCTGAATAGGAAGTGAAGATCCGAAGTTTTCTTCACTCCATTGAAGATCATAACCTTGGTTTTACCCAGGTTGACTGTCAACTGTCGAAGATCACAAAACATAGCTAAGGCATCCAATTGCCTCTGTAATCCTTCAGGGGATGAGGAGAGGAGGACCACATCGTCAGCAAAGAGTAGAATAGATATCAAAACCTGGTGAAGAAGACAACCATCCGTGTCCTAGATATGCTCATGTAGAAATGCCTCCAACTCATCAATGTAAATCCCAAACAGGGTGGGAGATAGTGGACATCCCTGTTTGACCCCAATAGTACTCCGAATGAAATCAGACATCCCATGGGCTGTGCAAAGACGACCAAGAACAGACTCATATAGGCACATAATAGCTGTCAAAAGGGTTGCAGAGATGCCAATATCTCTAAGTCTCTGGAATAGGGCTTCCCTGGGAACAGAGTCAAAAGCTTTCCGAAAATCTACAAAGCAACAGTAGACCTTCGAAGAGCGGTGTCGGGCTTCCTCAATCACAGCGCGCAGAGTGAAGATGTGGTCAATGGTCTAGTGAGTCATCGAAAACCTACTTGCCCACTAGCCCTGAGGTGTCTCTGCTCAAGGTCACTGGAGAGCTTCCTATGGAGAACTTCGAGAACGTGTGGCCCACCATGATTGTTCTGTAGTTATTGGGATCTGAACAGGGACTTGATTTATGAATTAGATGGATGATGTGATGTGACCATGCCGGTGGGAAACCCTCACGGACTACATGGTTAAAAAGATCAGCCAGGTATCCAACCAAAGTACGAAAACCGTGGTTAAAGAACTCTGCTTGGTATCCTTCCTCATCTGCTGCTTTGCTGCTGTTCATCATCCAAATGGCCTCTCTAATATCCCTAGTTGAGAATAAGCAACAGGAGGAGGGTGGAGAGGTAACCTGGATTTGGGCTTGTCCGGGAATATCGTAAAGATTGGAAGTGTGGGAAAACATGGATATAGAATCGAGGTCAGATGGGAGAGGGGAGTGTCGAGGAAGGATGGTACGCCAAAAATGTTTAGGGGAATGAGTAAGGAGAGCGGACAGTTCCCGTCTTTTCTGAGAGACAAAGAGTCGTTTCTTGCGACGGAGGAGGCGGCGACAAGAAGTTTTAAGGTCTAAATAGGAGGGATGAGAGTGGGAAGCAGATCGAAGCTCTCAATGTAGAGTTTAACATTCATCATCGTACCATTTGTTCATGGGACATGATCCAACTTTTGGGGAGATGGAAGTAGGGCAAGTGGAGTGGGGGAAGGATTTGAGTGCTGCTTCCCAAATGGCAAATGAAAGACGGGTGTATTTAGTGGAAATAAAGTCAAGCGAGGAGAACTGAGTCACTGACGGGAGTATTTGGCTTAGGGTCGAGGAGAAGGTGTCCGCGTCTCCTTCGTCGAAACGAAAGATGGTCCGTGGTGGGCCCCGAGAGAGCGTATGAGGTGGGAGGGGGGGTCAAACCGGAGAGAGAAAGAAAGAAGTGCATGGTCAACAAGAGGGATGGGGGAGACTATGAGGTGACAAACAAAAGGGAGCAAGTTCTGGCTGGTGAGGACATAATCAACTACGCTCGCACCCCCACCATGTGGTCGGCAAGTGAAGAAGCGAGAGTCCGAAAAATAGGGAAGACCATTTAGAATCAGCAGCTCCTGAGATTCCCCCAACTGCAATAGATGCTTACCATAAACTGTAGTGGGGCCCAAAGCATCTTCTGAAATCCGGTGAAGTCCAACTAAAGCTGGGTCAATTCCCTGGGTACAGAACACATCCTCTGACCGATCATGGAGAGGGATCTGGAGGTTCCTAGTACAAGCGTTGAAGTCACCTAGGAGGATGACTTCTCCATCCACAGAGTACTGAGTGATGTTGGTGTACAAGTCTCTAAAGGGGTCCCCATTAGGGCCACTATGGATGGCAAATGGCGAAGAAGCTGGGGGAAAGTAACAAACTGCAATGTAGATGTCCCTCAGAGGAGAAACTCCAACGTCAATCCTAATCCACATAAACCTGGCAAACTCATCTTCAGCTGCCAAAGAAATCCTGTCCCGAAAAGAGTCCTTTGTCAAACAAGCAACTCCACCTGATCCTTTGACTCCTCCTGAGCTCCTCGTCTCCTGTTTGCAGATTGAGAACCAGTGGTAACCTGTAATATCTGAGAGGGGCCAAACAGGGCTCGCATGTGTCTCGGTCACGAAGAGGATGTCTGCTGAATCGAGAGCATCATACAAGAGTCCTGGCGATGACCAGAAAGATCCATTGCCATTCCAACAGTGGATAGAGATGCCTGTACCCTGTCGTCTCCCCGGACGGGCCCGTCATTTGGAACCTCCACCTCAGGGTTCCCACCCAGGTGGGAAGAAGTCCCGAATAACTGCTCAAAGATTCCTGATAACTGCCCATTTCCCTGCCTGTCGTGCCGCAATAACCTGTTCTCAGGAATGTTTGAATTCCACAACCTGTGCTCTAGTGAGGTCCTCATCTAAGATGATCTTGTTGGGAAGAGAAAACAATTTTCGCTTAGCCTTGAGGGCACGGAGTCGATCGTTTGCTATTAGGAATCTGAGGAAGAGAGTGGAGTCATAACCTAGCCATGCTCTGTCAAGAGCTATATCGGGGAGGCTAAGGGTATCCCCAAAGAAACTAGCCCCCAATTCCATCGAGTCCGAAGAGGCGTGAGGTAAGGGAAGACCTCTCACCTTGAGATTCAATTCCCTTGCCCGTCTGGTGCGTTCTTCCACAAGTTTTGCTTGTACCACCTCCTCAACTGCTACAATAGGGGGGTTTCTATCCTTCCCCCGAACCACATGTGCCCAAGAATTGATGTGTGTCTCCGTTTCTTGTTTGAAGATGGCCTATTGGGATCGTATTTCTTCTTGCTTGCTCTTGAGATCAAGAATTTCTGCATGTAACGCATCATTTGGAGGGTGGAGGATTTCCTGTTCTTTCCTTTCATGTAATATCTTCTTGAGAGATAAATTATCCCCTTCCACCTTCAAAACTTTAGCAGAAAGAGTGTGTATTTCTGAATGGAGTTTGTCGTTTTTTGTTTCAAGAATTTCCATTTTCCGTAGCAAATGTTTTACCTGGGTTGTCCAAAAGGAGAAATCCGACTCCATGGCTATGTCAGTCGGGCTATAAGTTGACCCCTGGTTTTGGTTGCATTGATTAAAATATTGAAATTGTCCTCTATTACAGAATTCACTGTTTTTGGGGTTTGAATCCTCCTTGTTTTTCGTGTCCTCCATGTGATTACCTCTTTGCTAACATTCCAGTAATCCCTTCAATTCACTGCGCTTTATATTCAGAAATGGCAGCTTCAATTCATGGCTTGGTCTTTAATCAGAAATTGCGGCTACTCAACGCACAAGAAAACAGCAGCAAAACGAATTTGCTTTCCCCCTTCGATCAGCTTTTTTTTTATGGCGGCTAACTCTTGATTCTAGCGGTGGCCTGATGTACTTCACGAATTTGTAATTCGCGCAGGCTTCTTCCAGGGCCCGATACCTTGAATCTACGGCGGTGCTTTAGCTTCGAATTGAGAGCAGTAGTCTTCCCGCGGACTAAGGGTTACAGTCCCGTAATTTCTCTTCTGAGACTCGCCTTGTATCTCCTCTGCGGTGACCTGACTCAAATCTTCTTGGCGTGGGCACGATTTTCACGCTGCTTATCTTCACGGTCTTCACGATGGTTTTCTTCGTGGGGGCGTGAAGTGTATACCAGGCGATTCGACGTCTTCTCCTTCCCTGCGAAAGGGTAACCCGACGGCTCCCTCCGCTCTGCTTAACCAGACGACGGCTTTTCGCTCTGCTAACCTGACGACGGCTCTCCCTCTACTCTGCTAACTCGACGACGGCTCTCCGCTCTGCTCTGCTTAACACCGACGATGGCTCTCCCAAGAAATGGGAGTACCTGCCAAGTAGTGTGGTGCCCTCGGCCAACAGTTGAATGAAACTATGGACAATGGGTTTTTGAAAGAGAAGTTCACTGGTGAAGGAGAGAAAGTTGTTTTGTCTTGGGGTTTTATCTTGTACTTCGTGAATTCTATATTGAGGATGTTTTGACGGGGTTTTCTCCTTTGTGGTTTCCCCGAGAGAAATTTTGTGTTCTTTGTGTCAGTTGTGCTTGTTTTCCTTTCAATGATTATATTGTTTAATGTTATTATGCTAAACAAGTTAAAAACTTAACATGGTATCAGAGCAAGCCTGAAAGAGAACATTGTGCAGCTGTTGCCTAGGGTTTCCATTTCCAGAAACTAGTCATCTTGGCATTTTCGCTATAAATCACTTTTGGCGAAGGTTCAGGATCTGAAACTCGAACAAACCGAAGATGAAATGTTCATGTACTTTGTGTGCGAGTTTCATGTTTGTTGCCAACTATATTGTACAATAGTTGAACCTCCATTGAGCCACCAATGTTGGAACATGATCAGTGTTCACTTCCAGAGTATCAGGGGTTCAGTTTGAAATAATTAGCCAATTTTGGCTAGCAAGTTTTATTTTTTCTACTGAAATGACCATGGCCCCACGAGGTTTGTAATAAGTGTGCTAGTAGGGTTTTGAGTGGCTCGGTTCCCCATGACATGACTATCAACTAAGGCATTCCAGGGAGTTTTTTGCCCTTGTCAATTATGCTTTGCTTATAGTCGAGTAATAATCGACGAGGTTTTCTCCCGCTTCCTCCAAAGCTGGAATGCCCGATTTTGAAATTTGAGCCTTGGGGGGTTATTAGAGTCCAACTGATGTATATGAACCTACTAGACACCATATATGTCTTAGATGGTCATTTCCTAGGTCCCTCATCCATTAAAAACAATGTCCAAAAAAATTTTACCAGACGCGTTGGATGAGTTTTATTTTTTATTATTTTTATTATTATTTTTCCAAATATTTAATTGGAAAAATCAAATTTGTAATATGTCAATCGTTTGGGGGTGGATTTCAGAAATTGGAGGCTTAATTCCTAGGCCAAAAATCACACACGAACCCCAAACCCACTTATCCTAAGTTTCGGATAGTCATTCAGCCTGATAATTAATAATTTCTCAAAAAATCAATAAAAGAGAAATTATTAATTAAAAATATTAAAAATCATTATTTTGGAGATAATCCAAATCTCTCCAAAATAATCCAAATTGAATAAATAAAGAGGCTAAATGACATGGCACGGGACATTTATGAAGATCCCAATCAACTCCAATCAACTTTAGTTAACTGTACAATCATCAGAAGTCAATCCATCCAAGAGAATTCGCCCTCCTTCACAAAAGATCACAATTTGTTGAGTTGGCAAGCAATAAATGGGTTGTTGATAGTGCATTGATTATATGGTGGGCACCTTCCTCCATTGGTAGCCACCTCATAAGCTTGGCTCCCAAGGAAACTCCAGTTATCATTAAGTGCAAGCTCCAAGCTCTCCCTTCATCTAGCTCACACATCTCCTTTGCTAGCTCACGTCTTACACTTGGCATTCACGTGATTGGTTGGGTGTACATTACAAAGTTATGGTGGAGCTTCCAAAGTAGGAGTGGGGGGTGCCTTGCCAAGGTGGAGGCCACCTCCCCACTCGTATTTACTTCAAACTCGAGTTGTGTGGTGTGTCAATCTCTCCAAGCTTGGATTGATTAGGGATTCGAATTATGTCTATTTGCCATTGGCTCATGTCTATTAGCCAATTCGAATTAGGGTAGTGGGTTCTAGTTTTTGTATAAAGGGAGTGTCTTGCCTCCTCATTCTTCATGGAGATTTGTGCAAAGAAACTCTGGAGAATTTTGTATTACTTGTTTAAGATTTAATAAAGTGGAAGACTTTGGAGGTCCATGTGGGAGTTCTTTGTGTGTCAATTTCATCTTGTGTGAGGTGATACCTTTCTTACCTCAACTCTCTTAATTTTTAATTGTTTGATCATTGATAGGAAGGCTAACAATCTAGCATGTTATTATTTGATCTACTGCTTTCTTTTGAGTGTTGTGGTTTTCAGGTACACTTTCAGGTGGAGACAAGATTTGTCTCTTCTCATCCATCAAGCAAGAGCTCTTTTTGACTAACACATTCATCTTGCAGGTTCCCAAAAAAGGCTTCTACTTCAAAGAATCGAGAAACACAAGGCCTTCTTGCCTCATCCATCAACAATTATAAAACTCTTTTTCAGTCACTAGTTACTTGTTCTACCTCTAAGCTGCGGAAAATCCTAGATCTACTCTTCTCCAAGCCTAGATCCCTCCATCAAGCTTGCCTTTTGTTTGTGGCTTGTCTTGGTTTTTTGCCTTCTTTTGCTCTCGTCCAAGCCTTGCTCCTCTCTTTCTTCCTCCTTCTCGTCTCCCTCCAAGTCTCTTCTCCTTGCTCTCCTCTTCCTTCCTTTCCTTGCTATGGTCTTCTTTCTTTTCCTTGCTCCCGTCCTTCCTTTTTCAAACTGCTTTTCCCTCCCGTTTTTCCTCCTTTGCTCTTATTATCCTAGCTCTCGTCTCCTTCCTTCAAACCTTTGCCTCTTCCCTTTCGTCTCATTTCTACGTTCCTTTCGTTTTACTCCTTTTTCTTCCTTCTCTCCTCTCGTTCTCCTCACTCCTTCACCCTTTCGTCTCCCTCCTTTGCTTTAGGGCTTAGTTCTTAGTTAATTTTTGCATTTAGTTTCTTGATTAAGTTGTTAGATCTTAGATTTAATTTCATCTTAGTTTGCATTCCATTTTTTAATTCTTAGATCTAGTTTCTTTTAAAGTTTGCATGTTTAGTCTTAGATCTCATTCAAAAGTCAAAAAGCTTGCATTTAAAAATATTTGATTTTTGCAATTCTAGATCTAAGTAGTTTCAAGTTCATTATTGGATTTTTGACTAATGCTAATGGGTGCTTGAAGTTTGATTTTTGTTGTGTTGTAGATTCGAAGAAAAGCAAACTCAAGAGAGAAGTGAAGAAGAGAAGAAGATCATCAAAGTTGAGAAGAAGAAGATTGCAAAAACAAGAGGAGATTTGAAACCAAACATTGAAACCATGACTTAAACACTCTCCTTTTTATTGTAAAGCCCTTAAGAGCTCTTAAAAGTTACTTCTACTTTCTTCATCTCTTTTCCAAGGTTGAAAATCCTCAAAAGTTGTAATTGATTAATGAAATAAGGCTAAGTGGGATAAAGCCTCCCATAGTTTGTGTTTCTTTCCCCATTTGGGGAAGAGTGACTTGTGTGTTTCCTTGTTTTCTTAGATTAGATTTGCTTCAAGTATTTAAATTAAATTTCATTCAATAATTGTTATTTAGTTCTATTTCAAAGTTATTTGCATTTTAATTATTTTATTTGCATTTCATATAGTGTAAATAAGTCTCTTGAACTTGTCGCAAGACGAGTCAAGAGCACTCTCTGTCGGAGAGCATTTTTATTGTTGCATTGCATTGCATATAGTGTAGATAAGACTCTTGAATCAAGCCTTAAGGCAAGATCAAGAGCACTCTCTATCGGAGAACATTTTAGTTCTTTGTGTGCTCTAACTAAAATTCGCAACTCATTTTCCCATAATAAAATTTGAATTTACTCGTTCCTCCACGCCATGTATGCTCGACCAACCCTTAAAAGTTGGATTACTCAGAAACGGTGTTGGTTGCTTAATCTTGCAAGATTCAAACCATAATAAAATGTTCACCCATAACCAATGAACCAGCGTTGTTCGATAAGTACTCAAAAGTGGGGAACCCCTAGTGAGGGCGTCGGGCAACCCAACCTCGGTCACTGTAGCTGGTTAAGTTCCTTGAACACCTAGTCTGTGATCCAGGTCGGTCCGTCATGTCCTTGAACGGGGCCACCTAGAGTACTTCTTCTGGTTAGCTTTCCAAGACACCTAAAACAAGATCATCATTAAAATTTACGATAAAATTAACCAAGAACAATTGCAAAACGATCTCACAAACGTACCTTCGAACTCTTGTATCAAGCAACCCAAGCGCTCAAGACTATTTTTGACTCCATAAGGCACTGGTCCTTCTCATCACATTTAATTTGCTTATTATCTATTTGGAGTATTTGTCTTTTAATTTCAATATCATATTGTGAGTGTCTTGTACTTAAGTTCATCAAGTGGTTGTGCCTTTACATGTCTTGCAATTGTCTCTTTGATTATTTATTTTGTTATTGTAAAAACTTTGATCTCAAAACCTCCTAAACAACACCCATCCACATCCATTTCACCTAAAAACACAAGAGCCATAGACAACTCTTTGTAGGGACAACCCCTCTTGGCTTCGTTAGGAGTTTGCCTAAACGGAGGAGCTGGGATTCAGGTGACAGTACCTGGCTCATTGCTTGCCCCCAAGGCCACACCTTCCCCACTTGTAGTGAGGGAACAACTTTCGAAAGATTTTTGCTGCTGGTGTGCATCTCGGCGGACAACATTTTTGGCGCCGTTGCCGGGGACAAATCTTTTTGTTCCTGGACGACGACAGTTTTTTCTAGTTTTTTTACCTTTTTTGATAGATTTTGTAGTTTAATCAACTATCTTATATTAGATTTGGTTGCTTAATCTTGCAAGATTCAAACCATAATAAAATGTTCACCCATAACCAATGAACCAGCGTTGTTCGATAAGTACTCAAAAGTGGGGAACCCCTAGTGAGGGCGTCGGGCAACCCAACCTCGGACACTGTAGCTGGTTAAGTTCCTTGAACACCTAGTCTGTGATCCAGGTCGGTCCGTCATGTCCTTGAACGGGGCCACCTAGAGTACTTCTTCTGGTTAACTTTCCAAGACACCTAAAACAAGATCATCATTAAAATTTACGATAAAATTAACCAAGAACAATTGCAAAACGATCTCACAAACGTACCTTCGAACTCTTGTATCAAGCAACCCAAGCGCTCAAGACTATTTTTGACTCCATAAGGCACTGGTCCTTCTCATCACATTTAATTTGCTTATTATCTATTTGGAGTATTTGTCTTTTAATTTCAATATCATATTGTGAGTGTCTTGTACTTAAGTTCATCAAGTGGTTGTGCCTTTACATGTCTTGCAATTGTCTCTTTGATTATTTATTTTTTTATTGTAAAAACTTTGATCTCAAAACCTCCTAAACAACACCCATCCACATCCATTTCACCTAAAAACACAAGAGCCATAGACAACTCTTTGTAGGGACAACCCCTCTTGGCTTCGTTAGGAGTTTGCCTAAACGGAGGAGCTGGGATTTAGGTGACAGTACCTGGCTCATTGCTTGCCCCCAAGGCCACACCTTCCCCACTTGTAGTGAGGGAACAACTTTCGAAAGATTTTTGCTGCTGGTGTGCATCTCGGCGGACAACATTTTTGGCGCCATTGCCGGGGACAAATCTTTTTGTTCCTGGACGACAACAGTTTTTTCTAGTTTTTTTACCTTTTTTGATAGATTTTGTAGTTTAATCAACTCTCTTATATTAGATTTGAAATCCATCTGGCGACTCCACTGTCAGTAAGTTTACCAAGGTATTCAACTAGGAGAAACTCTAAAGGCCTACTTAGTTTCATTCCTAAACCTGAAAAGGTTTATAGGAGGAGACTAAATAAGCTAGCTTCTCGTAGGATCCTTGAAGATCTTGGATCTCAATCTATTTTGGACATCCATAGTTTGTTTTTAGAAAATAATTTTGAAAAAAGCAATAACACTTGTATTTCCGACATAATGACTGAATTTTACAGTCCCCTTGACATTACTCAGATAGCAGGTCAACCTCATGATATTCCTAACAAGGCTATTGACAAACTTCTTACTTTCACTGGCATTGATGCCATTACTGCTACGCAACAACTCAAGAATTTCTCAAAGTGTATACGTGGCTATGTCAGAGATCCTGATCATAAGCATGACGATGTGTATATGAAGCTATTTGTTTTATCCTTAGATGGGGATGCTGGTGACTAGTTCACCGGATTACCAAACAATTCCTTTACAACGTATGCTGCTTTCAAAACTGCCTTCACCAACAAGTTTGGTGAGAAGAAGGAACCTCGGCATCAATTGGCTGCATTAACAAACATCAAGAGAAGTGAAATTGAAACCATGGAGGAATTCAATAAAAAATTCACTGACTTATCTAATGCAATCCATGCCGATTATAGGCCAACTGCACAGACTGTTTTGGTATCCTACATTGAAGCCCTTAGTGGGGAGATGCAGTATGAGCTTAGAGACAAGGAGCCCACCACTCTTTTACAAGCCCAAGATATGGCCTGCAAAATTGATAAGAACATGCAATCTTCCGGAAAGTCTAACCTTCCTAGTTTCTCAAGAGTTGCCACTCCTTTAAAGCCAATAGTACACAAAGAAAAAGATCCTTTATCTGCTATGAAGGATGCTTATGAACAACAGATGTTGGAAATGAGAAATGAAATGAGGAAGAAAATGGAAGAAGCTGAACTAAAACACCTTGCACAGATGAAGGAAATTCAGAACAGGGTGGTAACCATAGAAAGAACGCAAACTACACCTGCTCCTAGAACTTTTCCTGCAAAACCAACTTGGTAGAGAAAGGCTCCCAACCATGAACAGAGGCCTCCTCATCAGCTAGAGGCTGCTAACATGGTGGAAAATTACAAGCCATTTTGTAGGGCATGCAGAGACTTCCATGAGGAATCTGGTTGCCACTATGCATGCTATATTCAAGAGCATGGTCATCCAGAAGGTTGTGGTCCTAGTACATCGACAAGCGAGCCTGATTACATTAACCATGTAGGTGACATCCGTAGCATTCCTAGGGAAGATTGGACACAAGCCAACCACTATCATCAGAAGGTTGATAACTTGACTCAATATTATGGTGAGATGCCCTCGGACGAACAAATCAACAACATTCAAAATTTCAAAGGGGTGACTTACCAAAGGAAAGCAAGGGATGGACCTTCCACACAGAATGCACCTAAGGTAACAATTCTTGTTGCTAAAGAAATATATGATGTTAAAGAAACTGTTGATTTAAGTTTTGACTTGGGTAATTGGTTAGCCAATTCAAAGGTTCCTGTTCCTATCTTAGAGTTGTGTAAAACACCTAGGCAAAGAGAAAAATTGTTGAAAATCTTAAATCCTCCAACTGATACAAGTCATCCTACACTTTCAAGTCCTTCAAAACCTTTGGAAACTCCCCCACCTGTGAGACCTTCTACCCCTAAGAGGGTGACTTTCTCAAACAACATAGAGCAACCTTCAACAAGCTATAACAGTGCTTATGAAGATCCTCCTGTAATTCTACATACTAGGGACCCAAGAAAAGAAGATCATCCACCTTTTCATATATCATTGATGAAAGGAGATCTTCTTCTACATAATTGTATGTTATATTCAGAATTTGGTTCCAACTTAATGACTAAAAAGGTTATGCAACAGCTTAACTTGAAAGCCACTAGACCCTACCAGAATGTATGTGCCATGGATTCTAGACCGGTTAAAGTTGAAGGAATGATTGAAAACCAACTTGTCAGATTAGCTAAATATCCGGACATCCATGTTACCATGGACATCCTTGTTATTGATGTGCCAAATAAATGGGGGATGTTACTATCTAGAAAGTGGGGTGCCACTTTGGGTGGCTCAATTCAACTAGATTGGTCTTATGCAACTGTTCCAGCCTCTGAAGATTCACTTGTAAAATTGCATACTGAGAAAGAGAAAAGGTACCATGTGGAAAACCCTCAAAGACCATTGAACGAGTATGTTTACAACACTGATGAACTTGGTATCTATCAAATCAACTCAACCTTTTTGGCCCCCATTCAAGAAGAAATTAAGGATGAAAAGGTTGATGAACTATGGAAAATGAACTTTGATGGTGCATACTCGAGAGGAGGGAAGGGGGTTGGGATAGTCATAACCTCACCCAAGGGTAAAATCTTCAACTTTGCTTTCAGGTTAGAGTTTGAGGCCACAAATAATGTAGCGAAGTATGAAGCACTTCTACTAGGCATCGAGCTAGCCAAGGACATGGGTATAAAAGTGCTAAGCATAAAGGGTGATTCAGATTTAGTAGTCCAACAAATTAAAGGCAACTTTGCATGTAAGTGTCAAAGACTTAAGAAATATAGAAACGCAATTTGGGACACTATGGAGTTTTTTTATGCCCTAAACATAGAAGCAATCCCTAGAGATTAGAATAGTGCAGCAGACGGACTGGCAGTTTCAGCATCAACCCTACAACCATCAAATGAAATGTTAGAAGGTGATTGTTCACTTGAGATAAATTTCAGACCATCGGTACCTGATAACATTGATCATTGGCAAAAAATTTAGGATGATAAGCAAATCTTGAAATTTATCAACAATATAAATGAATTTTCAGATTACAAAGTAAATGAGCAAGAAGAAGGAAAAGAGTATCAGAGTGAAGGCAACCAGTATAATCCTGTACCACGTGGCTTTGTGGCCTTAGAGAATATTTTTGATAGACAAGATAGAAGGAAGAATAGCATCAATCAGATGAAACCGGGAGACTACATTGAAACAAACATTGGGTCGAAAAATAACCCCAAAATGATAAAAATTGGAAAAGGAACTTCTGAAAAAGAAAGGAATGACTTGATAAATCTTGTGAAAGAGTATAGGGATGTGTTTGCATTTATCTACGATGAACTGAAAGCTTATCGGGAGGATGTCTTCCAACACACCATACCCCTCAAACCTGAATGTCAAAAAGTCAAACATTTTACAAAAACTTGGGCAAATAAATCCTAAGTTGGCACCTATTGTGAAGAAGGAGTTAGAAAAAATGTTAGCAGCAGGAATCATAGCTCCTACAAGACATTCAACGTGGTGTTCCAATTTAGTTGTAGTCAGAAAAAAGAATGGAAGTTTGAGGATATGTATAGATTTCAGAAATCTGAATACTGCTTGTCAAAAGGACAACTATCCTCTTCCCAACATGGAGACCCTCCTCCAACGGGTCACTGGATCCAATATGATGTCCATGCTTGTTGGATTTTCTGGTTATAATCAAGTTGTTATTCAAGATGAAGACAAACATAAAACCACATTCACAACCCCTTAGGGCACATTTGAATATCTGAGAATGCCCTTTGGTCTTCTCAATGCTGGGGCCACCTTTCAAAGGGCCATGGATTATGCCTTCAAGGAATTAATAGGTAAAATCATTGAGATCTACCAGGATGATCTCATTGTGTTTTCAAAGGAAGGATCCAGCCATGTTGGTCATCTCAAACAAGTCTTCGAACGATGTAGGACATATGGTATTTCCTTAAATCCGGCAAAGTCAGTCCTAGGCATTGATGAGGGGAAACTCCTTGGTCACATCATATCTAAGGATGGGGTCAAAATTGACCCTGAAAGAATAGAAGCCATACAAAAAATACCTCTTCCAGAAATGTGAAAGGCCTTCAATCTTTCAATGGTCATATCAACTTCATCAGAAGGTTTATCCCTAATTTAGCAGAATTAATGAAACCCATGCAAGCATTACTTAAGAAAAATGCTAAGTTTGTATGGACAAATGAAGGAAGGGATGCCTTTGACACCATAAAAGATGCTATCACTAGGTCAACTGTGTTGGTTAGCCCTAATTATACTAAGGACCTCATGATCTTGTCCTTTGCTTCCGAAGATACTATTGCCAGGGTGTTGCTCCAAAAGAACTTCAAAGGGTTCGAGCAACCAATTGCTTTCATGAGTAGAGCTTTACAGAATTCAGAGTTAAAATATACTATTATGGAAAAGCAAGCCTATGCCTTGGTAAAATATTTAAAGCATTTATGAACATACATTGGCTATTCAAAAGTTATATGGTATGTCCCCCATGCTGCAGTGAAAGACATCTTGTCTCAACAAGATTGCTTAGGAATAAGGGGCACATGGGTATCTAAAATTCAAGAATATGACTTAGAGATCAAGCTAACTAAATTGATAAAAGGACAAGGACTGGCCAAGATGTTAACTCAGAAGAATGAAGAAGCAATTGATATGATTTGTGAAAACACTACACCTGAACATGCCATGACACCAGCTTTGCAAGAACTTGATCATCATTGGTACTTGTTATCACATATATAGTAGCTGGGCTACCATACATTATTTTTCTGATTCCAGTACACTATTCAGCCAGTTCCCTTGCATTGAGATGCTGAGATGAGCATCTACTATGGATCACTATCAGATTTTGGACAGCAGTGTTATTCCCCATGCCATGAGTGAGTCTCAGGACACTCAGAGAGATGACCAATGTAGCTATTTAGCCATTTGTACAGAGCAGTCAGTAGTGCCCAGAGTTACAGCAGCAGTTTCAGAGGACAGATGATGGTTCAGATTGATGAGCATTCAGGTATATGACTCAGCAGGTATATTATGGTGTTGTGGTTATTTTGCTTTTATTTCCATTCTCTTAGCATGTCTTAGCATTTAGTATCATGATTTGGCGATCATATAGATATGTGGACCTGGTTGTACTTATATATATATATCATGTTTGTCCCTACTCAGACTTAGAAGTTCTTGGCCTATACTCATTGGTTTTACCCTCCCTAAGGAGAAAAGAGGTGATCATTCCCGCCATACTATGGCTTGCTAGTGTTGGTTTCATTACTCACTGTCTTCATCCATCCATGACTTACCCAGTTTGTTCATTACCCTGACTTACTACTTGACTAGTGGCATGGAGGACCTTCCCCCACTGTAGCCTCTGTATTGGATAAGCTTCCCTGTTTATTGTGTCTCCGCTCTGAATTGGTGACAAAACTTACCTTTGGTGAGTTGGATTTCCTTGAGAAGTCCCCCTAGTCACTAAAGATGTTGGCTAAACCTGAAGCTTTTAGTGCTGCCATGAATACAAATTATGGAAATGAAATGTTATATCTTGTATGAAAAGCCCATTCATGCAATGTGTTTCTAAACACACATGAATGAAAGGCAAGCCAAATGAAAATGGCTAAGGAATATCAAATGTTATATCTTTTGTGAAATGTAAATACCTAGGTAAACAAATTGTCTGTGACACACCTAGAAGTGCTCAGGTAAACAAGTGCCTTAAAAACACACCTGCAGCAAGAAGCCTAAATTAAATGTAAATCTATGCAATGTTGGTTTATAAACACACATAGATCAAAGGCTATGGAAACTCTAGGCCCAAAAGGCAATGGAACTTAAATTCTATATCAAAAAGATTGCTGGCCTCATTTATATTATGGATTGTGCGCATTTGTGTAAGGTGAATAAACACTCTTTGAACAACTTACCCATTTGTGAAATACCGCCATCCCCTGTGTTGTTGCTTGTCCACTATATGCTATGGTGTGTATTCCCTTTTCCATTTCCAAAGTGTCACAGTGTTAAGTCAGTAAGTCATCCTTTGACCTAGCCATGTATTCTTAGCCTTAACTCTTCACTAGCAAATTGATCACAACTATGAAGTGAGTATGACCTTGAAAATCTTGTCTGAGTAATTAATGATAATTAATGACATTATATTTGGATTTAGATCACCAATAATGATTGCTACTTGTTATAATTGCTATGTGAATGGATTGTAAAGCATGTTTTAACCTTTGACACCTTGCAGCAGCTTGATTATAGTTTGAGTCATATTCTGGTCATGTTGACTTGGTCAAACCTCAGTTTGACCAAAAGTCAACCATGGGACATGGGGTGGAAGCCCTCAGATGTTACAGATAGATGATATATGGTCTGGTACAGGTCACCATGGCAGGCTTATGCGGTGGTTTCAGGCTTATGATGATGATTTGTGCTTTTCAACACTTTTACAGATTATTATTATTTGGTCTGCCGGATATGATGAGTATTTATTTTGGACCATGCAGAGGTTTATATGGTGTATGAGTACACATCTTAGATAGATTTGGACCTTCTGAGTCCAGTGAGACTGTCTGTTTTCAGTTTCAGGCAGTTACAGTGATGTTTGAGCCTCAGTTGGCTATCCTAGTGTAGTTTTGGCTTGTCGGAGGCCTTATCAGAGCAAAGCAGAGATATCATTGGTTCACCTAGAGCGCTATTTTTGGAAGGGGTGGTCCAGCCACTTGTTATTACCATACTACCCCCCTTTCAGACACTCTAGTGATTTTTATTTTTGGAACCAGGCACTCCAGGTGGCATTTTGGGCAATTTCACACTTTTCGAGCCAGTCCAGAAATGGTGAAAATGGCTACAAAGGAATTCGATTTGGGCTACTGAGGCAAAGTTATGGCATGGGATGATCAGTGATGATGAGTGGGATGTCTTCCACACCTTCTCCAACAGTTTCAGCTTCATCGGGACCCACATCCATCACTTATGGCATTTTCTGATGATTTTTGGAGCCTCCCAAGGCTCACAATTTGTCCATAGAGGCATGATTTGGTACTTTGATGATTATTTTATTGATATTGTGCTATGGGGATTGACCAAGGGTGTCTAAAATTACCCCTTGGACCCACCATAAGCTAGATCTATTATTTTGTCATCATGATTTGGTGGGATCCCCTCTTCTAGGGTGAGTTTGTCCACTTATTGTTATATTTTATTATTGATCCATGTATTGTATTGTTGAGCTCATCTCAACCATTGATTAGATCTTTAGATCTTTTAATCTTAGCCACTCATTCAAAAAGTGGCTAGATTGTGGACTCTCTCCCTCCTATTTAAAGGACAGAGCTTCTCATTGTAAAGGGGGACTTTTGGCTCTGGATTATTGGAATAGAGAATTATTATTGCATCTATCCGTTGTGTTGTGGTGAATGCTTTTGGAGTTCGTTCGTTGATTCTTCCTTTGCACTGGGTTCTTGGAGATTTTGTCTTGCTATATTTTTGTACCACGTTTTTGCATCTACAGGTGGAGGCCGAATTCATTTGAGGAGGACGTATTGGTAGGGGAGGACCCTCCCTACTTCTTCCTTGGGTTTGTTCGTTGGTAACAGGGAGTATTACTGTCCCAGGACCTTCTATTTCATGTTATCATTGTAATTCACTTGTATTTCCTCCATATTTGATCTAACTGATTGAATCGCTTTCCTTGGTTTGACAGGTAGAGGAGGTCGCACTTGTGGGCTAAGGCATCATTTCGACAAGCAAATTCAATAATTTCTCATTTGATCTCTGTGGGAGTCTTCCTCAACAACAAGGCATCTCATCTCATCACTCAGGTATGATCTCAAGATAATTTCTCTCTCCATGATCTATCCATTTGTCTAAATGCTTCAAACCCTCATAATTTCAAAACCCTCATTTTACATTTTCTCAGATCTAGTTAGATCCACTTGGCGTTTGGGTATAAAATTTAAAACCCACCTCTACAGTATCCATGGCAATTCGGATCTGTAGTTTGGTGAGGATTGGCCTTCATCTGACCCATTTTCCAGGGCAAATTAGCCTCTCCAAGTGAGGTCGCACTTCTTGGACAGGTGAGTTTGGTATGATCTAGCACCTGGGTAGGTGAGATCCCACTTGATCCTTGATCTACACATTTGATAACCTACCCCTACTATGTCTCTTTAGTGATTTTCACCTTGTGAGCCCCATTCCTCATTTCGAGGGTTGAGCCCCACTTGGGTCACTTTGTGGCACATTTCAATCTCAGATCTACTGAGATCTAGCCATTGGATGACTCTAATTTTCAAGATCCACCTAGCTTGACACCTCAACATCCCTGATCTATAATTTGGTGGACATCCGACTCCATTTGGCGCATTTCCCAAGGCATTAATCTTCTCCAAGCTAAATCGACTTTCTTAGATTGTTGGGTTAGCTAGGGTTTGATCTTTGTCTTGCATGCTTGAACATCTAAACACTTGCACATCTATTCATCAAGCTCATCTTTGGTACTGGTTAGCCCCAATTTGGTCCTTAACTACCCTGCATTGGACATGATTCCCAAGGCAGTGGATTTTCTCACAATTGGCTAGTACCCTAATCCTTGATCTTATTCAAAACCTCATAAGTCACTCACATAATCATGTTGGACCAAATCTACACCATTTAAACCCCTTGATCCAACCTATTACTCACCTTGTGACTTCATCCATAGATCTAGGGTTTACCATACACCTTACGTACTTCATCATCATTTGATTTGATCTGGTGTTTTGGTTGATCTCTCCTATTGAGAGTAGATCTGGGTCTCCCCCTTTGTTGTCTTGGGCTAGATAACATAAAGTGAAGATTGCCTCGATTGGCGTGACAACCATCCATTCGGAGTTGAGGCTATCTTGGTTGCACCTCTTGGGTTGCCCATGCCTTCTGCGATCCATCTTGGATCCACCTCTAGGGGCACCTACAAGTTTGGTGATAACAGTACTCTGACATCATATATTTTCTGCTACATTTCACTTGCCCGGATCACCTTAAGGGTCATAAACGAAGGGCGTTAAGACTTAAAACTGCTATGTATTGCCTTACTCAAGAAGGCCTGGGTTGGAGGAACCCAGATGGCATAATACTTAGATGTGTTCATGAACAAGATTCCAAGAAAATCTTGACTAAGTTCCACTCAGGATTTTGTGGGGGGCCACTACGCAGCAAATACAACTGCCCATAAAATCCTTCAAGCCGGATACTATTGGCCAACCATCTTTGCAGATGTGCACAAGCATGTTAAGTGTTGCCAAGAGTGTCAGCTCTTCACTGGGAAGCAGAAGTTGGCTGCTCTTCCCCTTACACTAGTAGTTGTCCTTGCCCCTTTTCTGCAATGGGGCCTTGAATTTATCGGTAAATTTAAGGATAATTCTAGCAATGGATTTTGTTGGATTCTCACGGCAACCGACTACTTCACCAAGTGGGTAGAGGCCATACCCCCCAAAAGAGCCACAGAGACAGTTGTTATGGACTTCATCGAGGACAAAATCATCACACGATTTGGTACCCCTCTAGATAACAACTGATAATGCCAAGGCTTTCAGCTCATAAGAGATGAATTATTTTTGTTTCAAATATGGCATTATCCTATCCCATTCTTCTGACAATTACCCACAGGGAAATGGACTTGCTGAGTCCACCAATAAAAATTTAATGACCATCCTTAAGAAAACTGTGGGTGAAAACAAAAGATCTTGGGATAGCAAAATCAAGTATGCACTATGGGCAGATAGGATCACCAAAAAGAATTATACTAGAAAGTCTCCTTTCGAGCTTGTATATGGTCTCACAGCCACCTTGCCAGTCAGCATGCAGATACCTATATTCAGAATGTTAAGTGAATATGGAACAGAAAGGATAGAGATGGAAGATAGGACCAACCAGATTATAGAGCTTGATGAAAGTAGAAGGACATCACTTGATAAATTATTGAGACATCAAGAGAGCATGAAGGGAACCTTCGATAAATCAGCTAAGCCTAGAGCCTTCCAAGTTGGAGACACGGTCCTTTTATGGGACAAAAGAAGAGAAAAACCGGGCATGCATGGAAAGTTTGACAACATTTGGAAAGGCACCTTTATCATATGTCACTTCGCTGGAACAAACTCTTTTATACTTAATACTATGGATGGAGAGAGGTTACCCTTGCCTATGAATGGACAGCATCTGAAGCTGTTCTACGGCAACAACATCTAAAAATGACCATGGGGTCATTTCAGGGCTTCTCTAAACCCTCTCTTGTTGTACTTATATGTATTTTTATTTTATGTATCATATTGTTGTACCATATGTACTTGTACCATATTTTTGTATACTATGCTTTGCACTTTATGCTTTAGAATAGATTTCAATTTATGTTGGCATATATTTGGCATTATTTTTATCATATATACATGGGACTAAGACACTTTTTGTTTCCATGCAGGAAACTGATATTTTGGGGTTCTCGAATACTCTATTTGATCCATAAATCAAACGAGTACCCGTCCCGCAGTTGGAGCCAGATGTTGCCAACTATATTGTACAATAGTTGAACCTCCATTGAGCCGCCAGTGTTGGAACATGATCAATGTTCACTTCCAGAGTATCAGGGGTTCAGTTTGCAATAATTAGCCAATTTTGGCTAGCCAATTTTATTTTTTCTGTTGAAATGACCATGGCCCCACGGGGTTTGTAATAAGTGTGCTAGTAGGGTTTTGAGTGGCTCGGTTCCCCATGACTTGACTATCAACTAAGGCATTCCAGGGAGTTTTTTTCCCTTGTCAATTATGCTTTGCTTATAGTCGAGTAATAATCGACGAGGTTTTCTCTCGCTTCCTCCAAAGCTGGAATACCCGATTTTGAAATTTGAGCCTTGGAGGGTTATTAGAGTCCAACTAATGTCTATGAACCTACTAGACACCATGTATGTCTTAGATGGTCATTTCCTAGGTCCCTCGTCCATTATAAACAATGTCCGAAAAATTTTTACCAAACGCGTTGGATGAGTTTTATTTTTTATTATTTTTATTATTATTTTTCCAAATATTTAATTGGAAAAATCAAATTTGTAATATGTCAGTCGTTTGGGGGTGGATTTCAAAGATTGGAGGCTTAATTCCTAAGCCAAAAATCACACACGAACCCCAAACCCACTTATCCTAAGTTTCGAATAGTCATTCAGCCTGATAATTAATAATTTCTCAAAAAATCAATAAAAGAGAAATTATTAATTAAAAATATTAAAAATCATTATTTTGGAGATCATCCAAATCTCTCCAAAATAATCCAAATTGAATAAATAAAGAGGCTAAATGACATGGCACGGGACATTTATGAAGATCCCAATCAACTTCAGTTAACTGTACAGTCATCAAAAGTCAATCCATCCAAGAGAATTCGCCCTCCTTCACAAAAGATCACGATTTGTTGAGTTGGCAAGCAATAAATGGGTTGTTGATAGTGCATTGATTATATGGTGGGCGCCTTCCCCCATTGGTGGCCACCTCATAAGCTTGGCTCCCAAGGAAACTCGAGTTATCATTAAGTGTTGTTAGTTTTTGTACCTAGGGAAGTGTTCCCCAAGTGACCTTTTGCCTAAAGTCACTTAGAAGGGGGAAAAAGGTGACCCTCACATTAAATGACTTAGTAAAAGCATTGAATGAGACTTTATAAACTCAAATTCACTTTTTGATAAATTTAAGTGGGTGAGGGAAATTAATTATTTATGAGATGTAAATGGAGCATTTAATTTCCACCGTTGATCTATTTCAATCTCATCCATTGGATTAAAACAACCCTAGGGTTTGATCAAAAAGCATGAGGGAGGCAATTTCACATTCACTTTTGAGATGAGAGTGTGGTGAAGAAGAAACTAGAGAGAGCTGAAGAAGAGAGAAGGGGACGAATTTCGAGAGAGCTTGCTGAATAGATTTTGGTGGGCACAGATTTCAAGATAGCCCCCATTTATTGCTGCACAAAAACCGAGGTGTATGGATCGCATTTACTGCTGGCATGATTTTCGAGATAGGGTACGGCTCATGCATTGCTGCACAGTTTTCGAGGTTGTACGGATTCCGTACTGTACGGTTTTGGGCACAGTTTTCTAGGCACGGTTTTGGCACAGAAAACGAGAAGTCAAGCACAGTTTTCGAGGTTGTTATCAATATTTTCCACGCACAGTTTTCGAGGTGTACGGCAGCATTTATTGTTGTCCGTACTGTACAGATTTTCTGCTAGTGTGGGCACGAAAAATCGAGGTCTGAATATTCATTATTCAACACAGAAATCGAGGCTGAAGTGACTGCTGATTTGGCACTATTTTCGAGGAAGAAATATTGCACAGAAATCAAGGCATCTCTTGCACGAAAATCGAGACAGTTTGTTGGTTGAGATAAGTTTGATTTTAACTATAAAATGAATGTTTGATTTTTCCAGAAGCTTAATAAAAACTCTCTCTCCAACTGGTTTTTCCCGTGGGGGTTTTTCCAGGGCTATTGGCCGAAATTCCTGAGTCTGATTTTTTAATGGTGTGCATGTTAAAATTGTTTTCTGTCTGTTAAAAGTGATTTTTCAGCGTGTTTAATTGTCTGCAATTTTCATAAGTAATTTCCAGCCTATGCAAAACCGACCGGGAATGAAAACCACTGAAACAATGACATAAACCAGCAAGCTGCAAAACTCAGAAAAATTTACATGGTATCAGAGCTTGGGGGCAGAAAACAATGATATTTTGCAGACACACTGAAATTTCCAGTACTCAGTAATTTCAGTAATTTTCTTCTGTTAGTGAACAACACTTTGTTGGGTTGGCTGAAAGATGGCTACAGGACTTAGGTTGGAGGATAGTCTAGATGGGACATGTAACTTTGTGCCATGGAAGGCTAGGATGCTGCCAATATTAGAGGAGAATGAACTATGGGAGGAGGTGGTTAGGAATACTACAGCAAACCCCGTTCATATTCCCGCTGCTACTGATGCAGCAGCATTATCAGCCTTCAACAAGAAGGACTATAAGGCTAGAAGAATAATCCTTGATGCAGTTAAAGATCATATCATCCCTCACATTTCAGGCAAGACTAGGGCACATTTGATGTGGACTGCTTTGACCAGTTTGTATGAGAGTTCCAATGAGAACCGGAAGATGGTTCTCAAGGAGAAACTCAAGAGTATAAAGAAGAATGGAGGAGAGGGAGTGACAGCTTACCTTACCAGGATATCTGCAGTTAGAAATGAGCTAGCAGCAGTTGGGGAGGTGGTCATTGCTACTGAGCTTGTGCGCACAGCAGTGAATGGGGCTTCAAATCCTTGGGGTGCATTTGTGCAGGCTATAGTGGGCAGAGAGAATCTACCTTCTTGGGAGAGATTGTGGGATGACTTTGTGCAGGAGGAGACCAGGAGAGGTCTCGTACAGGGTAGTTCATCACAGGGTGGGGTAGATGAGGAGAACGTGGCTTTGACAGCAAAGGGGAAGAAGAAGAAGGGTCCCAAGAAGGGTGGGGCCAAGCAACAGCAGCAGCAGGGTGGGCAGAAGGACTTGAATAAAATCAAGTGTTATGGTTGTCAGACATTTGGGCACTATGCTTCATAGTGTCCAAACAAGAAGAAGAAGAAGAAGGGACAACAGATTGCATCTTCAGCGGAGGTTGATGACTTTGGAGACAGGTTTCAGAGGGAGTTTTCCCTGTGTGCTAGACAGATTGAGAGAGAGAGAGCCTCTTTAGTTACCCACACGGATGTGGATATGGAGATGGAGCATTCATTGTTGGCAGTCGGCAGGCCATCAGACGAGTCCATCCACCACTGGTACTTGGTATATTGACAGCGAAGCTTCGAGCCACATGTCAGGTGCTCGAGAGATGTTCTCCAAGCTATCACCTACAGGTACAGACGTGGAGGTTGTACTAGGCAACAATACCATTGTTAGAGCAGTTGGTCGGGGGACCATTACATTTCAGAGGGAATCTATGAGTCCCATGATTCTGAGGGATGTGTTGTATGTCCCTGGGCTGAAGAAGAACCTTGTATCAGTTTCCACCATTGAGGACAGGGGTCTTGGGGTATGTTTCTCGGATGGGAGAGTGCAGGTATTCCCCAGGACTACAGGTGTATCTACCTCCATGGACATTGGGGTTAGATGTGGAAAGTTGTACAAGCTCTTGTTTCAACCGCAGCACGCTCTAGCACATAGCAACAGCAGTGAGCTATGTGAGCTATGGCATCGGAGGATGGCCCAATTACATCACCCAACTCTGAGATTGTTGAGGAGCATGGTTACAAGTTTACCCAAGTTCAGCACTGAGCAGATTGATGTGTGCAGGGGGTTTGCTTTGGTAAAGTACACCAAGACTGCTTTTCCGAGCAATGACACCAAAGCAGCGGGAGTGCTTGACTTGATCCATTATGATATTTGTGGTCCTATGTCATCAGTCTCTTTGACTGGTTTTGAGTACTATATCATATTCATTGATGACTACTCCATGAAGACCTAGATCTACTTCTTGAGGAGCAAGAAGTCACTCTTAGTATTGAGTGTCATCCAAGGGTTCAAAGCCCTTGTGGAGAAGCAGACAAGGAGGAAGATTCGGATGTTGAGATCGGACAATGGGGGTGAGTATACCTCCAAGGAGTTCGATGCTTTTTGCAGACAGGAGGGTATACAGAGACAGTTGACAGTTCCCTACACTACTGAGCAGAATGGAGTAGTAGAGAGGAAGAACAGGTCGATTGTGGGAGCAGTGAGAGCGATGCTCCATGATCAGGGGTTACCGTTCTTTCTTTGGGCAGAGGCATGCAGCACTGCAGTTTATCTGCAGAACAGGAGTCCTCACCGTGCTTTAGGGAGGAAGACTCCTGAGGAGATGTGCACAAGCAAGAAGCCTGAGGTGAGCCACTTTCGTATATTTGGCTCTTTGACTTACTCTCACATCCCTTCTGAGAAGAGGACGAAGTTTGATCCTGTTGTCCTCCGAAATGGCATGCGTGTCGTTTGAAAGCCCAAAATGCAACACACCAGCTGGAATGACAACTCTCTCAGGAGAGAGGCCAATGTCACCACACTCCTCTCCTCTACGCTTCAGGTTGGCTCTTCTCCAACACTAGGGGGGTATCCCTAAAATAGGATCGCTAAGGCAGGTACAGTAATGGGCAAGGTGAATGGAAGAGGTTGCCTTAGAGAAACGGATGTAACAAAAGATAGTTTTTAAATGGGTGATGGAAAAGAAGGGAAGATCAATCCTCAGGGAAAGACCAGTGCCAGTACCAGAAGGGGAAATGGAGTCAAAAGAGGGCTCATGGAGGCTTTATGCTTCATAAAAAGTGAGACGAATCTAGAATGCATAAACAATCAAATCTGAATCAACATTTCGTACAACCGAATACTGATGTCCATTGAGAAACTAATTGTTCAAGCATAATTAACCAACTTAATCCTAAATGGCTAATCTATTGTGCTTGATAAAGCCCTCACAAGCTAGATTCATTCTACAATTTGAAATACATCACACAAGCCATGAAGAATGCTCCATCTGTCTACAAAACCCAGCTGATATTTTCATTAAGCTTGAAATGGAGAGAAACCCCAGAAATTTTCCATCCTTACAAAACGAAAGCCTGCTAGCTTAAATAGAGCAAGATGTAATAATTCACCCTGATTAGGGCTTGCAAGAATACCTAGCGAAGTGACACATGTGCTTACACTTGTACAAAGGATAACTCGGAAAATAGCTCCAGATCTCTAATACAGCCAAAAGAAATCGACATATCTGGCAGAGGAGTTTTCAAACTGCCATGTAACCGATCCCCTAGTTTAATAAAATATGCTCAGTTCAAACTTGCTCGCCAAAGTGAGGCTGGGAGTTAAACGTGCCAAATGCACGAGACAACTCGAAATTACTTCAAAGACAATAGTTCCCTTTTTTTTAAAACTAGTCGTCTTCTTCATCAATAAACCGAACACCTAGGGACGCGCCATCCGCCCACTAAATCTTCAGATCAGTTCTGGATTTGGATTCGTATTAACTCGCCACGCTTACCAAAGATCGGGCACTTAAGAAAAGATATGCACATGGCTGTCAAGCAAAGAGAATGCAGCTGGCAACCGATGCCCGTAAAATACCCGAGTTCGATGTTTCCAGGCAGACGGTTTATCCCAAAAAACTCGAAAAGTAATTAGAATGGTGGTGATAGCATTTTACGCCGTGAACAAAACGTGATTTCAATACACTAACAACACACAGCGTGGAATTCCTTTTGTAGAAAGCTGGTACTCGACCGATTTGGTGGATGCGAACTTCTGTCAACCACAAGTCACGGACTTCTTCAAAAAGCAGATTCACACCGGTTGCCACGACATCAAAGGAGATCACCCGTAATTGGTGTAACCGGCTGTTGATAAACACGTGATCAAGTTCTGGGGCTAGGTTGCGGGGAAGCGCTCCCCCCCCCCTCGCCCCCGCTCCGGAAGCTAGCTTCCGGCCGAAGCTAGCCGGAAGCTAAGCGGAATCGCGCTTCCGTTTCGCTTGCGTCCGGAAGCGAATTTCGGAAGCTCGCTTCCGCTCAATTTAAAACGCTTCCTGCCACTGTCATAAAGCGTTCGGAAGCGTCGCTTCCTGATCGCTTCCCTTCGCTTCCTAATCGCTTCCTAGATCGCTTCCCATCGCTTTCGGCCGCTTCCTAAATCGCTTCCTGACGCTTCCTAAATCGCTTCCTAACGCTTCCTAAATCGCTTCCTGACGCTTCCTTGGATGTGTCATGGCCCATCCGTCTTGCCAACATGGATCTCCACTGTGGAATTAAAATTGTAAGGTCTCTGCAATTCTATGCCAAGCTGAGTCAAGCTTCTCATTCTCTGTCCAGGTCCGGTTTTGAAGGCTTGGTTTGTTTGCTTGTAGGCCAAGATCAATGCCAAACTCTGAACAAATACGCGCTACAATTCTTTCATACCAGCTAAACAAGATTCTCCAAATACCACGCTCTGTTAACTACAATATTCAAACCCATCACTTCATTATGAACACAGCTACCGTTCAATATACATTCATGCTTGCATATGTGGATAGCTCTTAGTTACACACTACACTAGCATAATATATGGCATACGCAGCACTGTGGCCTCTAGATATTTCCTCTATAGATCCAAGGGCACTCTGATTCTATATGCCAACACAACAATGCACTCCGTGTTTTTTAACTCTACAAACACAACACTTCATTCAACCATTGCTCTTCCCATTCAAAAGATACATACATATGTGTGTGTGTGTTCAAGCACTGTTCCAAAAAAACACAAACGCTACTCCTCATCGCTATCACTATTCATGATACAAATGTATATATTCATTTGTTTGGGAGTCTTTTAGCTTCAACCAATCATAGGGGATGGCTGTAGGTATAAGGCAAATGTGCAGGTTGGATGATGTATAGCTGTGGGATTTTTGAAAAGGCCACACACAGGCTGTGAGAAGTTAGTCAACTATATACAGCTTGAGGGAAAATGCTGTAGGTATGCCATCACACAGAATTTAAACAGATTGGGCTGGTAATTTAAGGATTAAAAAGGAAGCCAACAAATTAATAATAGTGTTGTAGTTGCCTAGTGAAACAATGCACAAGCATTCTCTGCATGCTAGCGATCAAGCAATTGGAGGATTGAGTTGTGGGTTCCACCCAGTGATTCAATCAAACAGAAATTGGTGCCAAGGATGATCAATTGGGTAATTAAATGGGTGAATTCTGCTGAGATTTCAAATGGGCAAATTGCAAGTGTTGAATAGAGTATACAATGCATTACCACCAAACCCTTACTGTTACCCCTTGTTACCTCCCATTTTGCATGTTTTTCACAATTTCAGTAGGGGTTTTATGTCTTGATGGAAATTTGGATGGCCTAATGTTGATCCTAGATTTTGTATGGTGCCTTGGGGTCTTGGTGATGATGTCTCAGCGTGTGGGGGTTGATAGATCTTCATGATGATGACTGCACTTCACTTATATTTGGCACATTCATCATGTTTCTTCATGATGCATTCTCAATGGGTGATTTTATGAGGGTTTGATGGTACATTCCATCCACATGTGTCATGTTACCACACAAACTAGCATCTCAAGATTCGACATAGTAGAAATACGGTTAATAGTTGATGACAAAATGTTTATATATTGAAAATTTGAAGCTTTAAGGTTGGATCTTGATGTTATAACTTATGGAATCATGGATACTGGAGTCTAGACCTATGGTTGATGAATTCACTAGTAAATGATTAATGATTGATGATTGATGAAATGATGTTATATGGTATTTACTATTAACTATTATTGTTTATTTCATGTTTTTATCCTTTCCATAACTAATTTAACATTCTACATGCATTTGTTGACATATATGCATCAAAATATATAAAAAATATATATTATATAAAAAACGCTTCCGGAACGCTTCCTAACCGGAAGCTTTTGAAAATTTCGCTTCCCGCTCCCGCTCCCGCTCCCAAGTAACCTTGTTCTGGGGCAATTAATGAAAACCGGCTCCTTACTTGTAATCGACTGGTAATAAAAATGATGCGAGGTAGTTAAATGCTGCGCGCTGATCCACGTTGAACCCGAGCCTGAACTGACTCAGCAGTGTTTGGTAAATTTTCAACTCTGTATCGAGCTGTTGCTAATACACTTCTCGTCTGTGTGCACAATTGCTTAGTCTTTATATCCAAACGGATTTTATTTTGTAAACCTTGCACGAACATGAGGAGCAGAATAGTCGATGTCAGAACCAAGAGGAATAATTCCATCTGGATTGATAGAAGGGTGACTGCAATAGTAGAAGCACTTGATGTGATCCATGTTGACAGTACTTGAAATTCTTGGGATCTGGTATATGTCCTTGGTGTAATTGAAAAGGTTAGGGTACTCACGTATCAATTTCTTGTTGCAAAATAAACCACATAAACCTCATCAAATCTTATAAAAGTTACACACAATCGTATGTCAGCCTCTGTCAAGACATCCCCACATATGTATCGTTGATGGTCTAAGATTTCCTTACATCTGTTGAGAGCCTTAAATAATTCTTTGAAAGCCTGTTCATAAGGTTTTTGCTTCTTGGCCAAGCCACATTTATAAACTCCATCATTGATTGCATTAGATACCCAGTCATTGACCTCATCAATCTGGGACTGTAAATGAGTTGTTGACATTTGGTTTATTCTTTTTATCCCATAATACCGAGAGTCTGCCTCCTTTTGCAAGCCCTGTAGCTTCCAATGCATTATCTTCTTTCCGGAGATATGGATTGTCACGAAAGTTCCAACCACTGAATACTGCAGAAGAAAATAAACCAATTCTGGTGCAATGGACCACAATACACCTGTAAATGCAAAACTATGGAAAACTTTGCTTGAAGTCAATGATATAATGTCAACAGCAAAAATAGTCATTAAGGAAGAAATCTGTTAACCATACACGCCACTCAACAGAAAGTAGATTTCTCTAAATTCATTTGGATAAGATGAGGTATGATGCCCTCATTAGCCTTAACAGTTTTACCACAATCCATGTGCTCTATTTTGGAGAGTTCCATTTGCGAAAAATTTTGTTTGCATAAATCCTTCTGTTGCTTAAAAGCATGTTCAATATCAAAAACTTTGTTGCATGCAGAACTGTTTTACTTCCTGAAATTGTATACTTTCCAAAGTCTGAATGTCTTCACTGCTGAGTATGCTGATACACGGTCATTTAAGGAACATAATGGGCCCCCTTCATTGCTGATATTAGGGCCCAGACCTGCTGTTGGTGATTGTCCCCTGCTGCCCTATAACCCTGTCAAAAAGGGGGATAACAGATCCCACTGCAGAGAGAGGCATCTTTGTGGGATATGATGAGACTTCGAAGGCCTATCGGCTTTACATTCCTAGCCATAAGAGAATTGTTGTTAGGCGGGAAGTGAAGTTTGATGAGGAGAAAGCCTTCAGGAAGTCCAGAGAGTTAGAGCAGAGGCGGCCACCAGCTCCCACACCTCAGTTGACACAGGCTTCTTCGATACAGGTTTCACGTCCACAGGTTTCCGGAGTGACTGGATCACAGAGTACAGGCATAGCTTCTACAAGTTCAGTGGTTCAGGGGACAGGTACTTCAGGGACAAGTTCAGGGACAGGTTCTGGTTCTTAGGTTACAGGTTCTTCGAGGACTGGTTCATCAGTCATTGGTCCTCGAGGTGTTGGACCTTCTGCTTCAGGTAGTTCTTTAGATGAGGAGAGAGCAGTTCATGATGAGCCTTCAAGGAAGAGGAAGCCTAAATGGCTTCAGGATACCTTGAAGGAAGCAGAGGCATTTGGTAGGCCCCAGGAGGAGGTCAGGACAGTTGTGATGCCAGACAGATTGGGTATGGCTCTTGTTGTGAGTCTTTGTCACTCTAAGCCTTCCACATTTGAGGAGGCTTCTCAGCATCAGGTATGGAGAGATGCCATGATGGAAGAGTACCATTCCATCATGAAGAATGATGCTTGGGAGATAGTGCCAAGACCAAAGGGGAAGTCAGTTGTGACTTCCAAGTGACTTTACAAGATAAAGCATGCTGCAGATGGCAGTGTGGAGAAGTACAAGGCTCGATTTGTGGCTCGGGGGTTTTCACAGGTTGAGGGAATTGACTATGATGAGACTTTTGCGCCAATTGCTCGGTATTCTTCCATCAGAGCAGTGATATCTATAGCAACAGAAATGGGTTGGAAGATCCACCAGATGGATGTGAAGACCGCATTTTTCAATGGTCTTCTGTAGGAGGAGGTGTACTTAGAGCAGCCATAGGGATTCGAGATTCATGGGAGGTATTCTCATGTGTGCAGGCTGAGGAAAGCCTTGTATGGACTGAAGCAAGTTCCTAGAGCTTGGTACTCCAGGATCGATACATACTTGACATCGATGGGTTTTCAGAAGAGTGAGGCTGATCCCAACCTATACTACATTGTGGTTGGTGGAGATCCTCTCATTCTTTTGATATATGTTGATGACTTATTTATCACAGGGGATGAGTGTCTCATTGCACATTGCAAGAGAGACCTTGTTGCGGAGTACGAGATGATTGACATTGTGTTGATGCATTACTATCTGGGGATGGAGGTTTGGCAGGAGCCTGGACATATTTTCCTAGGACAGGGGAAGTATGCAGTTGATATTCTGAGGAGATTTCGAATGGAGGATTGCAAGCCGATGTCTACACCTATGATCACCAACTGGAAGCAACTTCATGCTTCTGAGGGTAAGTTGGTGGATCCTACACTTTACCGTCAGCTCATTGGATCATTGATGTATCTGGTCAAGACCAGGCCAGACTTTTGTTTTGCGGTGAACACTCTTATCGAGTTCATGGTGGAGCCTAGGAGTGTACATTGGATTGCCGCAAAACATGTGTTGAGATACCTAGCAAGTACAATGCACTATGGTTTGGACTACAGGGGTTCGGGTGGAGTCAACTTGGTTGGTTTCACAGATTCAGACTGGGCTGGTTGTGCGAGGGATCGGAAGAGCACTTCCGGTTGTTGTTTCAGTTTAGGCTCGGCAGCAGTGTCGTGGTTTAGTCGGAAACAGAAGTCCGTTGCATTGAGTTTTGCCGAGGCTGAGTATTTGGCAGCCAGTCAAGCTACTTGCGAAGCACTGTGGCTTCGTAAGTTGTAGGTAGATTTATTTGATCAGGATCTTAGACCTATGGTGATCTACTGTGACAATCAGAGTTGCATTCAGCTCTCTAAGAATTCGGTGTTCCGTGACAGGTCAAAGCACATTGAGATCAGGTACCATTTCATCCATGACTACGTCCAAAGAGGAGCAATTGAGTTGCAGTATATTTCCACTGATGAACAGGTAGCAGATATCCTGACAAAATCTTTCGGGAGGGGGAAGTTTGTCTTCTTCAGAGACAAGTTGGGAGTGGTGCAGAACACTTTCCTCGGTAAAAGGGAGTGTTAGTTTTTGTACCTAGGGAAGTGTTCCCCAAGTGACCTTTTGCCTAAAGTCACTTAGAAGGGGGAAAAAGGTGACCCTCACATTAAATGACTTAGTAAAAGCATTTAATGAGACTTTATAAACTCAAAGTCACTTTTTGATAAATTTAAGTGGGTGAGGGAAATTAATTGTTTATGAGATGTAAATGGAGCATTTAATTTCCACTATTGATCTATTTCAATCTCATCCATTGGATTAAAGCAACCCTAGGGTTTGATCAAAAAGCATGAGGGAGGCAATTTCACATTCACTTTTGAGATGAGAGTGTGGTGAAGAAGAAACTAGAAAGAGCTGAAGAAGAGAGAAGGGAACGAATTTCGAGAGAGCTTGCTGAAGAGATTTTGGTGGGCACGGATTTCGAGGCAATCCCCATTTATTGCTGCACAGAAATTGAGGTGTACAAATAGCATTTATTGCTGCACGATTTTCGAGACAGGGTACGGCTCATTTATTGCTGCACAGTTTTCAAGGTTGTAAGGATTCTGTACTGTATGGTTTTGGGCACAGTTTTCCAGGCACGGTTTTGGCAAAGAAAACGAGGAGAAGTCGGGCATAGTTTTCGAGGCTGTTATCAGTATTTCCAGGCACAGTTTTCGAGGTGTACAGTAGCATTTATTGTTGTCTGTACTATACGGATTTTCTGCTAGTGTGGGCATGAAAATCGAGACCTATATATTCATTATTCAGCACAGAAATCGACGCTGAAGTGATTGCTAATTTGGTACTATTTTCGAGGAAGAAATAGTGCACAGAAATCAAGGCATCTCTTGCACGAAAATCAAGACAGTCTGCTGGTTGAGATAAGTTTGATTTTGAATGTAAAATGAATGTCTAATTTTTCCAGAAGCTTAACAAAAACTCTCTCTCTCTCTTTCTAACTAGTTTTCCCCGTGGGGGTTTTTCCAGGGCTATTGGCCAAAATTCCTGAGTCTGATTTTTTAATGGTGTGCATGTTAAAATTATTTTATGTCTGTTAAAAGTGATTTTTCAGCATGTTTAATTGTCTGCAATTTTCATAAGTAATTTCCAGCCTATGCAAAACCGGCTGGGAATGAAAACCACTGAAACAATGACATAAACCAGCAAGCTGCAAAACTCGTAAAAATTTACAAGTGCAAGCTCCAAGCTCTCCCTTCATCTAGCTTACGCATCTCCTTTACTAGCTCACGTCTTACACTTGGCATTCACGTGATTGGTTGGGTGTACATTACAAAGTTCTGGTGGAGCTTCCAAAGTAGGAGTGGGGGGCGCCTTGCAAAGGTGGAGGTCACCTCCCCACTCGTATTTACTTCAAACTCGAGTTGTGTGGTGTGTCAATCTCTCCAAGCTTGGATTGATTAGGGATTCGAATTATGTCTTTTTGCCATTGGCTCATGTCTATTAGCCAATTCGAATTAGGGTAGTGGGTTCTAGTTTTTGTATAAAAGGAGTGCCTTGCCTCCTCATTCTTCATGGAGATTTGTGCAAAGAAACTCTAGAGAATTTTGTATTACTTGTTTAAGAGTTAATAAAGTGGAAGACTTTAGAGGTCCATGTGGGAGTTCTTTGTGTGTCAATTTCATCTTGTGTGAGGTGATACCTTTCTTACCTCAACTCTCTTAATTTTTAATTGTTTGAACATTGATAGGAAGGCTAACAATCTAGCACGTTATTATTTGATCTACTGTTTTCTTTTGAGTGTTGTGGTTTTCAGGTACACTTTCAGGCTAAGTTGCACAAAACGTGGAAACGTGTACAAGTTTCTGAAACGGGAACGCCTGGAAACATGACCCCCCAAAAATGGGTACGTTGGGGGAAACGCGATATATATATTTAAATATATAGTTTTTTTTAATAACACATTATCTCACAATAAAAAAAGAATGAGAGGTTAATTTGTAGGTAGGTTTAGAAACGATTTCGAGGTAAATTTGTTTTCATTTTCCATAAACCAGGGTGTTTTTAGATTTCTTATGGGTCCCAAGCCGCTCATGGACTCTTGGAGGTTTCCCGGAAGTTTCCGAGAAGTTTCCGAGTTTCCGCGAGTTTCCGGTACCAGTACGTGGGCATTTTAGGAGTTTCGTGCAACATAGCTTTCAGGTGAAGACACGATTTGTCTCTTCTCAACCATCAAGCAAGAGCTCTTTTTGACTAACACATTCATCTTGCAAGTTCCCAAAAAAGGCTTCTACTTCAAAGAATCGAGAAACACAAGGCCTTCTTGCCTCATCCATCAACAATTATAAACCTCCTTTTCAGTCATTGATTACTTCTTCTACCTCTAAGATGTGGAAAATCCTAGATCTACTCTTCTCCAAGCCTAGATCCCTCAATCAAGCTTGCCTTTTGTTTGTGGCTTGTCTTGGTTTTTTGCCTTCTTTTGCTCTCGTCCAAGCCTTGCTCCTCTCTTTCTTCCTCCTTCTCGTCTCCGTCCAAGTCTCTTCTCCTTGCTCTCGTCTTCTTTCCTTTCCTTGCTCTCATCCTTCCTCTTTCAAGTTTCTTTTCCCTCTCGTTTTTCCTCCTTTGCTCTCATTATCCTAGCTCTCGTCTCCTTCCTTCAAACCTTTGCCTCTTCCCTTTCGTCTCCTTTCTACTTTCCTTTCGTTTTACTCCTTTTTCTTCCTTCTCTCCTCTCGTTTTCCTCACTCCTTCACCCTTTCGTCTCCCTCCTTTGCTTTAGGGCTTAGTTCTTCGTTAATTTTTGCATTTAGTTTCTTGTTTAAGTTGTTAGATCTTAGATTTAATTTCATCTTAGTTTGCATTCCATTTTTTAATTCTTAGATCTAGTTTCTTTTAAAGTTTGCATATTTAGTCTTAGATCTCATTCAAAAGTCAAAAAGCTTGCATTTAAAAATATTTGATTTTTGCAATTCTAGATCTAAGTAGTTTCAAGTTCATTATTGGATTTTTGACTAATGCTAATGGGTGCTTGAAGTTTGATTTTTGTTGTGTTCTAGATTCAAAGAAAAGCAAACTCAAGAGAGAAGTGAAGAAAAGAAGAAGATCATCAAAGTTGAGAAAAAGAAGATTGCAAAAACAAGAGGAGATTTGAAACCATGACTTAAACACTCTCCTTTTTATTGTAAAGCTCTTAAGAGCTCTTAAAAGTTACTTCTACTTTCTTCATCTCTTTTCCAGGGTTGAAAATCCTCAAAAGTTGTAATTGATTAATGAAATAAAGCTAAGTGGGATAAAGCCTCCCATAGTTTGTGTTTCTTCCCCCATTTGGGGAAGAGTGTCTTGTGTGTTTCCTTGTTTTCTTAGATTAGATTTGCTTCAAGTATTTAGATTAAATTTCATTCAATAATTGTTATTTAGTTTTATTTCAAAGTTATTTGCATTTTAATTATTGTATTTGCATTTCATATAGTGTAAATAAGTCTCTTGAACTTGTCACGAGACGAGTCAAGAGCACTCTCTATCGGAGAGCATTTTTATTGTTGCATTGCATTGCATATAGTGTAGATAAGACTCTTGAATCAAGCCTTAAGGCAAGATCAAGAGCACTCTCTGTCGGAGAGCATTTTAGTTCTTTGTGTGCTCTAACTAAAATTCACAACTCATCTTCCCCATAATAAAATTTGAATTTACTCGTTTCTCCACGCCATGTGTGCTCTGACCAACCCTAAAAAGTTGAATTACTCAAAAACAGTGTTGGTTGCTTAATCTTGCAAGATTCAAACCAGAATGAGTTTTCACCCATAACCAACAAACCGGCGTTGTTCAATAAGTACTCAAAAGTGGGGAACCCCTAGTGAGGGCGCCGAGCAACCCAACCTCGAACATTGTGGCTGGTTAAGTTCCTTGAACACCTAGTCTGTGATCCAGGCCGATCCGTCATGTCCTTGAACGGGTCCACCTAGAGTACTTCTTCCGGTTAGCTTTCCAAGACACCTAAAACAAGATCATCATTAAAATTTACAATAAAATTAACCAAGAACAATTGCAAAACGATCTCACAAACGTACCTTCGAACTCTTGTATCAAGCAACCCAAGCATTCAGGACTATTTTTGACTCCATAAGGCACTAGTCCTTGTCATCACATTTAATTTGCTTATTATCTATCTGGAGTATTTGTCTTTTAATTTCCATATCATATTGTGAGTGTCTTGTACTTAAGTTCATTAAGTGGTTGTGCCTTTACATATCTTGCAATTGTCTCTTTGATTATTTATTTTGTTATTGTAAAAACTTTGATCATCTCAAAAACTCGTAAACAACACCCATCCGCATCCATTTCACCTAAAAACACTAAAAACACAAGAGCCATAGACAACTATTTGTAGGGACAACCCCCCTTGGCTTCATTAAGAGTTTGCCTAAACGGAGGAGCTGGGATTCAGGTGACAGTACCTGGCTCATTGCTTTCCCCCAAGGCCACACCTTCCCCACTTGTAGTGAGGGAACAGCTTTCGAAAGATTTATGCTACTGGTGTGCATCTCGGCGGACAACAATTTTGAAATATTGTAACTTCGAAGAATATTCTATTGTATTTTATTGTTGTAATTTATTCGGAGATGTTTTATTCCCCCGTCGGGATGTCATTATTGTATTTGATTATGTAAAGTCATTTAGGTAAATCCTCCCTTGTAAGGCGGGGCAATAGATCCCCTTTGAGTCAATTGTAATGGGGTGTTTAAGTCCCCTAGAGAAGTCGGCCTAGTCAGCATTAGGTTAAGTTGTTAGGGGTCGACCTAGTTACGAAAAAAAGTCAAGTGAAAGATAAAGTACAAATAGAAGTGTTGTGCTCCTCATTTGGGCACACACTCACTTGTGTAATTCGCATAGGAGAGAGAGAGAGAGAGAGAGAGAGAGAGAGAGAGAGATCTGCAAGGAGAAGGAGCACTTATTTGGGGTTTTGTCTTTGTACTTTTGATCATTTATATTGACGAAGTTTTGTTGGGTTTTCTTCCCCTAGAGGGTTTCCCAGGATAAATTTGTGTCTCTTTTGTTTATGATGTGCTTGTTATTCTTTCAGTGATCCTGTATATGCTATTGTTGTGAAATTGAATTTAACACTGATGTTATCTATCTTGGCATATTGAATCTTAACATGGTATTAGAGCTGGCCTGAAAGAAGGCAATGTATAGCATTTACGACACTTGTTTCACTTGCAACAATTTGAAAGCTATCGCTTTGTATATCAAAAACTAGTCATCTTGGCATTTTCGCTATAAATCACTTTTGGTGAAGGTTCTGGATCTGAAACTTGGGCAGGCCGAAGATGAAATGTTCGTGTACCTTGTGTCCAAGTTTCAGCCTCATATTCGTTGTACTTTGTGAGATGTGACCCGTACAAGTTAGGGTTTCTACCTCTTCCAGAATGCAGCCCTAAACAGGTGACCTAGGGAAAAAGGTCATATCTCGAGCTAGGAAGCTCCAAATGGAATTCCGTAAAAAATGACAGTTAGGGCACGGACTATAGTTTCACTGGTCCGAGTATCAAAGGCCGAAGTTGAAACAATGACACGTGGCACGCCGTACAAGTTCGCTATGTTGTTTCATCCCATAAACATGTCATGTAGGGAAACTTAGCATATCTCTCTCATGGAGAATCCAATGAAGCCCAAATATGTGGGGTTGGAAATATGACAGGTCAGGATACCATAGGCCGAAGTTTCAGACCCTGAGGATCCGAAGTTTCAGAGATACACCGGAAACAATAAGGCACATCTGAAATAGCTCAACGGAGGAAATCAAAGAAGAGGTGGAAGAAGTTCTCACTTAGGGTTTTCAGTTTTTTAGGTATGGAAGGACCTGATACAATGTTGGAGACACCTGATGCAACATTGGAAACTTTGAAAATGGATTTGGAATCCCTTCATCATAGATATTAATCTTCCATCAAATGTTGCGGGAGGAAGGAGATTAAAAATTAGGGTTTCTGAATTCTACAAGTAAAAAGAAACCCTATCAAAGTTGGGAGACTCATAGGGCAACAATGAAAGAGGTTTAAATATAAGATGTTTACAAGTGATCTACCTTGGACGATTACGGTTTTACCCTTGTAGAGAATACTACAAGCAATCTCGACGGGTATGACTTCAGGAGATGCAGATATGTTTTGAAATCTGTTTCATTTGTCTGATGATTAAGTTCATGATATGTTTGTTTTCATACTATTGAGGTTAGTACAATCATGATTAATTTTAGACTTAGTAAAAGTATGAATGCATGTGAATGCTAGAAGACATTCATTGATTAGGGTTATGACACTTATGATTGTACTAATGCACTTGTGGTGTTGTATGAGGATGATGTTGTCTGCTAACCTGAAAGGTACATGAAGAAAGACAAATCAAGTTCTAGATCAAGAATATATGACCATGATGACATGAAGACAAAGACTCATCCATAGTCTTTGATCACATAGAATCTCTACTTACAAGGTATGTATGATTTAGTTCTACTATGCTTAACTTGTGAGATATGCAAGTTACTAGCACAAGGTCTCTAAATTATTGAAGAGAACAAAGAAGATATTGTTTGGGTATGTTAGACATAACTAGCAAGCATGCTAATCCAGGTATGTTTTCCTATATCGAGTAAGAATCCTACCTTGTGATTAGATAAGTATACTTTTGTATGATTGATAATGATTATTCTTGAAGTTAGAAGTTTAAGTAATCAAGTGTTTATGCATATTATGTTTCTTAGTTTGATTAATGATATGACAAACTAGAAGAGTCCTATGGTCAAATAAGAATATGCATGAGTAAAATAAGTACTTCATGAAACCTTGAATACTAACACTTGTGATAAATTACCTGTGTATGAAATATTCATGACCATACATGTTTAAGATTATTTAGGATTATAATGTTTTGATAGTATTGAGATTATACTAATGAATGTGTGCGATCTTGAGGATGACACAATGATGAAACTAGTTCACACCTAAGCATGCATAGTGGTACAGGATGCATAGAAGTTCAAAGACATATAATCATGATGCATTCATAAAGGGAAAATAGAGATCAAGAGAGAGGCAACTACACAAACATAAAAAATAAGTATTTGAGTTGTTATTTGAAGTATTCTTGAATCTTTGAATAGTTAATGATATTGCTCGTAATAGTTGTATGCATATTTGTATTCCTAGAATCAGGAAATATATCATGCATACTATAAGCATCCATATAGCATTGAACAATATACTACTAATATGCATTTGATGGGTAAGTTGGACAAACATTCCATTGTTGCTTGTCTAGAATGAAACCTCTTTGCTAACATGCTGGGAGCTGTGCACGCTCTTGATAGTATGTTCTGGTAGAGATGGAAGGCATCTAGATAGCCACTATATGCATACAGGATATGGAAAAGTGTTGTGCCAAAGTATTGGTCAAGATAGTTGCATAACTATGTGAATCATATCAGTATGCATAATAGGTTATCATTGAAATGTAATATGACTTGATGATTATGAAGTGTTACTAATCATGTAATTGAATTTGATTTGTAGGAAAGATTGTGTGCTATGATCTACAAAAGAAGGATGATGAACACTTGTTCCAAAGAACAAGTGATGACTATTTAACAAGAAGACTTACAAATCAAACATACTATAGAAGTACAAAGGAAGGCTTGTGGCTAGAGGATTCTCTTAGAAAGAGGGAGAGGATCATGGCGAGATGTTTGCTCCAGTGGCTAGACACACTTCCAGAGATAGATTACACCCATGGATGATCATGACAAGACCGTTCTCTTGGATGATCATGACAAGACCGTTCTCTTGAATGGTGTAACTGAAGAAGAAGTGCATATTGAGCAAACTCCCAGGATTCGATAAAGAATCACATGATTAAAGAAGGCTTTATACGGGTTCAACAGGTACCCAGGATTGATAGTCATTTGATGAGTTTGATGATCACCACGAGCGATGCAGATTTCAACCTTTGCTACAAGGTTGAAGATGGTTGCTATATACAGATGACATGCTTATCTCAAATGGATGTAAGAAGGAACTCACCATAGAGTTCGAGTGATCTTGAGGCTCATATCAGTAGACCCATCTGACGGGAGATGGCACGGATAGATATGCAGAAGATCACTCAATGCAGAGTGTGAATGATGTTCAGTCACAGAGGGAGAACAATACTCAGATGTAGAAGACTCCTCTTCTGAGGGAGTAGATCTCAGAGTTAAAGAATCTTGGCATGATTCTTGTGATTAGATATGTGGCTAAGATTTTTCCTTAGCCAAGGAAAATGTGAAGCAGAGATCTGGGATGATGGACGGTGGTTTCTACAGTTTACAAACAGATGATGTATTTGACGAATACCAGGTTGAGCCTAGACGTGTTCACCTGGTAGCTACAAAGCATGTGATGAGGTACCTGAAAGGTACGATAGACTTTGGTCTATACTATGCTGGAGATCATGACTACAGATTTCAGGGTTATACAGATGCAAATTGGGCTGGAAGTGTTTCAGATAGGAAGAGCACCTCAGGTGGATGTTATTGTTTGGGATCCGCCATGATCTCATGGTTTAGCAGGAAGCAGTCCAGTGTTGCTCTCAGCACAGCTGAAGCAAAGTATATAGCAGCTTGTTCTGCTAGTTGTGAAGCCATATGGCTTCGGAAGTTGATGTCAAGTCTATTTGACCTGGAGTTGGATACCACAATGATTCTATGTGACAACCAGAGTTGTATAAAGATGACGAAGAACCCAATGTTCCATGACAAGTCAAAGCACATAGAAATCTGGTATTTTTATATACGGGATATGGTACAGAAGGGAGCTATAAAGCTCCAGTATGTGAGCACTTATGAGCAAGTTGTTGATGTGTTGACCAAGCCTTTGTCTTGAGTGAAGTTTGAGTACTTCCGTGACAAGCTTGGTGTGGTTCGAAAGGACCTTCCTCGAAAGGGGGAGCAGTGCTAATGATGATGTTGAAGCAGGATTGTATCATCCCTGGACACATGGCCTAAAGGGATCCGTAGACTCTTGTCTCCGAGAATGTGTCGATGATGATGTTGCAGTGGGATTGTATCATCCCTGGACACATGGCCTAAAGGGATCTGTAGACTCTTGTCTCCAAGAATGTGATGATGATGTTGCAGTGGGATTGTATCATCCCTGGACACATGGCCTAAAGGGATCCGTAGACTCTTGTTTTCGAGAATGTGATGATGATGTTGTTGTGGTGAAAAATCCTAGATTTGATCTAGGTCACATCCAGTATGAAAAAGGACTGGCACTGTGGTTGTAAACCCTAGATTTGATCTAGGTCACATCCAGTATGAAAAAGGACTGGCACTGTGGTTGTAAACCCTAGATTTGATCTAGGTCACATCGAGTATGAAAAAGGACTGGCAGTGTGGCTGTAAACCCTAGATTTGATCTAGTTCACATCCAGTGTGAAAAAGGACTGGCAGTGTGGTTGTAAACCCTAGATTTGATCTAGGTCACATCCAGTATGAAAAAGGACTGGCATTGTGGTTGTAAACCCTACATTTGATCTAGGTCAAATCCAGTATGAAAAAGGACTGGCACTGTGGTGGTAAACCCTAGATTTGATCTAGGTCACATCCAATATGAAAAAGGACTGGCACTGTGGTGGTAAACCCTAGATTTGATCTAGGTCACACATCCAGTATGAAAAAGGATTGGCACTGTGGTGGAAAACCCTAGATTTGATCTAGGTCACATCCAGTATGAAAAAGGACTGGCATTATGGTTGGATTGCATCATCCTTGGACTTATCTCCTAAAGTGAGAGGGATTGATCATCCCGTAATTGGATCATGTGTGTTGCAGGTTATATTGTTGTAGATGATGTTGCTGATCGAAAGATCAAGGTGATGTTGCTGATCGAAAGATCAAGATGATGTTGCTGATCGAGAGATCAAGTGTTGTTGTAGACGATCAAGCGATCGAGTGCTGCAGAAGCTGAAGACCCAAGATGAAGACTCAATGCTGTAGAAGATGATGCTCCAATACTGAAGATGTTGAAGATATTGAAGTTGTTCCAGTAACTGTTCCCGTTGTTGATGTTGTTGAAGAAAACTTCCAATGATTTATAGATGTATCACCATGATGTTGTTGATGATGCTCTCTCTCCTTGCTCCTTCAGTTGATGTTGTTGTTGTCAATAGAATACCCTTCTCGTTAAGGGGGAGTGTTGAAATATTGTAACTTCGAAGAATATTCTATTGTAATTTATTTGGAGATGTTTTATTCCTCCATCGGGATGTCATTATTGTATTTGATTATGTAAAGTCATTTAGGTAAATCCTCTCTTGTAAGTCGGGGCAATAGATCCCCTTGAGTCATTTTGTAATGGGGTGTTTAAGTCCCCTAGAGAAGTCGGCCCAGACAACATTAGGTCAAGTTGTTAGGGGCCGACCTAGTTAGGGAAAATGTCAAGTGAAAGATAAAGTATAAATAGAAGTGTTGTGCTCCTCATTTGGACACACACTCACTTGTGGATTGCGCATAGGAGAGAGAAAGATATCTGCAAAGGAGAAGGAGCTCTTGCTTTGGGATTTTGCCTTTGTATTTTTTATCATCTATATTGAGGAAGTTTTGTCGGGTTTTCTACCCCATGAGGGTTTCCCGGGATAAATTTGTGTCTATCTTGTGATTGTGTTTCTTTTAGTGATCTTGTTTATGCTCTTGTTGTGAATTTGATTAAAACTTAACAAAAGCTTCCTAATGCCGCCTCCTCCGCCACAAGTAATGACTTTTTGTTTCTCAAAGGAGACGGGACCTTTGTGCTCTCCTTGCTCATTCCCCCAGACACTTCCAGCGTACCATCCTCCCATGACAATCCCCCCCCTCTCGTCTGATCTTGACCCTACATCCATGTTCTCCCACACCTCCACTCTTTACGATATTCCTGGGCAACCCCAGATTCATGTTACCTCTCCACCCCCCTCATGCCACTTGTTCTCAGACAAGGAAAACAAAGAGGCCATTTGGGTGATGAACAACAGCAAAGCAACAAATGAGGAAAGGTTTCAAGCAGAGTTCTTCAATCATGTAGTTTGTGTTGGGTTTCCATCGGCATGGTCGCATCATATCATCCACTCGAGAGTTGATAGATAAATCAAGTCCCAACCCAGACCCCAATAACTACAGGGCGATCATGGTGGGCCACACGTTCTCGAAGTTGTATGCTACGGTTCTTCATATGAGGCTCTCTAGTGACCTTGAACAAAGACATCTCAAAGCTAGGGGACAAGCAGGTTTCCGACCCGCTCATCAAACTATTGATCACATCCTCTCCAAGCCATCATTGAAGAGGCACGGCACCACTCTTCGAAAATCTACTGTTGTTTTGTAGATTTTCGGAAACCTTTCGACTCTGTATCGCGGGAAGCCTTGTTTCAGAGGCTCAAAGATATTGACATCTCCACAACCCTATTGACGACCATCATGCGCCTATATGAGTCGGCCATTGGTCGTCTTCGCACAACTCATGGGTTGTCTGGCTTCATCCGAAGTACTATTGGGGATAAAATAGGGTTTCCTGCTATCCCCCACATTGTTTGGGATTTATATTGATGAGTTGGAGGCCTTTAGCTTTGTTCTGCAATCTCCGACAATTGACTATTAACCTAAGTAAAACCAAAGTTATGATTTTCAATGGGTTAAAGAAAACTTCGGACATTCATTTCTTCTTCTGAGGGGAGGAGATTAAGATTACCAGTACCTACACTTATTTGCAGGTGCAATTTTCAGGACCCTGCTTCAGTTTATGACCAACTCTCCAACCTCATATCAACAAAGATTACGGATCCTTTGCCCTCCTCGAGAGACAATGCTTCCAACACCATTTCCAGTATATTTCATCCAAGATGAGCCTCATGGGATCCTTGATCCATCCCACTGTTCTATATGACAGAGATTTGGGGACCTTCTTTACTAAAGTCGGATTGGGCCTCAGTAGAGAGAGTCCAGATTCTTCTTCTTCACCGCATCATTAGATGCAAGCAGACAGTCCGTCAGCACATCATACTTGAGGAGTTTGGCGTTCATCCCTTCCGACTTGAGGCAATATTCAGATTGGTTTCCTTTTTGCATCGGATTCGAAGCTTTGCCAACTCGGTGAAGGGACGGGGCCAATACCTATATTTGGCCTACTGTTCTTTAGAGACCATTTACCTTTCTAGTCCTCTGGGTTGGACTAGAGGTTGGTTCGCAGGGATTTCAAATCTTCTAGAGTCAGTGGGCATTCAGCTGGATCGTCTCCCTCCATTCAGATACACCTTAGATGCACCTGGTCACCTTCTACCCACCAGACAGGAGTTGAACAGGATCATCAGGGATGACAAATCAATTCGTCCAGATCACCCGAATCAACCCTCAGGGAGGGTTGCACCCAAAGATGGCCTTTTATGTTGAGCACTTCTTGCAGTTAACAGATGGGCTCATTGTTCGACCCCAATATTCACTCTGTCACTAGATGCATGCCCCTCACATTCCCTTAGGCCAGTTCATAGTGGGTTCCCATAGACTTCTGGTAAAGATAGACCACCAGATGGATAGATCAGACAGAATCTGCCAGTTGTGCCATATACAGAGGTGGAGACCGAGGTACACTTTATTTTTCGTTGCCCCATTTACTATGAGATCAGAGGAAGGTTCCATTGCTTGTTCAGGGGGCCTCAGACCCTCACTAACTTCTTCAGATACCTCAATCAGAGATGTTTGGCCTTATATATGCAGGAGGCCCTCAAGTTCCAAGCACATACTCTTCAACCTCACATCAAACCAGATTCTACCCAAAGGATCACTTCATTTTTCACAGTGATACCTTCACAAAGGGGCACCAAGCGACCGACCAACATTAGTACAGATCCAGACTTGAGGTCAGTGCGGACTCGTGGTGTCCATTCCACGAGATCTTGGCAGCAGAACCATATTTGATCCCCCCTAGGAAATGGACGAGATCACCCAGGCCTAAGCAGCGGGCGAAATCTTCTAGACAATGGTGCAGTGGACAGTTTGGGCCTCCCACCAATTCTTCTTCTTCTTCGGGTCAGCAAACTTTATTGAGTTTTCTTCGTTCAGATTCGGATGTTAGGAGAGATAGTTCTACTCCATAGTAGATCTAAGTGCTCCTCGATCTTCTCCTCCATCACATCTCTGCCCCGTTGCGAAATTTTGGGCTTGCGGATGCGGCTGATGGTTCTCCATACTTTAGCCCAACTCGCATTTTTTGCTTTATTGTACTTTACTTCATACATCTTGTCTTCTATAGGAGACCATTTGGTACTCTTGCTTTGTAATGTCATCATTGTACTCAACAGTCCCTTGGACCTACTTTTGTGGTCATTAGTTGGACATTAATAAAATTATCTTATCTCTCTCCTTTTCCTTAGCTTTATCCTCTTCAAACTTCTCAAACTGTTCTTGCAAATCAGCCCTAATCTACCCAATCAGCCCTAATCATAATTGGGTCATAACTATAGGTTATGGGTTCTACATTTCATAATTGGAAAAATGACGAGTCTTTCAAATACTCTCACGTGAAACTCGACCCAACCCTTCTGTCCAACCAATTAGTTCAGACCTGAGTTTGACTCTCTATCGAGCCAACTTAGTTTTAGACTTGAATCTAACTCCGTCAATGAGTCAAACTTGCCAATAGTGAGGCAAAACCACAAGTAAATTAACACTCCAAAGACATAGATACTCCAATGAGGATGTTTCCACAACTATCATTTTTGGGGGGATGCGAGGAAATGCACATGGGAACATCCCCATGAAAAGGGGGATGCCCACAAGTACCTTGAAAAAAAAGGGTACTTTTAAATGCTCTGACAAAAAAAAAAATAGTAAAGAATAAAAGAGTACCAACCATAGACTTTCTACCCTTGAAACCCTAATTTCACTTCATATAAACCCCTCTACACCCTCCCAAATAAACATTTACTTTTATTTCTTTCATATATTTACATATTTATTTTTTAGTATTTTGGGCAAGGTCCCATATGTCGAGGAACCCAACATTCCCTATGGCATTCCCCAAAATTTGGGGCGTCCCTCCACACGTCCTCTGCACACACTACCAAATTCTCGCGTCCCCACATCTCAAAAACTTGGTGAAAATTGCACTCAAAACGAATGGAAAAACTCGTCGACAACAAATAAATTTCCAAAATGGATTTGAAAAACCCTCAATGAGTCAAACTTGCCAATAGTGAGGCAAACCCGCAAGTAACTTAACACTCCCAAGACGCAGATACTCCAATGAGGATGTTTCCACAACTATCATTTTTGGGGGGATGCATGGAAATGCACATGGGGACATCCCCATGAAAAGGGGGATGCCCCCAAGTACCTTGAAAAAAAAGGTTCTTTTGAATGCTCCAACCCAAAAATAATAGTAAACTATAAAAACGTCCCAAACCTAAACTTTCTACCCTCGAAACTTTAATTACACTTGATATAAAGCCCTCTACACCCACCCAAATAAACATTTACTTTTATGTCTCTCATATATTTAAATATTTAATTTTTAGTATTTTGGGCAGGGCCCCATATGTTGAGGACCCCGACATCCCCTAAGACATTCCCCAAAATTTAGGGGGTCCCTCCACACATCCTCTGCACGCACTTCCAAATTCTCGCGTCCCCACATCTTGAAAACTTGGTGAAAATTGCACTCAAAACGAATGGAAAAACTCATCGACATCAAATAAATTGCCAAAATGGATAAGAAAAATACTCATTTTAAACGATTTATGTTGCTGAGTTTTTGCAGCATTTGTCAAGTTTTTTGTGGAGACTGAGTTGAACAATTACACTCCAGTCTCACTAAATCATTCACTACACTAACATTTTCAACATTGCTACATATGAAAAATGTGCATGTCACATGTCATAAGTATAGATCATCCACAATAAATATAGCTTTCATGGGTCACACAATCATGATTTTGCATGATGCAAGGCACAAGTGTTGAATATAATTGAAGGCCAAATATGTAGAGGTTGAAACAAACCGATGTCATCCATACTACACAAGTCATAGAAGTCTATGCCATCGTGTCATCATGTCATATCTGCATGCCATTGAGTTAAAAAAGCAATCTATTGGATCAAAAGCACAAGATACTATACCTAAAATGAATGAAATCAACATAATAAGTAGATAGAAAAATCACACGACACAGACACTGCAACAACTCAACAAATCCAAAAGCATGAATCAACTTGATGAATTGGCAAAACTTCAAAACTTGGTAAACATGAAAATAACTCCACAAACTCCACAAAGTTTGACTACAACGGAGTGATTTTTAACTGAAATGTTTGTTGAGTTGATTCGCCAAGTACTTGCCATACTCGACAAGTCTTGTTATAGAGGTAGATATAGAAGGTTTCCCTTCTAAATGAAAATATACCAAAATGCATTGTAAATGTAATGCCATCATAAAGGTGGTCTTGTTCATTAATAATATCCAATGAGTCTACAAAACTAACTCATCATGCATGTCAAAAGAATGATAAAATGAGTAACTTAAAGGGCACATATGCCATTCCATTTCCTAGAACAACGTCCTCGCCAACATTCAATCTATATGGCATCTCCTCTTATCGGACCTTACAAATATGAAGCTAAATTAACCAACACCCACCATCAAGCCTTGCCAACATGTACATATCAAGGGTACCTTCTTACCATTTTGTTGCCTCCTCGTTTAAGCCTCCATTTACTTGGCTCTGTGTCAAAATCTTCTTCATTCTGATTTAATGTCAAACTGGGGTTACTGAACCTCAGTTAAGCAAATGCCTGCTTCTAAAACATGCACCACTACCTGCTTGATAATTCTGGAGTGCATTAACACCTTCACCTGCGGGTAGCTATTTTCATATGTATGTATTACATCCTTGACTTTTATATGATGTGAATGGTGCAAATTGCAAACTAAAAGGATTTTCACCTCATAATACAGCAAGATATTGGCCACATCTGTATATAATTACCTATGCATGTCTCTAAATAGTATGTGTTTTTCTGGTAATGTTTCCATAGAATATTTGAGAGTAATAACTACCATGGAATAACCTATTAACTACCGAATATGCATCATGAAATACCTGGTATAATTAGAACTATATAAAGTCTACCTGAAGAGACATTTGTTTAGTTTAAAATAAGTCGATTGAATTCTCATTATTGATACTTCAAAAACGAGATACTCACTGCAATCAGTTTCCCTGAGTTTTCTGGTCTTTTTGCTACTTCAATCGCTGCAGCAGCAGCAGCTCCTGATGAAATTCCAACCTGTAAACGTATCATAAAAACGTGAGATACAGATACCATATTTCCAGAGTGTCTAAAGTTTCTGACAGAAATTAAAAATTAAGCCTAATCTGTTTACCATCAAGCCTTCCTGAACTGCCAATTGCTTTGCCATCTCAACGGATTCGTCGCTAGATATCTGAATGCAACAACAACATCATATTAGGCTTAGCATATTAAACTAAGTTGCATGGAAATGGATATGCATCTGGATCCAGATACATATCTTGATACAGATCTGCCGGATTTTAGGAAAAGTAAGGATCTGGAGCATATATAAATATTAAGAAGATATAGATATTTATATAGTCAAATAAAATAGCCATGAACCAGAAACATAGAAAATTCAGATTTCAAGAATCAAAACCATTCATAACAAATAAAAAAACAGCATTCATAACTTTGAAAATATAACTAAAAAGAGAGTTGACATTAATATTAGCCTTAAGACATGATATGTAAACACTGCAAAGATTCAAAATGAATGTCTCATCTGTGATCAGTCTAGTAGTAACCATCAGATTTGTGTGTTCTATGTTAGCTTTTGGGATTACTCGGAAAGTGTTTACCAATGTTATCAGAACCGGACCGGTCATCGAACTGGCGAAGCCCAAAATGTGAACCAGACCGGAACCGGAAAAAAACCGGGTAAAAAACCGGTCAACTAAAAAATACATAAAATATTCATATTTTGTAAAAAAACATATATATTCATGTGCATACATATGGATCCAAACCATTAATACACAAATATGCAAAGTTTCTCATATATATAGCAAGTATGGGTGCAAATAACCAAAATAGCACCTAGTGCAAATGCAATACATCTCTGAGGTTAGAAGCATCAATGATAAATACATTTTCTCCAATACAAAGGATGGCCATTTCTTAATGAGGATAAAATTATAAATGCACTGCAATATAATGAACTGATAGAACTATTTTTGTTCACATATAATCTGGAGAGTTAGCATTCCCACTGATAGGAACAAATAAATAGGTACAAAACAGCTTCATTTGTTTTGCCCCTTCACATTATATATTAAACTGTGTCAGAAATAGTAGAACAAGCAAATTTAAGCCCACAATTCAGCTTCAAATAACCTATTTTAACTATTGTGGACTAATGAAATAAAGCCCATGTGGAATCAGATACCAATGTTCCTGCCAAGCTTGCTAACACCACTCCGAAGACAGATGGAATATATTGAATTAGCAAACATCAATAATGATGTGAATATGTCCATAAAAGTGGAGAATGCAGCTGAGGCATAGGATAGGTTAGAAGCATAGGATAGTTTTTTTCTGCAATTTTTTTTTAAATTGAGTTCCGTGGGCACAGTACGAACCGGCCGGTTCCTTGCCCGGTTTGGAAAAAAATCCGGCCCAGCCGGTTTTTTGCTCTGACCGGACCGGCCACCCCTGTAAACCGGTCGGACCGGCCGGTTTTGCCGGTTCCAGTCCGGTTCCGATAACATTGGTGTTTACACCATACAAGTGCTTCCTATGATGTGGGGTGCATGGTGTGTTGTCTACCCTTCGTTGTACCATGATGGACATACACATTGGAGATAGCTTACTCATGGATTGCTCTACCTTGACTTGATACTTATGTAGCACACTTCCTTAGGAGGAATTGCTCTACCTTGACTTGATACTTGTGTAGCACACTTCCTTAGGAGGTTGGAGACCTGGGGGCTTCGCAACACTCTTCATGGGGTGCACACATGGAGGCTGGTTGCTTGCTTGGGAAGATGACCAGATTGGAGGAGAAGCGTTGGGCATCTTTAGGGGGGGGCATTGAGTCCATGATAGCATGGGGACACTTGGTTGCTACATGGATGCTTTTACTTGACTTAAGGAAGCTTGGATTGAGGAGTAATTATGTAGATGTGGTGGATCCAATGGTAAACATGGCTTCGGAGGGAGCATTGGAGACTTGGAGGCATTTGGAGGAGAAGCATTGGACACATCTTCTAGAGCACTCAACTTGGGACCTGTTATCACACAACTTGTAGTTGTCCCTAGTGGTATCCCATCAGAGATGATAGAGGAGATGGACAACTAAAGAGGTGACCCAAGAGATGCCACGGTTCCCAATGCAAGCTGGGAGTCATGTCAACCGAGGCACTCTTCACTTTAGATCAAGATGACTCAAGACCTAGGGGGAGACCCTATAACCAATCAAAGATGATTGGACCCAAACAAAGGTTCCTAGGGATATGTAAAAGGCAAGTTACGGAAACCAATGCAAGGTTAGGTGGACCTAGAAGTTTAAATGTGGTTGAAAGGGGGTTAGGAAATGAGTTATGCTTCAACCAATGAATGATTTGGGCCACATGATAAGATAAGATGACAAGATCTAGTACCATGAAATACACATGTGGGACCCACTTCCTTGGGATACGGAAATGGCTCAAATGGGACCCACAAGGTGAAGTTAAGGGTGAAAAAGGTACTAAGGGGTATGTAATGAGTAGATATGTGGATCTCAGTTGAAATTAGAGATACCCACATATGGGATCTAGGAGATGACACAACTCCCAAGGAGTGCGAATTGCCCTAGGTGGACTAGTGCCTTGGTGGATGGGTTAATGGCAACGATGTTGGGAGCGGGGAGCGGGAGCGGGAGCGGGAGCGAAAAGCGAAATTTTCAAAAGCTTTCGTTTCGGGAGCGTTTTCGGGAGAGTTTTTTATATAATATATATTTTAATATATTTTGATGCATATAAATTAAAAAAAACATGTATTATGCGAAATTAGCTATAGAAAACATCAAAACATAGAATCTAGATATTCATATAACCATTTCGTACACATTGATATAACATTAATCATCTCGTCTTCTAGATTCTAGGAGCTATAACTTATAACATTGTCATTAAATGAACATCATCAAATCATCAATCATCAATCATCAACAACATCAACCTTCAAATTTCAACATATAATATTTGCCATCAAACTAGGCCATAATGTTTACAAAATAGGCCAACCGCCAAAATAAACATGAAAATGAAATACAAAGTACAAACTACAAACTACAAAGTACTATGAATTTACTAAGCTTTCCGCTTGCCACGAGTAACTTCCAATTTCTTTTCTCGTGTTCTAGGTGGAATAGGTGCTGGTGGAAGTGATCGTGGAACATGAGTAGAAGATGAATGGCCCCCGCGGCTGAAATTGGACGTTGTGAAGCTATAGGCAAAACTCCTGCATCCGAAAAGCTGCTTCTGCTTGGGGGTGGCATCTCTGTATGGGTAGTCTGAATTGGATCATCATGATCACCCAATAGTTCAGCCTCCAAGCGCTCTAATGCTATGGCTCCATCCTCCACATTAGCCTCCTCTGGATTGTTGTCCCAAGTCAAAAATGTTCTATCATTCTTGGCCGCCTCACAATAATGGGACAACAACCTCAAGTTGTAGTGCACATAAACCAAGCTTTCTGCGCGATCTACATTCAGACTGTTTCTCTTTACACTGTGGATGAAGTTGTAGGTGCTCCAACACCTCTCTGCAGAAGAGCTATTAACAACCTGTGATAGCACCCTCAGCGCCAATTTATGCAAATATGTGGCTCCAGAGCCATGCATGTTCCACCAATGGATAGGATCCAATCTGTCTCGATCTTTGGTTGCAAACAGGGAACCAAAGCGTCCATGCTCACTTATGTATATGCTCAATTCACTCCGTACTTGAGCACACTCTTCCTCATCAGGGACCAACTTTTCTAATGCAAGCATATACCCAGCAGCAACCTCTGGATCTGTGTGGGGTTTTTCCCTGACTCCACCCCCAGGTGCAGGTTGGGCCAACCAAATTGGAGAATAGTATTTTGGGGTGAGGACATATGCAAGGGCATGGAGTGGAACATTTAGATTATCCCACCTTTTGACCACAAGTTTATGAATATGGTCATACAAGACTGCATCTCTTTGCTCAACAATGTCTTTGATTTGACCAAGCATGTTATCCATCTACTCATATACCTCCCCAATCACCGGCTGATCTGTATCTGCAAAACGAATCATGTTATAAACTGGCTTGGTGAACTGCAAAACATACCTAACCTGTGACCAAAAATGACCTTCAAGAACGGTGTCCTCCACCTCCTGAAAGTCACTTCTATCTGATGCACTTGCAACTCTGTCTTTCAATTCCTGCCATGGATCACTTGATACCATACTAGCCAATGCCTCTCTTACCTTCAAAAGCCTCCTGAAGGTGAGGTAGTAGCTAGCAAATCTAGTCTTTGCAATCTTCAATAGCTCCAACTTAGAGTGATTGCGAAAAATGTGGTGGGCCATGCTATGATTGGTAATAAATTTGATCATTTTCTTACCTCTCTTGTACAAGGCACCAATCCATCGGTAATTATTGTCCTTCATCTTAACAATATCACGCATCAAAAGGTTCAATGTGTGAACCAAACACCCTGACCAAAATATGTTGGGATACTTGTAGATCGGGACACCTAGGATGCAAATCAAGTGGGCTAATTAAGATATGATGGTTGGATCTTACTAGATCTAATGTTTCATGATGTGATCCAAGTGGACAACAATCCCTTAAAACAAGGAATGCTACCCCCAAGGCAGATCTTCACAAAATGAGACACTAGATGTAGGTTTCAAGGTATGCTCTTTCCAGATCCAATGAAATCTCAACTACCAAGGTTCTAGAAGTGAGCAAACTAAATCACCCAAGGAGTGCGACTTTGCCCAAGGAGGGCTAAAAGCATGGCAAGGTGTGTCAAATCAAGTCCAATGGCCATCAAATTATAGATCCAAGTAGTTTAGGCAAATATCAGTATGAATCTTGGAAATCAAGGGCATACAATGGCTAGATCTCCATAGATCTGAGATTGAAAATGCATCACCAAATTGACCCAAGTGGGGCACAAACCTCAAAATGAGGAATGGGGCCCACAAACAGAAATCAACAAGGTGAAGCACTAGGGGTAGGTTATCAAGTGAGGAGAGTGTAAATCAAGTGGGATCTCACCTACCCATATGCTAGATCTAACCAAACTAGCTTCTCCCAAGGGGTGCGATTTGCCTCAAGAGGGCTATTGTGCCTTGAAAAGTGTGTCAAATGAAACCCAATCACCACCAAACTATAGATCCGAATTGTCGTGGATACTATAGGGGTGGGTTTTCAATATCTTTTCAAAAGGAAGGCTAGATCCAAGTAGATCTAAGAAAAACAAAAACGAGGGTTTTGATTTTAATGTAATTTTGGCCAATGGGATGGATAGCAAGCGAAATCAATACGTACCTTGTAGATCTTACCTCAAAAGCTTGCGGCCTCTTATCATATGGATAATTCTTGCCCTAGTTACAATTCCAAGCTTGATCCAAGTGTCTTCAACCAATAGCATTCAAACCCTAGGAGGAAATATGCCTCATGAAAACCTGCAAATCAAACTACATCAAGTTAGATTTGATCTACAAATCCATAAGATCTAAGCATGTCATATCAAGAAAGCCATCAATGGACAAAGCACAATTGAAAAAAATCCCTCTCTATGAAGTCGATTTGCCCATGGGGGATGTGAGCAACCCCTACAATCTTCCCACAAAGCAATTCGATGAGCTAGCTTGAGCAATTTGACCTCCCTCTTGAAGTCGATTTCACCTGAAAAGCAAACAATGTCTAGAAGCAAGATATCCAAGAACATATGCAAGAGTAACCCAATCAAAGCCAAGAAGTAGATCTCTAAAATATTATTTTCATTCCAAGTTTTCCAGAGCTCGAAGGTGAGCCATACATTAGGGGGTCTCCTCCTTATATAGGATAATAAAGACCAAAACCCTAGATCTCAAAACCACTTTACAACAAAATGAGTGGTTGAGATTAAAAGATCTCAATACATGATCAATGGCTAATAATGAGTCATAACAATATATCACATGGATCACCCAATATAATGATGACGTCATAACTAAATGGTACAAAGTGAGGGTGACGTCATCCTCCAAAGGGGGCAAAATACCAAGGGCCCACCTCATATGACTAGGACATGACTCATAAATCACATGGTGGGGCTAGGAGGCATCAATCCTTACTAGCTCATCCTCATGGCACAATAAAATAATAAAATATGTCAAAATAAATATAAATGATCAAATCTGTCCTCAAAATCTGTGACAGACAAGCAGTAAAAGGCCTCTTGTGGCCTCTGTGGACCCACCCAAGTGGTGAAAACTGGCTGGAAGATAGTGGGTTCACCCTGGAAGACCTCTGTGAAAACCAAGTGCCAAAACCTTGCCTCAATTGCCCAAATCAAATTCCTCAGTGACCCCTTTATCCCATTTCTGGACTACCTCAGGAACTGTGAAAGTGCTAAAACTGCCTCCTAGGGCACCTGCGCTGTGGCTAGACCACCCCCTCCTCATACAGCGCCCTAGGTGAACTGGCCTCTCATGGCCCCTGCTGCTCAGGATGGGAAATCAACCCCAAATCTGGTCAATAAGTGAAAAACTACATCTATCACTGTCAGAAGTGCCCGAAACTAAAAGATAAGTGTCTCATTGGATCCAGAAGACCCAAATCTACTACGAATGTGTACTCATACACCATGGGTTGCCCTAATGGGCTAGCTGTATGGTCCACCATATATGGACAATATATAATCTGACGATCTGAAGTAATAATAAAACCTGTTGAACTGCATCAATCATCATCTAAATCATATGTCCATCATATAGCATCATCATTAAGAGTATGTGGGGCCATCAATCATCATCCATAAGCATATATGGCCCACATCATCACGGATCCCAAGAAATGACCATGGTCAAACTAGGTTTGACTAGGTCAACATACAACCAAGGATAAATCATATCAATAGACTAAGACATGTTCCTCTAATCATACTCATAGCTTAACTTAAAGTATAACATCATTCAGTGGCATTAAACATATCTATTATTTGTATTTATCTGCAAAATAGCTTAAATGACAAACTCACCCATTGGACATGGTCTAACTGCTAGCTAAGGATGAAGGCTAGGAACAAGGTTGGGCAAAGGGGTGACTTGTCTAAACTCAACTAAAAGACACTTTGGACTGGGAGAGAGGGGAAACTACAAACTCTGTGCTGGACAAAATAACACGGGGATGATTGTGCCTCATAAATGGGTAAGTTGTTTAGAGAGTGCTTATTCAACTTAGGCATCATGTCTAAATCAAGTTGATCCAAGTTCATTAGGATCATTCAATTTCATTTCAAGGCCTTTTTGGCCTACATAACCCTTCAGATCTTAGGTGTGCTGATAAGCACAACTAATTGCAGCTTGCATCCAGGGCATGTTTTCATATACATATAAGGTCAGCAATTGTTTAGATATAGCATTTAAGAACCATTGCTTTTCAGACCTTTCTTATACTCTTCGAGGAGTATTTTTAGCAGTTCATCGCTCTTGCCCTTTTTAGTTTCCATGGGCGAATTTATATAAGTTTCCATAAGTAGTACATGAGCTTTCAGTTTTAGCCAACAACATCTCAAGTGACTAGGGGGAGTTCGAGCCAGTGCCAAACATCGAGACAACCGACCAGAATGATTTAGGCCTACAATCCAACTTACCAAAGGCAAGTTTTGTCACCAACTCAGAGCCGAGACACTAAACATACAGGGATGCGGTCCAAACACAGAGGTAGAAAAAGGGGAAGTCCTCCGTACCAGAGAGTCAAGTAAGACAAGTCAAGGTTTAAAGTCAAATAAGGAAAGTCACGTATGGATGGAGTCAAGTGGAGGTGGAGCCTAAGCTAGCTGACAAATGGTGTCAAGAAAGGCCATATCTATGCAGGGTAGTGAACCAGTGAGTTTTGTCAAACCTCCTAAATGTGCAAGTAAAAAGTCCATTTTAAATTAATATTAAGATAGTTCATTTTATATAGTTTGCCACATCATGAATTATATACCAAGCCAATGTTGTGAACATGACAAAAGCAACAAGATAATAATCCACAGTCAATGATAAAACATCCATAGGTCATATAACATCATCACAACAATAATCATCATATATCATCTGAAACACTGCTGCAATACATCTCTAGGCACTGAATTAAAACTGTATGGGATAAAGGGTCACATCAGTCATCAAATCTGAACTCTCAAGGCTCGGCCTTGACACAAGGTCTAACATAAGTCTGAATAATACACTGCTCTGATCATGAGTGATCTCAAAACATACAATCATCATAGCCAAGCTCTGGATAATGGAAGCTCTGGAGTGTGCAGATATCTGCTAGGCAAGAATAGTAGCCCTGCTACTATGGTGTGATAACAAGACCCTTGCTTATTGCGCATGCATGCCTTGGAGCTTGACATGTGTCACATGGAGTTGGAGTGCTTCACATGTGGGCCTATCTATTGTATCGTGTTATGAACATTAAATGATAATATTATAAAAATATATTTAAATATTAATATCTATTGCAGAGGTGCCTTAGTAAGGATATGACCTAACATAAAGAGACCATCAACCTTATATATGCTAGGCCATTAGGTCATTGTAAATCATCACATTGTTTTTTAATTTATATATATATACACACACACTTCTGTATATTAATTATTTAAACTTCTGCATTTATAGTGTAACATCGCACTAGCGCTGTTGGTTTCTGAAGGGTTATGTTTGCTAGGCAGCCCGGGGTTCAAAACTCTGTGGTGGTGGGCGACACCTAAAAATCTAACAATGCTAAGGGTCAGTGTGGCCCAGGCCGGGTGTGATCCCCGAGTGATTTTGATGGCTTAGATGCCCTTGGGTTGTGGTTTCATAGACCATAGGTTAGTCCCGCAAGTTAGGAACACTAGCAACAAAAAAAAAAAATAATAAGGTAGGCTCTAAAGTTAAAGAGGCTAGGTTGCCACATAAAGAAAGAACACCTCCCTCTCATTAGGGTTCACACATGATCATTTTACTTTTTATCTTGGTCTACATGAGTTTCTAAGGCTAGCACACCCCTCTTTTTGGCATGTTCTCTTGTGATGAACGACAAAATGATGATGTTCTACAGTTTGCTATCTCTCTCAAGGTTGATCCATGTGAATGGTTGTTATAACTCAAGTCTAAGGAAGGACCTAAGATCTCTCTTGTTATTTTCTTGGTGGATGATGGTAAGATCTTTCAATTTTCTTGTCTGGCTTTGCTCTTGTGCATCCTAAGCAAGGCAAAATTAGGGTTTTGCTTGCATCTTGTTGTTGAAAAAATATACAACCGTGGAAGATATTCTTATTGTATTTGTCTTATATTTGATCATGTAAAAACCCTAAAAGAACAATGTTATATTGTACTTGTAAAACATGTAATGTCGACTCAAGAAGGTTCCAGAAGATATAATAAATAATTTATAAACAACATTATGTTGCTCCCTAGACAAGTCAGACCAGTTAAGTGGACAAGTCAGCCCAGTAGTGAAAAAAGGTAACACGGGACAAGTATAAATAAGGTGTGGTGCCTCCTCATTTGTACACCAAGCAAGTGAAGCAAGATCTGCTCCATAAGTGTGCATAAGAGAGTAGCTGCAACTGGAGGAAGACATATATTTCAAGTTCTATCTTATCTTGTCTTTGTATGTTCTATTCTTGGGGCATCTTTGCTTGAGAGAGCTTTAGCTCTTCATTGTATTGACATTGTACTTTTTTCACGAATCTATACTAAGAAGTTCTGTTGAGTTTTCCTGTGAAAGGATTTTCCCAGGATAAATCTTTGTGTCTATTGTTGAATGTATTTCTTTCAGAGATCCTTATGCATGCAATTATTATGATGTGATATGTTAAATTGAATGAAAGTCTAACATAATTGCTCTTAAGTAAAATTCTAGCATGGTATTAGAGAAGGACTGAAAGAAAGCATTGCGACAAACACTTGCAGCAACTGGCGAAAGTTGGAAATTAGGGCTTTCAGTTCTAAGCCTTTCCATCCACAGATCAAGCTTGATCTTAGCATTCTTGAACTCGCCCTAGGAGGGCACATCCATCTGTGGAGTCAGATCTCAGATCCGAGAATTTTCAATTTTGACCTAAATTCTGCAAAAATTAGGGTTTCCAGTTTTTGCCTGTTCTGTCCATAGATCTGAGTGAAAAGAAAGTTTGCTCAACTCACCTTGGGAGGGCACATCTTTCTGTTAGACACAATGCTCACTGAGAGGGGGGGGGTGAATTAGTGAGCCTATACTTTATTCAATTTCAACTTCAATTATAATCTTAAATCATTATTCACTCCAATAACATATTCATCAATGAACTATCAACATAACATCAAGTTAACATCAGCACATTGCACAAGATATAAGCTTTGTAAGTATTGTATAAATGGAGACCTCAATCTCCTGAATGGGCAACAACCCATAAGGTGGCACCACCCACCAGAATGGTTCAGTCAGCTACAACTGACTGGGATGCTACAACACCCCCAACAAACATAGATTTACCACTAATGTTTCAGACTCTTCTTGAGTCTACAAATTCATACATTCACAATCAAGAAACCCTTGTTTGTTTCAACAACTTCTCTCATCAACATATATCACATCATTACTCAGTACATCACATGTCTCTATCTCAGCATATCATTATCATAATTATCCTTGCATTTCTGACTGTCAAACATATTTAATTCTGTCCATCAGCATCTCAGCTTGTGCACCAGCACATTCATTGTCAAACTGTCCTGTATCATTCAAACCATTATACTTTTGTCCTCACGTTCAATGCTGCTGCCCAGAAAAGCTTCTTCATTCTGTCCATACGTATGATCTCAACGCTGTCTTCTTGCTGCCCCAATCAACCCAGAGAATCAAGCATCATAGCATCAAATGTTCAGCATCAACACTGTCCATCATCTTCAGCATTTTGTCCCTGATTCATCTTCTCATTTGTCCATCAACAGGCATCAACTCATCTCCAGTCTTTTCAGGAGTATATCAGCATCCAGCATCATAACATGTCTTGCCCATGCATCCCATTTTAGCTCTCAGCCAACCCAGAAAATAAAGGTTAGACAAAAAGTGTCATGTTGCTGCTCTTTTCCAACTCCAGCCACTGAATTGTCCTCACTGTCCCGAAATCAGACCATGCTGAGTCATGCGAATTTTCCTCACATCTCCACCGAATTCACTTTTTTTTATTTTCTTGGATTCTGCCCCAAAATCCACCGATTCATTCTTTATTTATACTTGCCCCTTTTTTTTATGAATTTGGAAGGCCGACTTATCAAAATGTCATTTTGTCAAATGATATTTTTTATTCCATGTTTTGCTCAACAGGTTAGAAGGCCGACTTGTTAACATCAAATCAAACTTTGATCTCCACGTTGTCATCAACAATATTTGTTGGATCTTTTGGCCACAGCATTGGTCCTATGCCCATATGCATGCCTGCAATACTTTTTACAAGATGCCTGCAAAGGGTTTTACCCTTCAACAAAATGAGCCCACCGCTTCCAGGATGATGCCACAAGGTTTTCCCACAAGATCTCCTTCAGATGCCCACATTGCCTTATATAACATGCCCGCAGTCTTCATAAAAGGGGCTAACCTTGTGCTTGTAGTGTGCTCAACCCTATGCCCGCAAGCTTCTCTCCTTGGCAATTTTAAAGTGCCCGCGACACTCCTATAGGATGCCCGCACTTGCCTCCAAAAGTGCCTGCAGGCCTCATTTGGAGATGCCCACAGCTCCTTTCGTGAGTCATCAATAATGCCCGCAAACACTTCCTTGTTATGCCCGCATGGTGCCTTAAGCCAGATTCCCGCAGCCTCTTCATTGTCCACTTCAGCTTCCATGTGATCCTTGTTTGATTGCCATGTCACCATTCAACATGCCCGCAAGCTCACGCTTGCTTGGCATTTGCTCGCCTTTGTCCATCTTGTCTTGTGCTTGCTTGTCATGTGCATTGTCCACATCTTCCTTGCTAGGGTATGGGTCATTAAGCTTGCTTTGCCATGTCCTAGCCATTGTCTGCCAGTCATCCATATAGCCATATCAACTCCATGCCTTAACCTTTGCCATTATTTCATTCATTCATTGTCCACCTCAACATCTAAGGTATTAGGACCATCTCCAAATGACCACATAATGGGTCATTTGGTTCATTAGGTGGTCCACTTTGTCTATGTCATCCAACTTGGCAAGTCAATCAATCATGCTGCTTTGTCATTAATGTTGTCATCAATGACAACTATATTCATCAATCTCCCCCTTTGTCATTGATGGCAACCACCCAACTTCTTCTTCTCCCCCTTTGACATTAATGACAAAGGGTTGAGTAGCCATTAAAGGCTTCACAATGCCCAAAAAAATAGCTTTGAATTCATCATTTTAATTTCTGATCTGAGCTTTTAATCATTTCCAAATTTTCATGAGTATAGACACTCCCCCTATCTGATAAGCTGCTTCAAACTTCATCAAAGTTTTGTCTAGTGAATTCATAAAAGGTAAGCATGCATCACCATACTTCAAGCCTTTCATTGCATTAGCATGTCAAAACACTGCTTGTCACAATCTTGTCTTCAAGCCTTCAACGTGTCCACATCAATTATTGCTTATGTGAGTCTGCTCATCAAGGTTTGCTCAGGACGGGTCAATCTCTGCTCATCATTCTGTTGGTCAACCTTACTGGTCCATCTCTGGTCATCAAAGGTCTCATCATCCTCCACTTCATCATTAACCAATTAGTTCATCAAGGTGTAGTATGTATTATTATGGCATACATCACAACTTCACACTTCTCAGTGCATTAGGGCTTCCTTAGTGCATAGGAGAGCATGCATCATTATCATCATGTCATCATCAACTGGCATAAGTATGTGCTACATTTGCTTCCCCAATCAATACCAACAGAATTTTAGTGCTTCTGCTCCCCCTAACAATATGCCACTGTTGTTAGTCAAACCAAATATGTCTCCAAATTACCAAGATCACCATAATTCCCCTATCAACAGACTCCTTTTCAATTCAGACTGAAATGGTCTGCTGAACTTGTCATCTAGACTATCTTCTTCAGAAACTAAGATTGATCACTATGTTTTCTGCTACAGCCTTTTGAATAAGCTTCAAAGTCAATACTTCGGATGCTTGGACCATGTTGTCTGTCGAGATGCACACCAGCAGCAGAAATCTTTCGAAAGTTGTTCCCTCACTACAAGTGGGGAAGGTGTGGCCTTGGGGGCAAGCAATGAGCCAGGTACTGTCATATGAATCCCAGCTCCTCCATTTAGGCAAACTCCTAAGAAGCCAAGGGGGGTAGTCCCTACAAAGAGTTGTCTATGGCTCTTGTGTTTTAAGTGTTTTTAAATGATGGAATGATGCGGATGGGTGTTGTTTAGGAGTTTTTTAATGATGAGAACACAATAAAATATGCAATCCACGTTGCAATGACAAAACACAGATATCAAGATGAGCAATATATGACAACTTGAAAATTAAATAAGCATCCTCAAGATAATTTAAACAAATACCAAAGGACTAATGGTCCAGATCAAGATGATACATGTAAGTTTTATAGACCAATGCCAAATGGAGTCAAACAAGTGCTTGTGATGCTGAAAAATAAGTCTCAATGATAATTGTTCATGAGATCGTTTTGAAATTGTTCTTGGTAAATTTTGAAGTATTTTAGTTGTTCTTGATTATTAGGGCTAATAAAGCAAGGCAAAAGTCCAACCGGAAGAAATACTTTCAATGGCAACTCTCGGTGACCTGACGGACCATCCAGTATTCTAGGCTAGGTGTCCAAGGAACTTAACCAGCAAGCTAGAACTCTATGACGACAGTGGGTTCCGGCGTCACCAGCAAGAATTGCCACTACCTGAGCATTTACCGAAAAAACGACGTCGGTTCGTTGGTTATGGGGGTGAAGATTTTATTATGGTTATCACTTGTAAGATTAAACAAATCCAGTCACCGTTCTGAGTAATAAGCCAACTTTTTAGGGTTGGCAGAGCATACTTGGTGGTGGAAAGCAGCGAGGTAAATTTTAGAAAGGGGGATGTGAGTTTGAAGTATTTTAATTTAGAGCACACAGATGAACCTCTCCGACAGAGAGTGCTCTTGACTTGTCTTATGACAGAAGTTCAAGAGACTTTGACTAATCTATATGCTAAATGTAGTAAAAGTGCAATGCTTATGCTCTCCGACAGAGAGTGCTCTTGACTTGTGTTATGGAAAGTTCAAGAGTCTTTAGTTCCTTTTAAAAGACAAACAGATTGAAGCATGGAACACAATGATAGCTCAATAAATAATGAAACAATGATCTAGCAATTAGTGTTCTAAGCAAAATGAAACTAACTTAAGAGATGAAAGCCTATCTAATCTACTTATCAGAAAATACAAAGATCTAAGCTAACAAAGACTACACTCTTCCCCAAATGGGGAAGAAACACAAAAATGGGAGGCCTTATCCCACTTAGCCTTATTTTATTAATCAAGTACAAATGCCTTTTGGGATTTAAAACCCTTGGAAGGACTTTGAGAAAACTGAACTTAGAAGAAACTTAAACAAGCTCTTAATAGCCTTTACAAAGGAGAGTGATTTTGGTTCATGTTTTCTTGGTTGGGATCATCCCCTTGGTTTTTTCAATGCTCTCTTTGGTTCTATCTTTCTCTTCTCCTTGTTTCAAACTTTCTTGAGTTCTTTTCTCCTTCAAGTACCTACACAAAACGATTCAACTCAAGGCACCCATTAGATATTAGCAAGTAGAAATATAAATCTAAGATCTAAACTTATAAATGAAAATAGATGCAACACTAGCAAACTAATCTATATGCCCAATCATTTTTGAATGCAAGTTTTGACTTTCTAAGATGAGATCTAGAAATTATAAAAACTACTAACTTTGAAAAGAACTAGATCTAATCAATAAAATGAAATACAAGCTACCCTAACAATATCAAACTACTAACAAAGTGTTGACTGCTTTGTGATAAACCATAGAGAACAAGCAAGCACAAAGGTAAAAAAAACGAAAGGTGAAGATGAGCAAAAGAAGAAAAAAAACGAATGGGAGGCCAGAGTAAAAAGCAACTAGAAGAAAGGTAGGATGAGAGAGAGAGAAGAAGGAGAGAAGAAAACGAAATGTAGAGAAGAAGAGAAGATCTAGGGCAAACAAGGATGAAAGAGAAACGAAAGCTAGGATGATGAGAGGAGAAGGAGCAAGGGTAGAGGGTTTTGGAGAGGCAAAAGGCTAGCAAATGAGGGAGCAAACCAAGTAGGACGAAAGGAAGGCAAAGAGAGGAGAAAACGAGGCTAGAAAGAAAGTGAGGATGAGCAAGTCAAACAAACAAGGGATCAAACAATAGTAGGGTCAAACCTTGGAACAAGGTGACCACTAGAACACTAGTCCCGAAAACCTTCCAGCTAGCTAGATGTCCGCAAGGATGCTAGTGGGAATAAAGAAGTAGCCACAAAATAATGTGGCCCATCCCAAGGTACTATGTCAAGCCAAAACTTAACAGAAAGAAGACAAAGAAGAGTATGGGAATGATAAACTTGAAGATCCACTACTCAAAATAGTAACCAAGTAACCAGAAAGAAAAATAGATTCGAATTGAAGATGGAGCTTTGGAGTAAGATCTCCTTGTGTTTTTCTTCATGGAACAAGCCCAACTGTGTAGATCCTGAAAGACAACAATGTTAGAAGGTTCTTATGATGATGGAGATGAGATCGATGCAACTGAGCTCACACCCTTCTCCAAATGGCAAGATCTGTTGAGACAATCAACTTGAAACCCAATGAGATCAAACAAAATAACTAGTATGCTAGGAATATTAAATCAAGATCAATACTTCATATAACTGAGTACTTGTATTCATCTAGATTACAACAAGCTTTGCATAATAATCCAACTTGACAACTGCAAATGGAAAATCTTATGTACTAACAATAGACCTCTAAAGCTAGTTATTTGATCCAACACATAAGAAACAATTTGAAAGCAAGGAAAGATATCACCTCATAATAGACACATCCACCAATGAAGAAACAATCACATAGACCTCCAAAGTCGAAAAGCTTTATTCAATGAAAGAGTGATTACAATTTTTAGCAGAGTTTCTATGCCCAATTCTCCATCCAAAGAGAGCCAAAAGGCATCCTCTTTACAAAAAAACCACTAACTAAAACCCTAATTCGAATTGGCTTGAAGAGAGCCAATAGCACTTGACACAAAATCGAAAATCCAATCAAGATCCAATCTAAAGGTGGCTTGGAGTGATAACTCCAACAAGTAACTCGAGTTGTAATAAAGGAGATGGGGAGGTGGCCTCCACCTTGGCAAGGCGCCCCCCACTCCTACTTTGTTAACTCCACCATCCAATAAACAAGCTTCAAATAGGAATGACGTTAGTCATTTAGGGAGGGCGAATATGCCACATGAGATAAGCTTGGAGTGTAATGAATAGAGGTAACTCAAATTGCCTTGAGTTGGATCTCAAGATGAGCCCATAATTTGAGGAGGGCGCCCACCTTGTACTAAATGCTAACTTAACCTTGCACTTAATCACCTCCACATCACCAATTCGTGAAACTAATGAAGGAGGGCGAAATATCTTAAGGAGATTGACATGTAGTGACTGTAAATCTCACTAAAGGATCTTGGAGTTGATTGGAATCTTCATTAATGCCCAGTGCCATGTCAATTAGCCTTTTATTTTAATCAATTTGGTTTATTTTGGAGAGATTTGGATTGTCTCCAAAATATTCATTTTTTAATATTTTAATTAATAATTTCTCTGTAAATGAGTTTTTTTGAGAAATTATTAATTATGAGGCTGAATTGACATCCAAAACTTAGGATAAGCTGGTCCGGGGGTCATGTATGATTTTTGGCTTATGATTTGAGCCTTCAATCTCTGTAATCCACCCCCGGATGAATGACATATTACAAATTTGATTTTTCCAATTAAATATTTGGAAAAATAATTAAAAACTCAATCCAACGCGTCCGGCAAAACAATTTCGGACAGTGTTTTTATTGGACAATGACCCTATAAAATGACCATCTAAGACATACATGGTGTCTAGTAGGCTTATACACATCAGTTGGACTCTAATAACCCCCCAAGGCTCAAATTTTCAAAATCGGGCATTCCAGCTTTGGAGGAAGCGGGAGAAAACCTCGTCGATTATTACTCGGCTATAGGCAAAGCGTAATTGACAAGGGAAAAAACTCCTTGGAATGCCTTAGTTGCATAACCAAGTCATGGGGGATCGAGCCACTCAAAAATCCTACTAGCACACTTACTACAAACCCCGTGGGGCCATGGTCATTTTGACTGAAAAATAAAACTGGCTAGCCAAAGTTGACTAATTATTGCAATCTGAACACCTGATACTCTAGAAGTGAACACTGATGGTGTTCCAACACTAGCGGCTCAATGGAGGTTTCAACTATTGTACAAAATAGGTGATAACAAACCAAGCCTTGATCTTCATGATGTCACAAACTGATGCAAATTTTTGAAAAAAAAATGCAACTATTTTTGCCATAAAACTTAGCTTACTGTCATAGCTGCTACTATGTGCTCACACATTGGATTATGTGTATGTCAATATCACCAAGATATTTATCCACATAGTACACAAGAATGTCATTGTTCCATCATTTTTTATTCAAATTATCCATATTAAACAACCCATGCTGCTTCCCAGAAATGTTAAGTCTTGATCATACTTCAGCTATGTCTTTATCATGTTACCCAGAAAACTATGTTGTCATCATTATGTCCAGCATTCTATTTATCAAAATGTCCATCAACAAATATCAATCACACTTGTATCAATTTTCATGCCTTTCTTGTCGAGCACACTTCTCATGCTTCTGCTCGAGCCTTTAAAATTTTTGTTTGGTTTGTTTTTGTTGCTGCTACAGTGTCCCTTTTCTTAGCCCGAAATTTTTCTTGCTGTGACTGCCTAGATAATTTTATAAAGAAATTAATGGAGATGTCATTGCTGCTAAAAAGGTCTGGAACATCATCATAGGGTTTGCATCATTTTGTACAAGCAAACATCATACATTATTCATCATCATGCATCCATCTCAGTCATCAATTTCCTTCATCTTAGTGTAGTGTTTTCATACCACATGGAATTGTATCCACCACAGCTACATCATCCTCACACTCCCCCTTACACTTACATATCATGATTTATACTTAAACCACGATCCTTGGACCTGATTTGCTTGGAGTGGTCATTATCATTCCTTGAGTTCATCCTCCAATTCCATGGACTCAAGGTATACTCAAAGTCTTTTTAGAGGACTTCAAGTATGGCTTGCCATATGGCAGCCACCTTCACCTTTGGTGCACTGATCCTCAACTACTTCATTTAGATCTAGCAAGATATTTTTTTTCACCCACATCTTAGCATGTCCTTGGCTTGTTTTCAGATCTTCAATTTTGCCTGTATTATACTCCTTCCATGATTCATTTGTTCTTCTTGCTGATGTATATGATGGGATCTTCATTTGTTGTCTTCTTGGACTAGTACAAGTTTGGGCTTTGTGACCAAATCCACTACAATTGTAGCATCTCAAGGTGTGGCAGTTGGCAGCTATATGTCCAGGTTGATTGCATGTCCAACATCTCACTGCATTCTTTGGACCTTCAACATTTTTTCTTCCATAGGATCTACAATCCATAGCCTTATGACCAAAATTTGAGCAAGAAAAACAATACCCACTAAATCTATTTTCATACCTTTGACTTTGATTCCATCTTGGAGTTGACTTGAATTTGCTTTGAGGTGCAGTGCTGACTTTTTCAACCATTTTTTACTTTCCATGTCCAGGTGTGTTAGGAGCTTTGCTTTCTTCTTTGGAAGAGGTGGATCCAACTTCCAAAGTCTTGGGAGGCCAAGTGTCATCTTCAAATTTTTCTTCTTCTTTCTTGTACCCAATGCCAGATTTGTCAAATGGAGGTCTTTGACAATCTAATATTTCATCTAGGATGGCTGAACTGTGATTGAACTTGCCATATGTATTAACCTTTTCATTTTTCTTCTTAAGTCCAACCACTTCCATTTCAAGCCTTTGATTTTCCTTCTCCTTTTCATCTAGCTGATTTTTCAAGACTTCTTCAATTCTCTTGTACTCATCCAACTGAACTTTCAGCAGCCCCAGAGCAGACATTACAGCCTTATGCCATGACTGAGCCTCATGACCTCAGATTTGATGACCGATGTGGCCATTTTCTTCCATACAGAGCAATGTGATAGTGCCCAGATTTATGCAGCAGCAGTGTTCCAGTGACATGATGGTTCAGATGGTATATACAGGTATATGACCCAGCAAGTATATAAATGTGTATTGGATAGCCTCCTTTTGCTCTTTTGCTTATCTTGGTAGCTTGACTAGGTATCTAGTGGTCACGATCTGGCGATATTATATATAGATTTGGTTATTGGTTGATTGTTTGAAATTGAAATGATCTAATTACTTGGACTAAGAATTTCTTGTGTATACTAGTTGGTCTCACCCTCTCTAGTAGTATGGACTTGGTCATTCCCACCATTTATAGCTTGCTAGTCATGGCATCACCCGTCACCTTTCTTCATCCATCCATTCTCTTCCATACTTGGTTTTACCTTGACTTACACTTCAGCTAGTGATACTAAGGACTTCCCCACCTATGCCTCTATGTTGGATAGACTCCCTGTTGTTTTGTGTCTCGGCTCTGAGTTGTGCAACAAAACTTACCGAAGCCTTGATCCTTCTAGGCCTGGAGAACCCGCTGGTGTTGGTTACCGAGCTTAGGTGAGTTGGATTTGAAGCCTTAACCTCTCTGGTCGGTTTCCCCCGATGTTTGGTCTTGATTGTGGATAGTCCCCCCAGTTACCTGAGTTGTATCGGCTAAACTTGAAGCAATTGTACTACCATCATTACATGCATATATTATTATTGGTTATATCTCTTATGCAAGCCCATGATTATGAAATAAAACTATGCTTTTAAGCACAACGAAAGAGGGCTATGAAATAAATTGTAAAAGCACCCTGGATAAAAAGCTGTGACTACTTGTGCTTCTAAGCACATGCAAAATCCAAAGGGTCATAAGGCCTAAAAAGCAGTGGTTAAACATATGCTAAATCTAAAGAACTGTTGGCCATGATAAAATGTAATGATTAATTCCTCATGGAGCCTACGTGTTGGGATGTGAGATGGAGTAAGGGACAGTTAATTCTAAGTGTCCCCTAGAACCTCAAGTCACGATTAGTTGTGCACCCAGTCAGGGTGGTTCTAGAAAAGATCCTCACAGAGTTAGTTCAAGCTTGGATGTGAGTTGTAGACAATTTGTTAAAGTGAATAGGCACTCCTCAAATCAACTTATTCCATTTGTGAGACACTGCCATTCCTTGTGCGTTTTCTGTCCAAACATATGCTTAGGTGATTTCCCTGTTCCCCTTTATCCAAAGTGTCACAGTGTTGAAGATTGTGAAGTCATTCCCTTGTCCTAGCCTTCTCTTCTCCACCTTCACCCATTTCTAGCAAAATGGTCAAGTCCATGAATTGAGTATACACTTGAGGGTCTATTTCTTAGTAATTGATTGTTTTGATCTAGACTTATATGTGATGTTTTACTGCTTACTTGCCAGTGAAATGCTACTATGTACTTTAGTCTTGCTATTCAGATAATTAAAAGAGCATATCTTGTCCATTTGCACTTGCAGCATCAGTTAGTTTGGGCCTGGGTCATTATTTTGATCAGTTTGACCTGGTCAACTCAGTTTGACCAAGTCAACCGCAGGATCCGAGATGAGTTGGACATATGATGTTCGAGGTTGATTATTTGTGGTCCTATGGTGCCCACTTGATGGTTCCATGCATCAGACACAGGCTTTATGTGATGGTTTGATGGATTTTTATTATTACTATTATTTACAGACCATTATTTTTTATTGTCCGGGCATGGATGAGCTTACAGATGATTATCCAGGTGGTCACATGGTGTATGAGTACTCATCCCTACTACATTTGGACCTTCTGAGTCCATTGGCACACTCGGATATCCGTTTCAGGCACTTTCAGATGAGTTTATCGTCAGATTATCACTTAAATGCATTTTGCCATATAAATTGGCCTGTTAGCACAGTTTGAGATAATTTTGGTTCACCTAGGGCACTACAGAGTGAGTATGGGGTTCAACGACTTGTTATTACCATAGTACCATGCTCCCATACATTTTGGTGCAGTCGGATTTGTGCCCGAGGCACCAGGCAGAGAGGTACAGGCATTTTATTCTTTTACAGGTGATTTTTTAGGATAAAAAATGGAAGAAATGCCTACTGAGGAATTTGATTTGGGCAATTGAGGCAAGGAAATGGCATGAGGTTTGATCAGAGAGTTATTGTGATGCATCCCACACCTTTCGAAACAATCTACAGCTTCAGTGGGGTCCACATGTTCTCCGGGTTTTATATTGTATTATTGGGACAAAACGTCCTAGTGATTTTTATCACTTATTCATGTTATATTATTTTGATGTAGTTGGGGCATTAGTCTAAGGAAGATATTATCGCCTAGACCCCCCCAACAAGTTATTATGTTGTGTTTCCTAGTCATGTCATGTTATGCATCCCCCCTAGGGCATCATTGAGGAAACACGTTCCCCTCTCTTAGAGTGATCCATGTATTATTGTTCCGGCTCATCTTAGCCGTTGATTATTATTGTTGTATCTTTTAATCTCAACCACTCATTCAAAAATTGGTTAGGGTTTTGGTCTCTCTCATTTCTATTTAAAGAAGAGACCCCCCTCATTGTAGAGGGACTTTGGCTCTTGGAATCTTCATAATAAAAGAATTATTTGCAGAGACTCTTGGATTTTCTTTGTTGGATGCTCTTAGATGGTGATTGCAAAGTCTATTTCTCTTAGCATTTGAGAATTTGTTGTGGATCCAATATATTTCATGGAATCAGTGTTTAAATTGCAGGAGGGCGACTTCACTTGGACGTTTTTGCAGGGGGCTCCTGAACTCGTTCTTCTAAAGCAGCTAATATCAGGGGGTTTTCAATAGTATCCTTGATCTTTGATTTCCATTTGATATGTCTTATGCTTTTAAAGTCATTTTCTCTTAATGCATCAAATCTAACTTCGGTAGTTTGCTTGTGCAGGAGAGTAGGGTGCACTTGCTTCCTTGGGCAAATCGTTTTCACTTGGATACTCAGCCAAATCACCTCAAATTGATCGGGACGGAGTAGATCATCATCATCAAGGCATCTACAAGATTTTCCAGGTAAGATCTACACTTGTTTTATTTATTTGAAGTTCTAAACCATTGGCCATTTGAATTTTCTGCTAAAACCCTAACTGTCGAAACTTCTAAAAATTCCCTAGCTCAAACAACTTAAAATCATGGCAAACAATTTCTGGGTTTTAACCTTAAGGCCTAGCCCCAGGTGGTTTTCCTAGGGCGTCACCCCTAAGGGACTCCATCTTCTACCCATGTGCACTTCCAGACTTAGCCATTTTTCAGGGTTGTTTGATGTTGATTTTTGACTTGTGTACTAAGATATTGTGATATTCTCCATCAAGTCTAATCTAAACGTACTAGATAGCCTCATCTTGATCTTAACCCTTCTACCTTGGACACGTTTCCCAAGGCAGGAGAAATCTCTATCATTTGCTAGTGCCTTGATCCTAGATCTTTCTTCCAAACTCATAAGTCACTTGTACTTTCACATTGGGTCAATATTTATATCCTTTAAGCCTCTTGATCCAACCTTAATTCACCCTGTGACTTCATCAATAGATCTAGGGTTCATCATACCTTACACCTTACGTATTTCAGCTATCTGGTTTGATCTGGTGTTTTGGTTAGATCTCTCATGTCGGGAATTGATCTGGGTCTCCCCCATTGTTATCTAGGGATTGGATAGTATAAAGCGAAAAGTGCCTCGATTGGCGTGACAACCAATCCATCTTGGGAATCGAGGCTCTCTTGTGTCACCTCTTTGGTTGCCCATCCCATCTACCGTCCTATATAGGATCATCTATTGGGGCAACTACAAGTTGTATGATAACAGATCCTTCAGGCAAGAAGGGTATATTTGTTGGATATAGTGAGACATCAAAGGCATACAAAGTCTACATCCCTGGTTATAGACAGATTGAGATTAGGAGAGATGTTACTTTCAATGAAAATGCAGCTTTCAGCAAATATAAACAGAATCATTCAGATGAGGTTCATGATGAGGAGCCTAAAGCTCCTAGAGTTGCAGAAACAAACAGAAATGATGAGGTTACAACATAAGAGTATGTATTGGAGGATCATGACATGACAGAACCTCAGAGACTTGTAGATCCACCTTGAGAGATGATTATACATAAGAGGAGACCAGCTTGGGCTCGTGAGATTATTCAAGATGTTGAGAAGTATGGTGCTCCAGGTGGAACTGTCAGAGAAAGCAAGAAACAGAGACCATATTCCAACTATGTGGCATTGTTATGAGATATCATTGATGAAGAGCCTACCTGTTATGAAGAGGCTGCATATGAGAAAGTATGGAAGGATGCCATGATTGAAGAATAACAGTCCATTATAAAGAATGATGTTTGGGTTAAGGTTCTAAGACCAAAAGATAAGTCGGCGGTATCTTCAAAGTGGATCTTCAAGACGAAGCATTCAATAGATGGCAATATCGAGAAGTATAAGGCAAGATTCGTGGCTCATAGCTTCTCCCAGAAGGAAGGAATAGATTACAAGGAGACTTTTGCTCTAGTAGCCAGATACACTTCGATTAGAGCTATACTTGCTATAGCTGCAAAAATGAAATGGAAGGTACATCAGATGGACGTGAAGACAGCTTTTCTAAATGGTGTAGTGGAAGAGGAAGTGTATGTGGAGCAACCACAAGGATTCGAGACACATAAAAGACAAACACATGTATGCAGATTAAAGAAGGCCTTGTATGGATTGAAGCAAGCACCCAAAGCATGGTATTGTAGAATTGATTGTTTCCTGATGAGCATGGGCTTTACAAAGAGTAAAGCAGATTCCAACCTTTACTACAAGGTTTTGAATGGTGGACCAGTGACACTACTGTTATATGTGGATGACATATTTCTATCAGGAGACGAGAAGCTCATCAGTGAATGTAAGAGGAAGTTTGTTGGAGAGTTCAAGATGAAAGACCTGGGTATGATGCACTATTTCTTGGGTCTAGAGGTATGGCAAAAACCGAATGAGATTTTCCTTAACCAAGGAAAATATGCTATGGAAATCCTGAAGAGATTTGGAATGATGGATAGTAAAGCCATGCCTACACCAATGGTGACAAACATGAAGTTATTGTGTGATACTTCATCAGAGACAATGGATGCCACCATGTATAGACAAGTGATTGGTTTGTTGATGTATTTGACAAACACGAGGCCAAATATATGCCTTGAGGTGAACAATTTGAGTCAGTACATGGTTGAGCCAAGATGTGTTCACTTGATTGCGGCAAAGCATGTGATGGGGTATCTAAAAGACTAGACGAGTATACCAAGATGTTGCTTCAGTCTGGGGTCAGCTATGATTTCGTGGTTCAGCGGGAAGCAAACTAGTGTGGCACTCAGTACGGCCAAGGTAGAGTATATTGCAGCATGTTCAGCCAGTAGCGAAGTTGTGTGGCTTCGAAAGTTGCTTGCAGGGTTGTTTGATCTCGAGTTAGAGGTGACTTGTATCTTTTGTGACAACCAAAGTTGCAAAGAACCCTGAGGTTCATGACAAGTCCAAGCACGTCGAGATCAAGTACCATTATATTCAAGACATGGTTCAAAATGTAAATTTTTCAAATCCCCAACCCAGTTTCAAGTTTTGTCAAACACATAGAGTTTAATGCCCAAACCCCACTGCTGCAAATTAGTTTCTCATGCATAAATAGCAAACTAACTTGAAACACATGGAAATTTTTGAAAAACTTTATAACTCAAAAAATTAAATCAACCACACCATGAAAATATGACTCAAAAATTTTTAACCAATCTTGGTCCAGGATAAAACCCCGAAGGGAAAACCTATAGAGAGAGAAATTTTATTTTTCATAAACAAATTACAAGTTTAAAACAGCAGTACTTATCTTCCTTTTTCCTCCTCAAAAAATGTGTCAAGAACTCCCTGACAGACTGCTTTACAAATACCTCGATTGCTATGCCTGTATGGACTCACACGTGCGGACTATGCAGACAGCACTTTATCAATTTTTGTACCTAATTTGTGCCTTGGAATCTATGCCCTTTCTCGATTTTTATGTCTGATTTCTACCTCGAAATTTGTGCCCTTTGTTGTTGTACAGTTAGCAATTAATACTATTGTACAGCCTACAATTAATGTTGTACGTACTTCTAGAAAACAGTTCCCTCCTTGGAATTCGTGCTCTTGCTCAGCCTTGGAATTCGTGCTAGGGTCTGTTCTCTTCTCCTCTCTTCTTTCTTCTCTCTTGTTCTTCTCATCTTCCTCTCCGAAATCTCTTTGGTGAATGGAATGAATGAATGCCTCAATCCCCTAGCTTTCTCCCTTTTATTCATGGTAACCACCTTTCTCAAAATCAATGGTCAAGATTAAATCTTGAACCAATGAGATCTAAGGTTCACATTAAATGCTCACTGTTAACTCACTAAATGATATTTAATGTACTTTATCATTTAAATACATAATGAACTTTTTAATTTCTCACTCACTTTATTTCTCATAAAGTCAATTAAAAAATAGAACCATGAGTAAACTTTATAAAGTGACTTTATATCTCATAAAGTACTTCTCATAAAGGGACCACATTTAAAGTTTTCTCACTCCTAGGCATTAAAAAAAGTGGAAAACACTTGCCTTGGTACAAATTTTAACACTCCCTCTTATCGAGGAAAATGTTTCTCACAACTCCCAACTTGTCTCTGAAATGATCAAACTTACCTCTCCCCAAAGACTTCGTTAGAATATCTGTTGCTTGCTCCTCAATAGGAATATACTGCAACTCCACTGCTCCTCTCTAGACATAATCACGAATGAATTGATATCTAATCTTAATATGTTTTGACCTGGTGTGAAAAACTGGATTTTTTGAAAGCTTGATGCAGCTTTGATTATCACAGTAAACCACTGTTGGTCTCAACTCCTGACCAAATAATCCAACCAAAAACTTGCAAAGCCAAATGGCCTCACAACTAGCCTGACTAGCAACCATATATTCTGCTTCTGCAGAACTCAATGCAAGTGACTTATGTTTCTGACTGAACCAAGACACTGCTGCTGAGCCCAGACTGAAACAACTCCCAGGTGTACTCTTTCGGTCTGTCACACTACTTGCCCAATCAGAATCTGTATAACCAGTCAAACTAACTCCATCTTCTCTCCTATGGTCCAGACCAAAATCCATTGTACCATGCAAGTATCTCAACACATGTTTTGCAACAATCCAATGAACTCTCCAAGGTTCTACCATGAACTAGCTTAGAGTGTTCACTACAAAATAAATATTTGGCTTAGTGTTGGCCAAATACATCAAAAAAACAACGAATTGACGATACAAAGTTGGATCTACCAACTCTCCCTCAGAAACATGAAGCTTCTTCCAATTGGTGATTATGGGTGTAGTCATCGGTCTGCACTCCTCCATCTGAAATCTCTTCAGAATGTCTGAGGCATACTTCCCCTATCCGAGAAAGATGTACCCTGGCTCCTGCCACACCTCCAAACCCAAATAGTAATGCATAAATCCAATATCCTTCATCTCAAACTCTGAAGCAAGATCTTTCTTGCACTCTGCAATGAGTATATCTACACCCGTAATGATCAAGTCATCTACATATGGTACGAGAATAAGTGGAACCTCACCAACAACAATAAAGTAGAGGTTTGGATCAGCCTCACTTTTATGGGATCCCAACTACTGTAAATATGCATCACTCCTGTAATACCAAGCTCTCAGAGCTTGCTTCATCCCGTAAAGGGCCTTCTCCAACCTACACACATGAGACTCTCTCATGTACCTCGAATCCCTGTGGCTGCTCCAAATACACCTCCTCCTGTAAGACACCACTTAGAAATGTTGTCTTCACATCCATCTGATGAATGCTTCAACCCATCTCTACAACAATACAAATCATTGATCTAATGGAAGAGTATCTAGCCACAAGCGCAAATGTCTCATCATAATCAACTCCCTCTATTTGTGAGAATCCATGCGCCACAAATCGAGCCTTATACTTCTCAACACTACTATCTGCAGCATGCTTGATTTTGAAGAGCCACTTGGAAGTCACAACTGACTTCCCCTCTGGTCTCGGAACTATCTCCCACACATCATTCCCCGTGATGGAACTATACTATTCCACCATGGCATCTCTCCAAACTTGATGTGTAGCTGCCTCCTCAAAAGTGGAAGGCTCCGACTCATGAAGACTAGTCACCATAGCCATGTAGCTGGAAAATCTCTTCGGTGCTTTGCTCTCTCTGACCTCTCTCTTGGGTTTCCCCACAGATTCAGAAGCTTCTTTCATAATTTCTTTAAGCCAACTTGGTTGTCTCTTCTTTGAAGTAGCTTCCTCTGGAGAACCCTCCTCCTGTGCATCCTCATCTGGCAACTGTCTCCCTGAAGAAATAGCACCGAAGGTCTAAGAACCTATGACTAGTGAACCTGTAATCCGAGACCCTGTACATGTACCTGGAGTCTCTATATACTGAGTCCCTAAATCTGAAGATCCTGAAACCTATGAACCAATCATTCCTGGTACCTGTGACCCTACACCCTGAGCTGTTGAACTCTGAGATGCACTCACCTATGAAGTAGGAGCCTGTTGCTCCTCCTACTCTGACTCCTCGAATCTCACCTCCCTCCTCACAACAACTCTCCTCTGTACTGGAAGGTATATACAGAAAGCCTTCGAAGTCTCGTCATATCCAACAAAGATGCCTCTCTCTATTGTAGCCTCCAAATTTGTCCTCTTCTCAGAAGGGACATGAGAATATGTCAGGCATCCAAATATTGGGAAGTGGGCTATCTCAGGTTTCTTCCCAGTGAACATCTCCTCAGGAGTTTTGCACCCCAAGGATCGATGTGGACTCCTATTTTGTATGTATATAGTAGTACTACATGCCTTAGCCCATAGAAAGAAAGGAAGACTCTGATCATGGAGCATCGCTCTAGCTGCTCCCATTATAGCTCCGTTCTTCCTTTCAGCAACTCCATTTTACTATGGAGTATATGGAACAGTCAACTGCTTCCTGACACCCTCTTGTCTGCAAAACTAATCAAACGCACTGGAAGTATACTCACCCCCATTATCTGAACTAAGCACCCGAATCTTCTTTCCTGACTAGTTCTCCACAAGAGCTTTGAACTTTTGGAACCTATATAAGACCTCCTCAGACTTCTTGCTCCTCAAGAAATAGATCCATGTCTTCCGAAAAAAAATCATCAATAAAAGAAACATAGTACTCATAACATATCAATGAAGCAAATGACATGGGACCACATAAATCAAAATGAATCAAGTCGAGTACTCCTGCTGACCTGATATCACTACTCGGAAAAACAGTCTTGGTGTACTTTCCCAAATCACACCCTCTGCTCACACCACTTTGCTTTGTACTAAACTCTGGCAACCTTGTTGCCATGTCTCTCAACATCCTCAAAGAAGGATGATGCAAGTGAGCCATCCTCCTGTGCCATAGCTTGCATAGATCTGTATTGCTACTAGTACTATGTGTCAAAGCATGCTGAGGCTGAATAAGAGCTGGTACAGTTTTCCATATCTCACTCCAATCACATATGAGAAGCAGAAGGACTCGATCCTTTGGGAAAAATGAGCACTTTCCCATCTAGGATATATACTCTGAATCCTCTATCCTCCATAGCTAAGTTGCATGATACGGGGAAACGGAAACGTGTATCCGATACGGAAACGCATTGGAAACGTGACCCCCCAAAATTTAGGAAACAGGGAAACACGAAATATATATATTATTTAAATTTTAAATTTTAAAATTAGGAAGGACATTAAGAAATTAAATGTGAAACATAAATGACAACTGGAATTGATAAATCACATTTTTACTCATCGCATTTCGCACATAAGTCCATCACTCCATTTCTATTATATAATGCAGGTTGCCAAATGGCAAATAGTAATATCCAAAATCAGCCTTTGTATATGAGGCTACAGTGCTACATATATCAAAATGTGAACAGTCAACACATAACTAAAACATGAGAAATCCCTGGTTGAAAGGTAGGAGAAAGATGGGACGGCTTAGGGTTCCGCAGCCTGGAGAGGCTACACCCTGCAAACCCTAGCTGTCACTGTACCTTTTCTCTGATGGCGGCGAACTGTACTGGTCAGGATGACGCACACATTCACATGGTGGACGCGGATTACCATAATGTGGATATGGTAGATTATTCACTGGATCCGCTGGAGGGTAAATCCATATTTTACCATCCTAGGGATTGCAAACCGCAGAATCGTTTTGACAGGGTTACAGCGGATTTCTCGCGGGTTACTCCTCTCCGCGGTCTAACGGGCGTTATACTGACGATTCCATGACACTTGTGACGGATTCCTCGATGGAGACACCTTCCTGCCCTGACGCTTCACTTTTGTCGACCACCGGAGCAAACACTGGCGAGATGGTTGTTGCCCGGCCGTTACCACAGCATCTCGGGGGTGCTCCTTTCACACTCTTTGAATCTCCTGCACTCTATCATCTGGGCGACACCTTCTCTGTAGATTCCACCATCATTCACTCGAAAACAACTACTGAAGGTTGGACTCTGGACCCATCTTTTCCTGCCGACTTCACAACAACCGACTGGCCATACCGCGCACAGGCTACATCTCCAACCACTCTACCTGATGAGGCTTCTTTTCAGTTTACTTCTGATGACTTCATAGCATCCATTATTCACTCCCCGGAGGATAGGGTAATTTCTACCCCACCTATCAGTACTGTGGTGCAGGGCACACACAGAATTTGATTTCTGTTCTAGATTAGAATTTGGTTTTAGTATTTTATACCATACATGTTGCTCGGTAGTGTCTAATTTCATGTGCGCAGGAATAGGTACATTTTGAAGATGAAGCAGGTCAATCGGGTGTCGGATTGACGATTGATGCAGTGAATGTTGGGGACCAGAGATTTCTGAGGTTCTCAAGCACTCTCTCCCTTAGAGCACTTGTCCCAACTAGAGCCAGATGTTATCACATCTATAGTAGCCGAGCTACCATGATTGCAGAGTAGCTTCCTGTATATTTTTGAGCCAGGCCTTTACAGATTTTTGCTGAGATCGACCTATGATGAGCTGTACTTTTTGATGATCACTCATGTATCATAGCAGCCCCATATCAGATATGATGAACCTTATGCCAAGACTGAGCCTCATGACCTCAGATTTGATGACCGAGGTGACCACTTTTGTTCCATACAAAGCAGTGTGATAGTGCTCAAAGTTTTACAACATAAGTGTTCCAGTGACTATTGATGATCCAGATGGTAGATACAGGTATATGGCCCAACAGGTATATGGTTATGCATTGCATATGATTGCTTTGCTCTTTTGCTCATCTTAGTAGCTTGACTTGGTATCTAGTGGTCATGATCTGGCGATATATATATATATATATATATGGACATGGTTACTTTGTTGATTGTCTAGAGTATAAGTGATTTAATTACTCAGAAGAATAAATTCTTGTTTATACTCATTGGTTGTACCCTCTTTAGTAGTATGGACGTGGTCATTCCCACCATTTATGGCTTGCTAGTTTTGGCATCACCTTTCACTTTCCCCATCCATAGGTTCTCTCCCACTTTTGGTTTTACCTTGACTTACACCTCAGCCTTTGATATGGAGGACCTCCCCACTTTTGCCTCTGTGTTGGATAGCATCCCTGTTGATTTGTGTCTCGAGTCTGAGTTGGCAACAGAACTTACCGAAGCCTTGACCCTTCTATGCCAGGAGGACCCGCTGGTGTTGGTTCATGAGCTTAAGTAAGTTGGATTTGATGCCTTGACCTCTCTGGTCGGTTGCCCCCAATGTTTGGTCCTGATTGTGGATGATCCCCCTAGTTGCCTGAGTTGTGTTGGCTAGTCCTGAAGCAAAATGTACTACCATCATTACATGCATATGTGAACTATTATTATATCTTTTGTGCAAGCCCATGGAAATAAATTAAAATTGTGCTTCTCAACACAATGAAAGAGGGTTATGAATTGAAATGTGAAAACACCCTGGATGAAAGCTGCGATTAATTGTGCTTCTAAGCACATACAAAATCCAAAGGGTTATAAAGACCTAAAAAGCAGTGGTTAAATGTATGCTAAATCCAAAGACTGTTGGCCATGATTAAATGTAATGATTAATACCTCACGGAGCCTACGGGTTGCGATGTGAGGTGGAGTAAGGGACAGCTAATTCTAACTGTCCCCTAGAGCCTCAAGTTACGGTTAGTTGTGCACCTAGTTACGGCGGTTCTAGTAAAGATCTTCAGGGAGCTGGTTTCATCTTGGATGTGAGTTGCAGACATTTGCTAAGGTTGAATAAGCACCTCTCAAAACAACTCATTCCATTTGTGAGACACTGCCATTCCCTATGTGTATATTATCCAACATATCCTTAAGTGTGTATTCATTTTCCCTTATCCAAAGTATCACAGTGTTGATTTACTAAAGTCATTCCCTTATCCTAGCCTTGCATTTTTCACCCTCACCCATTTCTAGCAAAATGGTCACGTCCATGAAATGAGTATATTCTTGAGGTTTTGTTTTGAGTAATTGATTATTTTAATTCTGGACTTATATTTGATATGATTATTGCTTAACCGCCAGTGAAATGTTACTTTATACTTTAGTCTTGCTATTAGAATTATTAAAAGAGCATACCTTATCCATTTGCACGTACAGCATCAGGCATTTTAAACCTGGCTCATTATTTTGATCAGGCTTGACCTAGTCAACTAAGTTTGACCGAGTCAACCATAGGATCTGAGATGAGTTGGACCAGTGATGTCCGAGGTTGATGATTTATGGTCCTATGATGCCCACTTAATGGTTCCATGCAGTAGACACAGGTTTCACATGATGGTTTGGTGGATTTTTATTGTTATTATTATTTACAGACCATTATTTTTATTTGTCTGGGCATGGTTGAGACTACAGATGATTATCCAGGTGGCCTCAGGGGGTATGAGTACTCATCTCTAGTACATTTGGATCTTCTGAGTCCACTGGCACACTCAAATATCAGTTACAAGCACTTTCGGATGAGATTTCACTCAGATTGTCATTTTATTGCAGATTTGCCATTATAAAATGGCTTGACAACACAGTTGGATATTTATTTGGTTTTCCTAGGGCGCTACAGAGGAAGTATGGTGTACAGCCACTCGTTTTTACCATATTATCATACCCCCAGACATTTTGGTGCAGTCAGATTTGTGCCCAGGCACCAGGCATTTTATTACTTTACAAGTGATTTTCTGAGGATTAAAAATGGAATAAAATGGTCACTAAGGAAATTGATTTGGGCAATTGAGGCAAGGAATTGGCATGAGGTTTGTTCAGAGGTTATTTGTGATGCATCCCACACCTTCCAGCACAACTTGCAGCATTCAGTCGGGTCCACACACACTCTGGGCTATTATTTTGATGCTTTTGAGGGGGGCATGATTTGGTCACTTGGTCACTTTGTGATGTTATTGAGTCATATTATTTATCATTATGCCATGGGATGATGCTAGGGAAGGATATAAAAACCTCCTAGCCCCACCATGTGCTTATATCACTTGTCCTAGTCACTTGTCATGTGGTGCGACCCCCCTAGGGCCACTTACTGAGTGCGCACCCCCTCTTTTAGTAGTCGATCCATGTATTGTATTTTCGGCTCATCTTAGCCGTCGATTATTATTGTTTTAACTTTTGATCTCCACCACTCATTCAAAAAGTGGTTAGGGTTTTGGTCTCTCTCGTTCCTATTTAAGGAAGAGACCCCCCTCATTGTAAAGGCGCCTTTGGGCTCTTGGATTTCCGGCATTATAAAAAAAAAATTGCAAAAATTTTTGGATGCTTTGATGAATGTTCTTGCAAGTGATTGTAAAGTCTTTTCTCTTCGACATCATTGTGGATCTAGCTTTCTCCATACCATTTTTCTGCAGGGTCCGTGTGGTAGAGAAGGAGGACGTTTTTGAAGGGGGCGCTATTGTGGGGAGACTCCATCTCTCCTCCTCAAGACGTTTTGGCATCAAGGAGTATTTTTATTGTATCTTGTGATCATATTTATGCTCTTTGGTTCATCTTTCTTACCTTATAGTTTATTTCTTGTCTAGATCGATTCTAACTGTAGATCGTTTTGGCAGGGAAGGGTACATTGGCCATCTTGGGAGCATAGCGATTTCACTTGGGGAGGTTGGATCTCAATCCAGATTGCTTCGTTTTGTGAAGATCATCAATTTGCAAGGCAGCCGCAAGCATATTCAGGTGTGTTTCAAATTATTTTTGTTGTTTTGGGATCCATTCTAATCGTCACCATTAAAACCCTCATTGTTAAAACCCTAGTTTTATAGATCTGAGAGATCTGGTGATAATTTGGGCTTAATAACTAAAACCCACTTCTTAAATAATTAATAAACCTTAGATACCAAGTTTGGTGGAAATCCCACTCCATTTACTCTTTGATCCAAGCATTGGCCATCTCTAGGGGAGACGCACTTGTGGGTTCTTAGTCATTTTCACAGATCTGTCATTTGGGTGTTGCTAATTTGTCCTTAAAACCTCAGATCCATCACTTCGCCACCTTTCTAGTTCCTTTCCTATCCTAATTTCACCTAGTGGGCCCCACCTCACTTCATTTTGACTAAATCAAAGGTGGACCCCACTAGGGTCTTTTAGATTGGCATTAGATCTATCTAGATCTACTTGATTAACTCCATTAGTGGCATATTCATACCTTGGTTGAGCATTTACATCTTTCATAAGCCTCCTCAATCAAGCCCTAACTCCATTTGCCATCCATCTTCCCTAGATCTAGATCTACTTGCTCTTGATCTCTCTCTCTTCAACTTCACATCTCCCTAGAGTGTCTAGCATAGGTTTGCTAGCCTTCATTAGCTAGCTAGGGTCTCCCCCTTGGTCTTGCATTTGCTTGATCTAAAGTGAAGAGTGCTTCGATTAGCGTGACAACCATTTATCCTTGGGAATCGAAGCCCTCTTAGGTCACCTCTTTAGTTGTACAACACCTCTACCATCCTGGATATGATCACCTTTTGGGACAACTACAAGTTGTGTGATAATAGACCCATAAGGTCCGAAAGGACGATGAGGCTGCACCCACTAGTGAGATGCTATGATGAGATCCTAAATGCATGATGTGATCAAGGGCTTGCTCATACAGAACTTCTAGTGATAGAGATATTCGCGAAAGGTCAACAAGTAAATGGTCAAGTACAAGTCGGCCCAGTTAAGTAGACAAGTCGTCCCAATAGTGAAAAAGGTCACACAGGACAAGTATAAATAAGGTGTGGCACCTCATTTGTACACCAAGCAAGTGAAGCAAGATCTGCTCGATAAGTGCACATAAGAGAGTAGCTACAGCTGGAGGAAGACATATATTTCGGGTTCTATCTTATCTTGTCTTTGTATCTTCTATTCTTGGGGCATCTTTGCTTGAGAGAGCTTTAGCTCTTCATTGTATTGACATTGTACTTTGTTGACGAATCTATACTGAGAAGTGTTGTTGGGTTTTTCCCGTGAAAGGGTTTTCGCGGGATAAATCTTTGTCTATTGTTGAATGGATTTCTTTCAGTGATCCTTATGCATGCAATTATTATGATGTGATATGTTAAATTAAATGAAAGTCTAACATAATTGCTCTTAAGTAAAATTCTAACACTTGTCAATCTTGTTTGAGGAGATCTTCCTCTTGAAGGAACTCTCCATAAGTGGGCCTTGGAGTTCATTATTTTCCCTAACTAGGCTAAGGATTATTTGACCTATCTAGGGCTACTAGTCTTTGCCCTAATTCATAAATATTGAATTGAGAAATTGTGAAGGAACACTAACCTTGATCTCTTGTTTCCCTAGGGTTAAGGACTATGGTCTAACCCCTTCTCTTCTTCAATTTTTATCAAATTTGTTGTATATCTTAAAAAAATATAAAAAAAATATATATTGTGAAAACCCTAAAAATTAGAAAATTGAAAAAACCAAAAAATATCTATCAATTGGAGAGAGTAATCCACCCAAAAAGTATGCCCCCCTAGGTTTCTTGGAGGATCCTTAAGGGCATCACCCTTCCGTGGCTTGATTGTGAGATATTAACATCTTTTGTGGAAAGTACCTATGTATTTTCAAATCTGATATAACGAATACAGTAGTAAAATCAGCAAGTTTTGAAGGCCTAGCTGAGTTGTAGTGACATTGGACGCTAGCTTCTCCCATGCTTACCCCTCCTAGCACTGGGATCCGTGGACCGTGACCTTGATCAAGGGTGCTAATTTGAGCGGTAACAAGCCCAAGGATTGAAGGCACTTGTTCTCTTCCCAAACCATCAACAAAAACCCTTTAAAAATGTCCTTTCATTTATGTTTTCCCTTAGAAATCTGAAGATCAACTTGTTGCCCATCATTTCCAGATTTCTAATATTTCCAAGCCTAAGGTTTATTTCAGTTCTAACATCGTTTTTAGACTTGATTTTCATCAATTTATTTCTTGTTTTTATCATTTCATAATAGCTTCAAGAATGGTAATAAATTAAACCTAAGTTGCACTTAAACATCAATTATTTACTTGGGTTTTAAGTTAATTAATTCACTGCAAAATATGCTCTTTTATTTTTGCATTTTATAACAAATTTTCAATGGTCTTAAAGTGCTAATCGATTCACATAAGTAATCTGGAAAGTGATTTTTATCACTTTGTCAATTCTGAAATTTTTATATGCAGTTAAGATATCTTAATTTCCAGATTACAAGTTTTATTTGCAACAATTTATCATCTTTCTTGTGGGATCTATTAAGTAGGAACTTGTTTCAATTCTTTCATAAACAATTTTAAAACAAATATATTTTATTTTCTAAAGTGATTTCTTAAATTGTTTGGGTAAATATTTCACTGGTTAATTACTCTAATTTACCCTTTGGGAGTGATTTTAATCCCCTACCTTAATTCTGGAATTTACATGTGCATATTATATCTTTTCAAATTCCGGATTGCAATTTTAATACCCTACCTTAATTCTGGAATTTACATGTGCATATTATATCTTTTCAAATTCCGGATTGTTAGATTTTATACAATTCTAGCAGTATAATTTAATAGCAGATAATAAAACAGGATCACTAAAAGAATAACCAAGCACAGAAACAATAGACACAAAGTTTTATCCTGGGAAACCCAACAGGAAGAAAACCCAGCAACCTTCATATAGAGATAAATAGTTCAGAGATCAGTGTACATCCAGATATCAATAAAGAGAGAGAGAAAGAGAATCTTCTCCAAGTGTAGTAGCCCCAAGAAACCCTTCTCTAGCTGCAGTAGCGAACCTTTCTCTCTCCTAGAGCGAAATAACTTGTGTTGAGTGAGTGAACAAATGAGAAGTGCAACCTCTCTATTTATACTAATCAAAAAATGACTTTTTTTTCTTTAACTGGGCCGACCTGACTGGGGCAGTTCTGCCCATTGTTTGGGGCAGTTTACCCACTGAGCCGACTTGACTATTTTACATGATTTCTTTTAGGGTCTTTACATGATCAAATACATCAATATCTTCTCCCAAAGGAGCTACAACAATAATATAATAAAGTACATTAAGAATAACTTCTGAAGTTACATTATTTCCAACATGGATTTCATAAATTTGTGGGTTTTAAGTTACTATCTTTTGCACAAATTTGTTAATTCATTTCTTAATTGATTGTCTTAATCAAGCATTTGGCATTTATTTGAGCAAATGTTTTATTGGGTTAATCAATCTAAGTCACTCTTTGGAAAGTGATTCTCATTACTTCAAAATTCTGAAATTTTAGAGGAACTGGTTCATTTTTTCCAAATCTAAGAAAATTCGTTGGTTACATTATTTCCAACACGGATTTCATAAATTTGTGGGTTTTAATTTACTATCTTTTGCACAAATTTGTTAATTCATTTCTTAATTGATTGTCTTAATCAAGCATTTAGCATTTATTTGAGCAAATGTTTTATTGGGTTAATCAATCTAAGTCACTCTTTGGAAAGTGATTCTCATTACTTCATAATTCTGAAATTTTAGAGGAACTGGTTCATTTTTTCCAAATCTAAGAAGATTCGTTGGTTACAATTTACTTTTAAATGAAGGATCTGTTATCACACCATAGTAGCAGGGCTACTATGCTTGCTTAGCAGATATCTGCACATTCCAGAGCTTCCATTATCCAGAGCTTGGCTATGATGATTGTATATTTTGAGATCACTCATGATCAGAGCAGTGCATTATTCAGACTTATGTTAGACCTGGTGTCAAGGCTGAGCCTTGAGAGTTCAGATTTGATGACCGATGTGACCCTTTATCCCATACAGTTTCAATTCAGTGCTTAGAGATGTATTGCAGCAGTGTTTCAGATGATATATGATGATTATTATTGTGATGATGTTATATGACCTATGGATGTTTTATCATTGACTGTGGATTATTATCTTGTTGATTTAGTCATGTTCACAGCATCTGCTTGGTATATTATTCCTGATGTGGCAAACTTTTTAAAATGAACTCTAAATTATAAAAGGGACATTTACTTGCACATTTAGGTTGTTTGACAAAACTCACTGGTTTACCACCTTACATAGATATGGTCTTTCCTGACACCAGTTGTCTGCTAGTTTAGGCTCCATACTCATTTGACTCCATCCATACATGACTTTCCTTATTTTGACTTTAAACCTTGACCTGTCTTATTTGACTTTCTGATACTGAGGACTTCCCCATTTTTCTACCTCTGTGTTTGGACCACATCCTTGTATGTTCAGTGTCTCGGCTCTAAGTTGGTGACAAAACTTGCCTTTGGTGAGTTGGATTGTAGGCCTAAATAATTCTGGTCGGTTGTCCCGATGTTTGGCATTGGCTCGAACTCCCCCTAATCACTTGAGATGTTGTTGGCTAAAACTGAAAGCTCATGTACTACTTATGGAAACTTATAAATTCGCCCATGGAAACTAAAAAGGGCAAGAGCGATGAACTGCTAAAAATACTCCTCGAAGAGTATAAGAAAGGTCCAAAAAGCAATGGTTCTTAAAAGCTATATCTAAACAATTGCTGACCTTATATGTACATGAAAACATGCCCTGGATGCAAGCTGCAACTAGTTGTGCTTATCAACACACCTGCGATCCGAAGGGTTATGTAGGCCAAAAAGGCCATGAAATGAAATTGAATGATCCTAATGAACCTGGATCAACTTGATGTAGACATGATGCCTAAGTTGAATAAGCACTCTCTAAACAACTTATCCATTTGTGAGGCATAGCCATTCCCCGTGTTATTTTGTCCAGCACGGAGTTTGTAGTTTTCCCCTTCTCCCAGTCCAAAGTATTTTTGAGTTGAGTAAGACAAGTCAACCCCTTGGCCCAACCGTGTTCCTAGCCTTCATCCTTCACTAGCAATTTGACCATATCCAATGGGTAAGTTTGTCATTTGAACTATTGTGCAAGTAATTTCATATAACAAAGGAATATGATAACTTGATTAATGCCACTAAATGGATGTTATACTTTGAGCTAAGCTGTGAGAATGATTAGAGGAACATGTCTTAGTCTACTGATATGATTTTTTCTTAGTTATATATGGACCTAGTCAAACCTAGTTTGACTATGGTCATTTCTTGGGATCCGTGATGATGTGGGCCACATATGCTTATAGATGATGATTGATGGACCCACATACTCTTGATGATGATGCCATATGATGGATATAGGATGCAGATGATGATCGATGCAATTCAGTAGTTTTATTTATTACTTCAGATCATCAAATTATACACTATCCATATATGGTGGACCCTACAGCTGGCCCATTAAGGCAACCCATGGTGTATGAGTACACATTCCTAGTGGATTTGGGTCTTCTAGATCCAATGAGACACTTATCTTTCAGTTCCGGACACTTCTGACAGTGATTGATACAGTTTTACACTTGTTGACCAGATTTGGGGCTGATTTCCCAGCCTGAGCAGCAGGGGCCATGAGAGGCCAGTTCACCTAGGGCGCTGTATGAGGAGGGGGTGGTCCAGCCACTTGTTTTTACCATTTACCCACCTTCTGGAGAGCCTGGTGGGCTCAGTTGGACAGCGCAGATGCCTTGGGAGGCAGTTTTGGCACTTTCACAGTTACCGAGACAGTTAAAAAATGGGATAAAGTGGTCACTGAGGAATTCGATTTGGGCAATTGAGGCAAGGTTTTGGCACTTGGTTTTCACAAAGGTCTTCCAGGGTGATCCCACTATCTTCCAGCCAGTTTTCACCATGTGGGTAGGCCCACAGCGATCACAGGAGGTCTTTTACTGCTTGTCTGTCACAGATTTTGAGGACAGATTTGATCATTTATATTATCTTGGACATATTTTATTATTTTATTGTGCCTTGGGGATGAGCTAGTAAGGATTGATGCCTCCTAGCCCCACCATGTGCTTCTTATGTTATGTCCTAGTCATTATGAGGTGGATTTTTGTACTTTTACCCCTTTAGTGGATGACGTCATCCTCACTTTGTACCATTTAGTTAGGGCGTCATCATTATATTGGGTGATCCATGTGATATATTGTTATGATGCATTATTAGCCATTGATCATGTATTGAGATCTTTTAATCTCAACCACTCATTTGATGTAGTATTATAAAGTGGTATAGGATTTTGGTCTTTATTATCCTATATACGGAGGAGACCCCCTATCGTATAGCTCACCTTTGGAGCTCTGGAATATTGGAATAGAACACTTCTTTGTGGAGCATATCTCTCTTGTCTTGTGGATTCTCTTGCATCTTGAGTATACAGTATCTCTTCTATGTATCATTGTGGGTTTTGGTGCTACTTCTAGTTTTATTGCAGGGAAGTCGAATTGGTGGAGAGGAGGGCGATTTCTTGAGGGTTATTGTTGGAGGGATCCACATATTCTCTCTTGGGTTGATCTTGTGACAGGAAGTATCATTATTGTATCTTCGTGACATAGTTGATGCTTTCTATTACATCTTTCTATCATTTTCGTAATCATCTTGCTTGACTTGTTGCTCTTGATCTTGTCTTGTAGGAGGAGGACGATTTGGCTTCTTTGAGGAGGACGTTTTGGTTTGGAGCAACAAAATTGCACTCTTGAATATACACATAGGAGAATGCTATCAATTTGCAAGGTGGCCATAAGCAATTGAAACCCTCATTTTGGTTTTTCTTAGATCTACTTAGATCTAGCCTTGCCTTTGAAAAGATATTAAAAACCCACCTCTATAGCATCCACCCCTCGTTGGATCTATGGTTTGGTGGTGATTGGGTTAAAATTGACACACTTCTCAAGCAATAAAGCCCTCTTGAGCCAAATCGCACTTCCTTGGAGAGGCTTGTTTGGTTAGATCTAGCATATGGGTAGGTGAGATCCCACTTGATTCATAATCTACACACTTGATAACCTACCCTTAGACTTTTACTTTGGTGATTTCTACCTTGTGGGCATCATTCCACATTTTAAGGGATTAAAACCCCATTTTGGACTACTTGGCATCTTAAAACTCAGATCTAGTAAGATCTAACCCTTGGATTGCCTTGATTTTCAAGATCCACATAGATCATGGCCTAAACCACTTGGATCTACAATTTGGTGGCCATTGGACTTGATTTGACACACCTTATCCACCTTTTAGCCCTCCTTGAGCAAGGTCGCACTTCCCTGGGTGACTGAGTTTGCCCACTTCTAGGACCTGGATAGTTGAGATTTCAGTGGATTTGGAACGGGCATACTTTGAAACCTATATCTAGAGTATCATTTTGTGACGATCTGCCTTGGGGGTAGCATTCCTTGTTTCAAGGGATTGTGGTCCATTTAGGGTCATATCATGAAACACTAGATCTAGAAAGATCCAACCATAATATCTCAATTAGCCCACTTGATTTGCCTACTTGGTGTCCCGATCTACACTTTGACATATTTTTTGACTCCATTAGCCCATCCAACAAGGCACTAGTCCTTCTTAGGCAAGTCGCACTCCTTGGGAATTGTGTCAAACCTTAGATCCCATATGTGGGTATTCCTAATTTCAACTTAGATCCATAGATCTATTCATTATATGCCCCTTAGTACCAATTTCATCCCTTAAAGTCCACCTTGTGTGTCCCATTTGAGTCATTCACATATCCCAAGAAAGTGGGTCCCACTTGTGTAATACATGGTACTAGATCTTGTCTTTTTAGCTCATCATGTGGCCTAAATCATACATTGGTTGAAACACTAATCATCTCTCAAACCACCTTCAACCATACTTTAACTTCTAGGTCCACTTAACCCTGCATTGGTTTCCGTAACTCATCATTTACTTATCCCTAGGAACCTTTGTTTGGGTCCAATCATCCTTGATTGGTAATAGGGTCTCCCCCTAGGTCTTGATTCATCTAGATCTAAAGCGAAGAGTGCCTCGGTTGACGTGACTCCCACCTTGCATTGGGAACCGTGGCATCTCTTAGGTCACCTCTTTAGTTGTCCATCTCCTCTACCGTCCCGGATGGGATACCAATAGGGGCAACTACAAGTTGTGTGATAACAGGATCTTCAAAGTAACATCTTGCTTCAGAAATTCTCTCAAGCAAGCCCTTAGTTTCATCTACATACATTGCTTAAATCTTGTGTTTTAACATTCATTTTGGAAATTATTTTATGTATCTAAGTTTGGGACAATTTTAATATTTGTAGCAAATAAATTCATCTAAACATCGTTGGAAACGATCTTAGTCACACATAATTTCTGAGTTTATTTCTTGCATCTATCACTTAAACTCCAGATTCGCAAAGACTTCATTGTGGTTAATTCTTCACATTTTTTAAAGTCTTTAAGTCGAATATTGCTTTACTCGATTTCACAATTTATTTTCCAGCAACATTTCACTTCCATTTCAAGTGTTTGCTTTATATTTTGCACTCCAACATCCAACTTTGGCAATCACTTAATTCTGGGTTAAATAATCTGCAATACACTTGTGCAAATTAACTGAATTTAAAATCAACCCACTTAGCTTTCTTCATCTAAGAATCAATTGACCTTTAGGGAAGCCATACTTGACCTTTGAGATCAGGTCAAAAGTGAAGGAAGTAGCACTAAGGTGCTTTTCTAGTGTAGTTGCTCCTTGCTAGCACTCATGGGTTGAGACTTTCCCACTCAAGTGTTAAATTAAGCTGTAAGATACCCCAAATCTCATGAAGCATGCCAAACATGGTGTAAACACTTTTCGGAGGAGTGACCCTAAAAATTAACAAGAATACCTTTCCAAATTCTTGTAGATCAATTTGCGGTCTTTCTTATGGTTCCTACAGCCATGAGCATTAGATAGTAACCTACTCTTCAATGGTATAGGAAAGGAAGCAAAGATTTTCAACTCTTGTGGTTCTTTAAAACTAACACCTAAGAGAGTGGGACTGTATGACATATTATTAGCATGGCTGATGCAGCCAAAAACACGTCACCAACAACTTACTCAAGCACTGACACTTCAGTCAGATGAGAATTAATGATGGCTGGAAATTTCAGCCCATATATCACAAATGCAGATGCTGATTTCAATTTCAAGAAGTTGTCCTCGACTACACCTAAGCACCACAGTGTTACAAAAATCATGAACCAGGAGTGTAAAGCCTACCATAATCTGTAGAGAGCCTCATCCACACCTGCAATCTACACTTCCCATGGCTGACCCACAACCACCTGTGTCTGATCACGTGACCTTTTTACATCCAACTACCAATCATATTGGTTTTCCATATATATACACATCCAATTCCTTTGGCTCCACTTCATTATCTAGCGTTCAAATTTTCTTCATGTCTACAAGCCTTCCACCTTTGACTCCATCACTGGTCTATGGGACCTCTTCTTTTGACACATCTTCAAGCCTTTGACATCCCCCATAACTAGATCGTGGGAGCTCTTTTGCTCTTGTGCTACTTGCACAACATTTCAAGATGACTCCTCAACCTTCTACACTTGTCTTCCTTGCAAGTTCACTGACTTATCAGCCTTAAACCAGTCATCATCAATCTGATTCACATAAGAATTTTCATTGATTCTAACATCCCTTCTCACAATATCCCAACATATATGCTTTCCTTTTGTCAACATACCCAACAAATAAACGTTTTCTACATGTAGTGTCATCATAAGCAACTAAACCAAAGACTTGTTGATGTTTTGTCTTTGGTTTCAGACCAGTCCAAGTTTTTTCAGGTGTGGCTTCTATCACAACATTGTTATGATTTCTATTGAACAAATATATCGGGTTCATTAATTCACTTAGGTCGCATCTCCTAAGGGTCTCAACCTTAAGATGCTCATTAGAGAAAATTTGAGATCTAAAATGGGCCTCCTAAGGAAAATAATAAAATAATAGTTAAAATAATGAAATAATAGTTGAAATAATAAAATAATATTTATTAATTTGGGAGGAAGAAAGAAAAAAACTACTTTTTTTGTTCGTATTTTCAACATATGTTTCTCTGTTCTTACTCAAATTTCAAGCGGGAGCACTCGTTGGATGCGAAATTAAATTCCGCATCCAACGAGTGCTCCCGCTCGAAATTTGAGTAAAAGCAGAGGGAGATATGTTGAAAATACGAACAAAAAAGTAGTTTTTTTTATGACAAATATCTCAAGTCAACCATTATGGTTAACTCATTTTATTGAAATTCTATTGGTTCTTGAATTCCAACTCATAAGAAATTATGGTTGGCGCATTTTCTTATAAGGCCCATTTTAGACCCCAAATTTCCTCTAATGTATCTATTTTGAGCATTCATGCAGCCATTATTGTCAAACCTACGTATACATGCAAACACTAGATGCACACCCTTAGGATTGTTGATTATTGTAGCTCTGACAAGTACTTCTGCATACGCCAGGTGTCAGGCATGCAGGAGTCGTCCAGATCACCTCTCTAGGAGCTTGCTTGAAAGAGCAAGAGACTTTCATATCTCTTTCCTAAGGAAAAGCACATTATTAACTTAATGTAGGATAATGACTAAAAAGTGAACTTAAGATTAAGTCACAATCGTTGATCTTAAGTGAGGGTTGAGATCTAATCTCAACCATTGATCACTTTGGAGATCTAGTGTTAGGGTTTCGGCCATTGAGAAGATATAAAAGGAAGCCTAGGTGAGAGGAGGTGACACAATAGTCACACAGAGTGGAATCTCATTGAGTAGTTGGAGAAGGACTTTCAACCAAGTGTGTAGGTGCAAGGGCAAGGTCAAAGAAAAGGAGACCAAGGGGCAGTCGAGGGTTAGCAACTAGTAAGATCGAAGGACTGATCTTGAGGTGTGAAGGCCATCATTCTATCATTGTAATTCCTCGCTAGGCCATTTTCCCAGGACGGGAACCCAGGATTTTTATAGTTAATAAAAATCAACTGTTTGTTGGTTTTTCTCTAGTTGGGGTTTTCCAGGGTAAATCTAAGTGTCAAATGTGTGTGATTTTCTGTATTTTTCCACTATGTAATAGTTAGAAGATCAGTGTCTTTTCGTTCAGACGTAAGTCTGGGCATAAAAATTATTGAGAACGAGAATCAAATCTGGTCTTAAGAAAACTAAACAAGGATACCCTTGGATAGTTTCAACCTTCAGGTTGGATGTCATTGGCTTAAAGTTGAGACTAACCACCACCTTCCAAGCCCAAACAAGACTTGCCAACTTTGTCACCTATAAGAGACCAAATTAGAGAGAGCACCTCATCTTCAAATGTCTTATCTATTATGGGATCATGGTAGGTTGTATTGCTTTTATCGGGATATAGGAGGCTTTGGCTGCCTCTCCACATTATTTCATTATCTAAACCATAGATGTTTTTTTTCCCCTGAGAGAGATTTTAAAACATAAATTGAAATCCTTGTGTGGACCTCCTCAAACAGAGCCTTTCAAGAGGCTCACCTATTTCTTCCTTAATCATGTTCACTCAAGTAGCAAGAAATAGCAAAAGGATCGAGCCTCTTTGGATCTTAGATCAATGAGGTCTTGGATTTCCTCCCAAACAACCACACCCCCCCACCACCCCAGCGGTTGATGATTCAACCGACTTTAATGAGACTTCTAAGGAGATCTTTTCTTAGATACCATGACAAACACCACCAGACAAATAGATAGATCAACTCTAGGAGGACCTAGGGACAAACTCTCTCCACAAAGAGTACTACTCTTAGAGCTCTGTCAAGTAGTCAATCCATTGAAAGATCCCCCCCCCCCCCGACCTTGATTGTTAGGAGTGATGAACTGCCTCAATCTAGGTCTCCCGCCGGGATTCCTCCCAGAATTTCATAGCCAAGACCCTTCAACACTAGGTACTCCCCAAAATAAATTTTAGACAATGCATCAACCCCTCGTAACAATTGATGACCCAATTGAGGGGATTTCTTCTCTTCCTCCTCCTCCAACCTCACCTTTTGGTTCCAACATGCCTTGACATATTGTCGTTCTGACTTCGTTTTTGCACTCATTTCTAGTTCTTTTGCTATGTACTTAACTCTTTTTATGATGTTGATAGAATTACAATAGGAGCTACTTTTGCAATCCCACTATTGTACCATAGTAACCAAACTAGGAATCAAGAAAAACTCGATGAGACAGAAGAGTGAAGAGTTCGAATTGAATTGAGAAAAAATCAACAAGTTTAGGGTTTAGGGTTACTTTGTCCTCTCGTTGCTCTGATTGTCACATAGTTGATAAAATTGCCGAAAAATCGAACATTGGAAAAAATGGGGAAAAAATCAACAAAAATAGGCAAATAGGGGTAAAAACCGGCGAGCAAATTTTGACCCTATTAAAGTGTTGATTTTGTTTGTTTTAACTTATTTGTCTTTGCAGCTGTTGGGGAACGAGAGGGAAGGTTTTTACCATCATCAACAACCCCAAACCATTATTCTCTTCACAATTTTTTTACCTTTGAGAGATAACTTCAGTTATTGTCTTGTACACTTTAAGTGACCACCACCTTCACCTTTTGCAACACTACTATTCAATAGGAACTAGGAAGGCACCAAAACATTAGCATCTATGTATATATTCATTCTGCTGGATATAGGGTTTCGATTGCAACTGCTTTGTCTATGCATTAAGCCTTGAGAAACACAAAGGACTTATGAACATAGCTAAGAGGACAAACCTTTTGATTTATTGGACCGCTAACCATACACCTACCTGGGCTCCTCTCCTCTCAATCATCCTATACAAATGCCAACTGGTACACCATGGTTTTGACTAGTGATTATGAGATACATTTATATATTTGATGTCATTTTGTATTGGTTGTCCACTTTTGAGTCCTTGATTGGACAGTTATCAAGGTTCAGGATTTAGTATTAACTTTGATGTATCATTTTTTATTTGGCATCTACTACATCATATGTTATCAGTGTTTTTCATATGTTTGTGTGCCAATGTGTTTATTTGATGTTGTTGTTGGTTAATATGTTTAAAAATTTGAAAAAAAGAATTTATTATGTATTTTTTAATGCTTGCCATAGTTTGCCAATTTTTCCCGATTTTTTTGCCAATGTTGTCGAGAAATTGTATTCTGGACCCTTGCCGATTTTTTGCCAATGCCGATGTTATCAACTATGGACTTTGTCACTTGTAGTCAACTGGCAGAATGGAAATTCACTCATATAGGCCAAAAAAAGTAAAATCGTATTGAGAAGGGGTTTTATAGGCTTCCCTAGGGGCATGAGCAAGTCAAACTTGGGGCTCGCGAGTCGAACTCGATCAACCCTGAGTTATTAAGAAAAACTCTTCTGCTCACATATCCAATCCATATTCGCGATCTGCAGGTTTAAATCCTTATTCATGTTACTTTGATTTGTACTGTATGTACTTTTGAGTCCTATTGACCTACTTTTGTGGTCAATCATTGTACAATAATAAAATTATCTTACCTTATCTGCATTTATTTCACAGTTGAAGGGAGTTGAAGTTCTCCCTTGCTTAGGAGCACTAAGTAGGAAGTGATTAAATAGGAGGCCATAGGTGGGAATTGAGAAATGCATTTTATGTGGAAAAGATAATTTGAAGCACCAAAAGTAGAAAAATGTAAACCAGTAACCCTTATTGGCATTGACCTTCAATCAGGTCAATCACCTCTTTAAATGAGCGTTGATCAAGCTAAGTTATTCTATGTACTATGGACGCCCATTTGAACAAAAGGCTAAGCAGACTGTTCAGCAACTGCCTGTCAAGCAAGGGGCATAAAATCCCTCAAGAAAGAGGGAGATGAGCAATTAGGCTTGGCAGTGTCAGGAATAGGACCAGTGGAGGATAACTACTTCATGTAGTATGAGGTGATTTACCTAGCAGCTTAGCCCTTTAGTTGATTCAGACAACTGGCAGGACCGCAACCATGAGTTATCCACTAGGAGATGTGCTTCAGTTAAGGTTGTTCACTGGATCAGGATTGAGTTGCAGAATACTCCTCTACGATGGGATAGGTGCGGTCGAAGACTTCTTGGATGCCATGGAATACAGAGTTGTGAATGATAAACGAGTTCCGGCTATGCATATAGTATTAAAGGGTGCTCTGCTCATTGGTGGGCCACACTAAGAGACATTGACCATTCATTGAGAAGGAAAGACAGGATGGAATTCAGAGGTCGTCAAACCTCATACCTGTATGACCTCGTCAAGTATGTCTACATCCAAATTACGTGGGATAAAGCCTGCACCGATGCCTTGAATTTTGTGAGGGCCTGCAAAATCGCAAAGAGAATAAGCATTTTCCCCATTTGAAGAACAAACTACACTCTACAACAAAACTGAAGGATAGACATTATGACTAATAATAATACAAAATATTGGGTGCAACTGATTAAGTAATAATTATTAACCTGGCTTTCCTCCGGACAGTATGTTGCTCTCAGTTGGCTCCACACCAATAATCTGAACCACACATTACAAATATAATATCACACACAATTCAAGAGAAAACAGTTGCCATATACAGAAGTAAGCAGTGAAACTCCCCAAGTAAATCAGTTTCTAGGAACAACTGGTGCATGCAAAAGAAAAAAGTGAGCATGGCAAAAACCATGAAAAGCCTCCAGAATCGAGACAACCTTAAATCAAAATGAACATCAACAATAGTCAATAGTAAAGAGTATACTGCTTCACTACAGCATTCAAATTAATATCTGTCAAAAACAAACTGAATCTTATTTTTCTGCAAAAGGTGTCATCAATGAAGGTTACACAAACCAGGGGTGTGGAAGCAAGTATGGTTGCTAATTAGGTACAAATGAGGCTAATTGGGTGCAAATGAGGAAGACTTCTAGTATTAAGGTTTTGAGGATTTATGGAAGTATATATGTTGACAAATCCTCAAAACCTTGATACTAGAAGTCTTCCTCATTTGCACCCAATTTTATATATATATATATATATATATATATATATATATCAAAGGGTACAAATGCAAACATATATAAATACATCAATCATTGAATATGTAAAGAGAATAAATAATAATTGGTTGCAACTTTCATCACATCAAGAGCAATGTTACATTTACCTTGTTGGTGAATTTATCGCCGAGTGTCCAGAATCTAAGTTATCCGCAATATCAAGGAAAATATTGGAAAATATGAAGAAACTTAAAAATATACAAAAATAGTCATTTTTTTCAATTTTTTAAACATCTAAAGCAACAACATCATCAAATAAACACATTGTTACATAAATATGAAAATAGCATATATAAGATGTATAATATCATGTCAAGTGGTACATCACAAATCGATACTGAATTATGATATCTATCCTGACTCTTGAGTCATAAGTCCTGACAAGATGATACAAAATAACATCAAAACTCTCATGAGATGAATCATCACAAGGCATCTAGATACTAAAAGGATAATGCACTATGGAATCAACAATTCCCTCTACCCCTTTTACAGGCAAAGGTCACTGCTCTTCCTCTTGAAGCAGTAGGTGGGTGTGTTGAGGCTGATCCTGAGCTGGAAGGTGCACATGCAACTGTTGGGACTGAGGAGGAGGGTGTTGGGGCTAAGGTCGAAGCTGAAGTGGGATGTCTTCTAAGTTCTAACTCTTCCCCTAGTTTCCTGTCTCTGTGGAGATGGTGGCATTGGCTGCAATGCACTCTCAATCTCCTCCTCCAAATCTGTCTTTGCTAAAAGTTTAACATCCTCCTCTAATTCCCCCTCCTCCAACTCATCAACATTATGCTCCAACCACTCAGGGACGTTCTCCATGACAAGCCTCTTGGTCTCCATCCTCCACAAACTCGTGGTGTCAATCGCATCCAATGAAATGGCATCCGTGTCAGGTGCTTTCTCAATCTGCTTCACCCACAGCCTAAGATTGTAGTAGACATAGACCATGCCATTAAGGCGGTGGACATCTAACCTATATGAGGGCCATTTTGTAAGTAGAGGATGATGGCCCATGGGCATAAATTAAATTTAATGAAATTATAAAAAATTAGAAGTTTAATTTGAACATTTCTAAACTATTGCACCTCTTGGAGTATTTTTCCAAAGACACTCCAATAGCGCTCACATTGAAGAGATGCAAGTTTGACTAAGCACCCAAATGGCAAGTTTTTGTAACTCTAGGACTCTTCAACCATAGTTTGTCCACCAAACATCTACAATGAATAAACAAAAAGGAAAGAAGACAAATTATATTTCCATCAAGTAACAGATAGATAGAAGGAAAGGCATTGAAATTTCAAAGTTTGAAACAAATTGTACTTGAATCTTACTTGGCATCCTAGTGGTCCTGTATTGGATAGCCATATCATAACCAAATGTCTCAGCGACCAACCTATATGTCTCCATTTTTTTGGAAACCTCCGAGCATTCAACGAGAATCAACACCACCCTCTAAACACATTGTAAAAATCCATCCATCACCTTAGCATCAAATCTAAAAACCATATGCATAAGAGTATGCGCAATTGAGATATAGCCATGTCACATGAATTGGATGATGGAGAGTGTTGTTCCATTTATCATGAATCACACTCCATATTTGGGATCGTCTTGTGAATCCCTCCTCCCCCTTCTCATCATAGTAATGATGGATAGCTTCCTTGGCCCTATCCATGGCCACATACAAGTAGGATTGTCACCATTAACCAAGTGTAAAACCTTTCCCAAAGGTTCGATAATGGCACACAACTCCTGCACTCTCATCCCGTCTCACAAGTTGGGCTATGGCTTGCCCATCTGCTTTAGTGTTGTAGACACAAGAATTCCACTCATCTGAAATAAGCATCCTTTGTAAGACAAACATAGAATTATAGAGGGATACAACATTCAATACCTCTCCATAAGCAACTTGCCAATAGCATTATGTTAGGTCTATAATGACTTGGACAACATACTGTGGACCTATCTTTTGGATGAACCCATCCAACAACTCACATAGTAATTGTGTATCTTTAACATATGCAAATGCATCAACAAATTTGATAAACATTGTCCCCCTGGAACAATTAACCAAGAAATTGAGAATGGACCTACCCTTCCCATCTATCCAATCGTCTGACATAACGATGCATCCAGTGATCTCCCATGATTTCCTGAGCTCAACCAATCTATAATTGCAATCAATCTTTTCCCCTTGAAGCAGAGACACTCTCAAGTATTTATAGGAAGGGCCCTTGTACATCACACCAACAATAGCAACAACTTTAAAAATGGAATGGTAATGGATTGTTCTTGGCAATGTTTAAAGGAACATCACACCATAGAAAACATTTGGCCAAAATCTTGTCACCCTCATCCTTCTTCCTTGTTTTAATTATCAACTTTAGAGAAAGTTGTATGCCAAGCACTGACCTTCACGCAAAGAAAGGTGAGGATGGCGAGCACATCGTGGAAGGTGTGGTTGATGATTGGGTTTCTCCCACCCATGAGTAGCTTGTGGTTATTGTGTTTCTTGCAACTTTACTCGCAAGCTTGAGCCTCAATTCTTCCTTTTGATCTCTCTCCCTAATCATATCAAGAATTGATTGATTTGCAATATTGACAATTTATGGGGTAGACGCAAGGAAGTATCCACTTCATGCCCTAGAATTTTGGCAAGATGGTATTTCAAGTCGTTGACTCTAGGAAAAAAATATTGCTCCACATAGCTTGCAGCTCAACTTCAATCGATTAAAACCCTCAAATGGTTCACCATACTCCCACATTAGATCCAATGGCTTTGGCATTTTCTAGGGTACTAACTTAGTGATTAAACCTATAGCACGAAACAAACGGGCAAATTTAATCAACACAAAAGAAGTTGCAATTAAAATATCACAACTAGATGAGTGTCAAATCTCCCATTAAAAATAGCAAGAATAGATATATCTAATGGACACTACAAACCTTGGGGTGGCAGGTGCGGGGGGGGGTCGTTTACGACCCCGGAGGAAATCAAATCCAACAAACCTTTGCTTGGGGTCTGGGAAGAAAGACGAACAATCAAGCCGATTGGGTAACTCTTTCCCAGGGAATAGAAATCATGGCTCACCTACAGATTGATTCCTATCATGTCTTTGGAGACTCTTGGATCGTCATTCAAAAAATGCAAAGAATAAAAACAGGGAAAGACAAGACAATAGATGGAATGTAAAAAAGAATTCTGGCCTTCCTTCCTCACATGGAAAGAATCCAATTCTTCCATGTCAAAAGACAGAACAACAGTGTGGCAGACAGGGTGGCAAACAAAGAAGCAAGGTTAAACTATGGAGAAATAAGTGTCAATAACAATCCTTCATTTACTAAATGGTTAGCATGTTAAAGTTGGCATGTAAAAGTTACTTAAGAAACATGAAAAATAAGTCTAAACCCTCCTGTGAGGGGGATCGGAACGAGAAGCATCGGGCAAGCAAAGGAACTGACAAGGAGCTAAAACGTGGTACATGCTTAATTGGCGGGAGGACAAATGGCATCCTTCCTCGGTGGAGAGTTAATGAAATCAACCTTATTAATGCTGGCACGCAACCCATCAGTCCTCTCAGAATCAAGTTTGGTGTAGTCTTTCATGTGATGGCTCCAAGGAATTCATGGCCCCCAGATTCGGCGATCTCCTCGCACGATTATGCCCAGGTTGGCAAGCTCGAAAGGAGGTTCAATGCTCTATATATAAAAAGAAGCTACGGCAATCTCTTCATGTCCGATGAGCAGGAAAATCGGAGTTCTACAGAGTACAATTATCCCTTGGAAGCAATCCTTGGAGACGAGATGGAGAGAATGCAAAAGGATATAGTGGACATCAAGAAAAACATGGTCGACCTCAAGAAGTTGATGCAGTGTGTGTATGAAGTCTTTGCCGCGACTCTTGAGGAGAACAAAATTGAATTGTCTAGAATTGATACTAGACTACAAGATGTGGAAATGGGCGTTCGGGTACAGACTAGTGAGGAAGAGGAGATTATGCGCAAGTTGCAGGAAATGAAGAGGTTCCAAACCTCCAAGTTCAAGGAAATAAAGAGGGCAATCCTGAATCTGAAAAACAGGCAGCAGGAACAATTTATGCACAGCAATGAGAGGAATGAGACCAGGTTCGGGCAGCTAAAGGAGATTCTGACCGGAATGCAAGCTAACTTAGAGGCAATGGAGGACAAAGGCGCTGCAACCACAGAGCAGGACAAGGCCTCTCCTATGGAGGATATCGCGACTGAACCACCGGAAGTTGATAAAGACTTTCTCAAGAATGATAAGGCTTGATAGTATGATACACTTTCTTCTATATGTTATGTTTTTTTGCCAATACCTATGCAATCAGTTTGTTAGGATATACTCTACAAGAGGAAACAGCCACAGACCTAGGCTTTTTTGTAATGGAATCTCTAGTAGATTACTTGGACTTAGATTTTGAAAATCCAATAGCCAACTCCTTTGGAAGTGTTTTTGGAATGGTTGTAAGCCTGTACATCTATGTAAAAGTCTATATTTATATATAATAAAAATTTCTCGTTTCTATTAAAAAAAATGGACACTACAAATCCTATACTAGATCTTGAAAAACAAACAAAATACAAGCACAATATTTTTACATACGTGGGAATATTGAAAAGGTAGATTGGAGTAAATCCCCACTCCGCAATTGCTCAACTGATGGCAATGAAAACAACATATTTCTCCTCCTTTCCTTGATGAAAAATGATCACAACATCCTCAAAGTTCAATCTCCTAACTCACCTTTGCTAAATGAGAGGAAAAAAAACCCTAAACCAACTTTTAACACGACCTTGATGGGGCAAGGCAATAAATTGTATCGACTCATGATAATTTCCTCATTTTTCGCAATATTTTTAATTTATTGCAATAAATTCCAAAAATGAATTTATCGCAATATATACTAGCGATAATATCGCTGACCCGCGAAACTAGCGATATATCGTCTTATCGGCAATATATTGTCAATAAGCGTAACATTGGCCAAGAGGCAAACTCATATTCAATAATGGACACTCTCATGCAAAATTAAATATGGCCATAGGGGCAATTCTAAGTTCTATCTCTCAAAATTTAATTTAATTTCAATATTTATGTGCACTAGTGGCCATAATACTTCAATATAAATATTAAAAAGTAGAAAGATGACTAAACATTTAGAGTGCTAAAGCATCTCCTAGGGAACTGCAAAAGAAATAAAAGAGTACATAGTGAGCCTAAACAGGATAGGCTCAAACACTAGGAAGCCCAAAAGAACAAAATAGGCAAGGGTTTGAAGGGCATCAAGGAAGAAGCCCAAAACCAACAATGTTATCAACCATCAACTCTCCAAGAGTCCAAACATCCAAGGCCAAGAAGAAGTGGGTGATGATATTCTTGTCCTCCACTAGGTGTGTGTCCTGAAGTTTCTAATACACTCCCCTAGTATTAGAGATTTTCTCATGGTGCCTCTTATGACCAAATCCATCTGGAAGTTGGAAGTAAGAGGTGATGGTCCTGTAATTAGTAATGGGAGGAGATCTATCACTAAGAGATTTATCCCATAGGTTAAGCATCTCACAAAAGAGTAGGACAATAGATCTCCATTTTTCGTACTATGAGAATATCCTTGAGGAACCATGAGAGTCTTTGAACAAGCAGTGATAACGACAATGAATTTGATAACGATAAGGGACTTGAAAATCAAATGGTCTTCTAACTCAGGTTCCTACACATGGTGTGATGCAATGCTCCCTCTGAAGAGTCGGACCATATGTCACCGGTGGGAATGAGCTCAAAGCTGGGCTAGAGGGACTCTTCAACTACAAGGTAAATATAGTCTGATATAACTAGGAGTACAGATGAGATTTGCTTTAAAGTGCATGTAGATGTGGAAGTAATGATGATGTTTTGGAGTTAGGGGCTCTTCTAGATCAGTCATGTGGCTTTCAGGTAGGCTTTAATGATCTTTACTACGGTACATCAATTAATATCGATCTTAGAATCTTAGTAGGCAGGGGAGCAATGATGGAGAACTCAAAGGGAGGGGGGTGCTGACCCAAATATTGGTTCAGCACACTTGCATTCATCAACATAGTCAAATTTGCCCATGATAAAGGAAATCTTCCATTGTCCATGATTTTGAAGATCTCATTCTTCAGCTACAAAGAGCACATTATTGGAAGGTCTATTGTTTCTATGCTCCTAAATGCACTTCCAGCTATGCATTTCATGGTTTAGTTACTGCTACAACAGTTTGTATGAGTGTGACATTTCGCTTCTAAATGTCACATCTACATCATGTTTCAGTTCTTCCTTCAAATCACTTGATTAACTGACTGGCATACTTGATTAATTGTCACATCTACATCATGGGATTTGAATACGTTGTGGTGGCATATAAATGCTTGTGATTCCATCATAACCACCAGTGATAAGTGCAGGACTCATGGTTCAATGATTTCATGGTTGCCTTGACCATCTTCCAAACTTGGTTAAAGTTCCACTGGCTTGGAAGTTATATGGTTATCATGCTTCGGTTAAGGGCAATCTTTTGTATTATTGTCTGCAATTGATTGTTTCATGGAGCAAAAGACTATCATCAGAATTATGGTTCAATATCTACTTCCCGTGATTAATAGTCTTGGTCAATTTTCAGTTTCAACTTTCAATGTTTTCTCGAGCATAGTGATCAAGGCATTATCTCAGCCTATCATTCCAAAGTTGGATTGTTAATGTCACCAAGCAAAATTAGTTTGGCTCTTAGCTTTTCATCTAGCTTAACATATTTTGAAAGTTAGAGTTTATAACTTATATATTTTAATATTGGTGACTTTGGTAATGTGCCTATATATCAAGCATGATAAATATACTTTGGTTTGTTGATGGATCATGCAACCTAAGTATATTACTTAGGCATTGCATTTTTAGAAGATTCTAAGTATGCTTGTAGCATACTCACCCTCCACCATGATGAAAGGAGATTTACTTAGGTCGAACTAGCAACATGCAAGTGTATAGAAGATCAATGATCCATGATAGGCTTGGAGTACACTCCATACCCATGGCCACCTGATCTAATTGTGTTGTTAGTAATTATTACTGACACTTGGTTTGTGTTGAGTAATCGTATTGACCGGTTTTCCTCCTTGTCACTCTTGCAACTGCAGATTGAATCATTGTTAGGAACCAAAAGGTCAAGCACATCGATTAATTGGAGCTGATTCCATAACACAACTAGCAGCCTTCAATAGGTTGTAGCATGCCATGTGAGCTCCATGACATATACCATGTGAGCAAGGCATATCACACCTAGACGTTGTTGAATGATTGCATATTGCTCTCATTTCCTGTTGGTACAAGGTAGTACGCATTGTCTATTCATATTCAATAATAGGAAATCTTATCCATAAGCTTACCATCACACCTTAACCCTAATCCATGTTCTACAAGCACCATTCGTTTGGCTCTCATCTAACGGCCGCAAATGACCTCATCACTCCATACAAAAGGTTGTTTTCACTAGTGTGCACATTCATTCCATTCCATCTATCCAACTTCTATTAAGCCTACCTCCCCTCCACACTTGCAATGTGCACCAACGCATTATGGAGTGCAACAATAGTGAAGAGAGGCACAATTGAGGTTGTAGCAAAGGCTCAATTGTCCCAACAACGGAGTTGACCTTGCAGAACTAATCTCATGAGTATTTGACCCATTAAAACCTCAATGTTGAAGTAATTGACTAAGTTTGTTGGTCATTGCTTTGTTCTTAGTTGCATGTGTAGTAATTATCCATAGTTGTTATTGTCTTCAGTTTGGCATTATCATGAAAACTATTATTGTCTTTAGTTCTTTAGTTCACTACTACTTTGAATTTAACATGCAAAGGCCATTCGATTGACTGTGAATCAAGTTAATAATTAGACTGAAGGCTCACAGTTAATGGCAAAAGACCACTCCCTACTTGAGTTTACAATTATGCATGCATAATAAAGTTGAGGCTGGCCATTTTGTTGCAATCATATTTATTGTTCATGGCCATCCTTGTAGTTGCTTTCATTTGCGATTTCCATGCCCATGGGCATAAGCCTGAGAGGCTCGACACACATGCAGCTCAAGTATACATCCATCCATTTGTTCCATCAACCCATCCTTCCCTTCCCCAACAATCTATTTATCGCACAACCAAGTGTCCCAAGTATCTCATGATAGTGTATTTCATGGTTTGCATAAATTCATGTGTGCAAGTTTTATTTATGAATGAATTATTATGGAGAAACACTTGCATTAACAGATGATTCTCAAATCAGCTTTTATTGGTTGCGGTGACAACTATAGTTTATTGGAAGTAATAAACACTCTTAGTTAGCATTAAGCTCATTTATGTTTAGAATGTTTATTGCTCAGATTTGTCTCCAGTTTTGTTATAGTCCATTGTCGCAAATGTTTACAATGGACTTGCTCATTGCATTTTATTTGAAAACACACTTGACACCTGGTCTGCCGAATTGTATAGCTCATGTATTGATTTGCGATGTAATGATTCATTTGGGTTCATTAAATTCATAAGGTTAGCATTATATGTCTACATCCTAGGCTAGCAAAAGTCAATAAATAAATATAAATTTACTTCATAACTTAAGTCAACTTTATATTATAAAGTTATTTATATGTTGTAAGAGTACAATGTAATCAATATAAAAGTCAAGTCAAGTATTAAATGGGGATTATTAAACTATTTAATGACTACTATGAAGTAATGGGTCTTGTTATCACACAGCTTGTAGTTGTCACTTAAGAGTATCCTATCTAGGACGGTAGAGGGCGGGACAACTAAATCGGTGACACTTCAAGGATCCTATCCACCAGAGAGAACTATGGTTGTCACACCGGACAGGATTCTCATCACTTTATACTAATAAAAAGCGAAAGGGGAGACCCTTACTAGCCTAAGAAGACCAGCTAAGAAAACAAGACACCCACACGCACTTGTATAGATTTGAACGGAGTGACTTGATTAATAAACTCTAGACCCAAAGATGGATACTAAGAGAGGCTTTGAGAATGAAATCTTAGTTTCTTACTATCTTGGTTAATTATTGTGGTCTAGGTAGAAGATGCTAGGAGATAGATGGTTTTCTCAACACCATGGGAGAATTGAAATGAGGATTAGAGAATTATCCAGGACAATGATTAATCTAGGATTTTAAGTATGCTAACACCTTGTTCAATTGCTTGATTGACAGATTTGTTAATTGGGAGAGAGCACAAGCAAAATGACCACAACCCAGATTAGATACCTAGCCTTCCCTAGGCAGACTAGTGCCTTCGTGTTGGGCAAGTGGAGTCCTTAATGATGACGCCTAGGGGTCGTTTTGATGGCTCTAGGGACACTCAACATTACCCAATTTGGTTTCGGTGAAAAACAAAGGGATGTGACCGATAGAATTGTTGTTTGTTTTTAGCTTAGGGTTTTAAATTGATTTCATTATACTCGAGATGGATTAAAAAGAAAAGACAAGAGAAAAGCTTTGTTGACTCAACTGGATCTTAAGAGATGCCAAGAATATGATGCTTGACTTCAAAGCTTCACAATTGAAAGAGTTCCCGATGCCCAGCTTGCTCTTCGTTTGCCCAAGTGCACCCCTCCTACAAACATAAATAATCAGAGATTAATTTGAATTACAAGAAAAAGGAAATTGTAAACAAAAGATCCAGAGAGAGAAGTTGACTAAAGCAAAAATCACTCCTTGTTTATCAACGTCTTGAGTGAGGGGAAAGAGATTCCCCAGCTATTGCACCCTCCTCCAAAACATCCTCTCTGCCACAATTTAGATACAACGCGATTTTGCTAGAGAAAACCAAGATTCACTTTCAATGTTCCCTGGAAGACATTTACAATCAAAATTCTCAAACTCTACTATAAGATCACAAGATTTGCACAACAAAAGATTTTTTCCATTATCAAATCAGTTCAAGAGCCAAAGTCCCGATGCTTTACAATGAGGGGATCATCTCTCTTAAATAGGAAAAGAGTGATGTCCACATTCTAACCGCTTTTAATCCAATGGTTGAGATAATAAGAAGATCAACAGTGGAGATCTATTTTTACATTTTCCATGGATCATCAAAAAGAAGGGGGTCAATTTATCTCTAATGCGCCCAAGTAAAAGTGGTACATCATAATAACATAGTGCATTAGCCAAGGGGGTCGTCTAGGGGTCTAAGTCTCCCTAAGATGCCCCACATACAACATAAAGATATAATCATAACATAATCATAGTGCTAAGAATGATGAAATCGCCCCCCATGGGGAGGACGCACTCCCTAGTGAGAGAAAATAACATGTGGCCCCAAACAAGTGTAAAGATGATGACAAATAGTCCATAAAGCATCAAAATAACACAAGGTAACATTCCTAAGTCATTTCCTTGCCAAAACAAGCCAAATCAATTTTCTAGTGAGAGCCATGGTCACTTTTTGTTCATTAAAAATATTGAAAAATATTGTTGAAGGATAAATCTGTTCATTACTTGTTTTCCTTTGCCCAAATCATCAAATTGAATGCATAAATGAGATCAAAGACTTCAAATCCACTAACGGTGACTTCTAACACCCCATAGATCCACTTGTGCAACTATCTGTAAGCTCATCCATATTCAGTATATAATATATGGCCCAAAATAATTGATAATAATAAAAATAACCACAAACCATAGCATATAATGACCATCTGAAGTATGGAAAAATGTAGTCGATGCCTATAGGTGCCAAAAACACAAAATCAACCCATCGAATCCAAAATCACCAGGACCATATGTTGACCATGGTCAAACTAGGTTGACCATGGTCAAACCTGATCAAACAAATGACTAAGTTGTAAACCAACTGATCATGCATGCATAAGGGGTCAATGATGCTCTTTTATCTATATTAATAGTTGACTAAAACATAAGTAACTCATATAATGGTGATTAGGAACAATAAAAAAATCAGACTTGCACTAGAATAGCTTCATAGTCCTTCATGTAGTCCTAGGCATATGCTCACTTACAAAATTGATCATTCTGCTAGGTTGGGTGGGGTGAAGGCTAGGACAAAGGGGATTTGACTTGATTGACCTTGACCATGTGATCTCTCAGAGAAAAGGGGACACAGGACTCCACAATGACATGTGCATGACGGAGTACACTAGGGGAGGGAGGTGTCTCACATATGGGTAGAGTGCTTGAGTTGCCTCCAGTAGACTCTAGACAAGCATCCTTTTTCTTATTTAATTGATCTGACTTTCACAACATTTCACATTTATTTCATATGATGAGCTTTCCTTCACCAACCAGCCTCCAAGGGCAGGTGCCCTGGATAGCCTTGTGAGCCCCAGATAATGACTCGATCTTACCTGCATTGCCTGCCACTGTCCATAGGTGCGATGCAGTGACCACCCTGTTGCCCTGTGGGGGGAAATGGCCTTACATCATATAAAGGATGAGTGCTCATCCCTTGGCCACTGACTAGCTACAGAAAGGTTTATTTGATTTCACTTCACTTAGGCCTAGTGTTTAGAAACACAACTAATCGCATATGGCCTTTTTGCAGTCATTTTGATATAGAATTTGTTCCACGTCTACATTTTAGGGAGTACTTGGTTTGAGGACTAAAAGAGACAACCTAGTGACATGGGCTACTTTACAAATGCACCCAATCCACAAGGCATCATACAAGAAGAGAGGTATGAACGAGATCCATAACCCAAGCCACACACTCTAGAGCCGAGACACAAGAAAAACATGGAATCCATCATGCACAAAGGTCAAGGGGGGGGGGCACTCCTCAATCTCACAAGTCTAGGTCATAATCCAAGAACAAAATCACAAGGATGGAAGAAATGGATGGATGGAGAAGGTGAGCAATGATACTAGACATAGCAGGGGAAATGGTCAAGTTTGTACAAGGTAGGCAATACCAGTGGGGATATACTAAGGTCTCAACAATCAAGACCACTCAACCACTCATGATAACAAGTCCACAAAAAATACCAAAAGCATATAACATCACCACTGCCAGTCACCAAATGCCCAATCAAAGCTACTAATAGAGATAAGGGAGACAAATGATAACACCCCAATGCAAAATGTATACCTGCTCAACCATATACATGTCTCTAAAATAACCATGAAGACCAACTCTAAGTACAAAAGCGCAAAGGGATACATCAATTGCCTAGCTCTACTGCTTTGATCAAGTGAACCATGACTCAACTAGTACATCTCACGGGCCATGCAAGGCTCGGAAGTGACAAGGGTATGCTGGAATACTGCTCTAGATGCTTTGAATAGCTCGGAAACAAAGCTCCACCACTGATGATCAAAAATGAAATGCTCATCTCATGCAAGCATGGACTGGCTCATGTCTCTGACAGGCTGATCTGCATCATGGTAGCCCAACTACTATGGATGTGATAATAGGTCCCTTCATTGAACAGTCATGACTTAAACTCAATCATTATATAAATAAAGGGCATGAATACCAATGTATAATCCATCATTCATTCATTAATATGATATTTCATATTACTTTCTTTGGGATATCCTGAACTTGTTATCCTTCAATTGGTATTAAAGCACCAGCTTCATTCTATGACGAGAAAAAGCTAGATTGTTAAATCCTAAAAGGGTTGAGGCAAAGATACACACAATAACACAATATTACATTAAGAAAACACTCCGCACAAATACAATGAGATTCACCTCTCTTATAAAGAGTTTGAGAGGTCTTATTTGTCCAAAACCCTAAAAGCTAATAATAATTGAAACCGTAACTTTTATAGCTTAAGTCACGAAGGTGACTTTTCCTTATAATCTAACACCCCCTCTTAAGGCTTACAATACTAAAAACAAAATTTACTGAAATCAAACACACACTAACAAAAAAAAAATATCAAAAGTCAACAGAACCAAACATTCTTCAGAAGCTTCTTCTTCGAAAAATAGTTTTTAGACCAAGTAGAGCTCCACAAGCTACCTCATAACCCTTGTAGAGGTGTAGTTCCCATGTCAAATTCCCCAATTCCCAAATACCACCTCCCCAAGCTGTCGAATTAGGAATCTCCCAAACTTTTGGACAACCATCCATGTTGAGCTACATCCACAATACTCCATCTAGCTAACTCGTGACCCTCGTAAGGGTATAATTCCCAAGATCTACAAAATCCCGAACTATCTAGGCAGTCATCCATGTTGAATTTTATCTACATTAGATCCCTTCATGTCTTTAAAGTGTGAACTTCTTATAATCTGAAAAATCAAAAATGCCATTTCTTCAACAAGGTCATCACCATTGTATGCATCTAATGGACCTTCAACAATAGCCACAACAGCTACATGTGGTTTGTCCTTAAGCTTTCCACAGAGAACATTGTTAGCTTGAAATCTACAGTTCCAAGTTGTCTGACCCATTTTCTTGCAATAATAACATTCCATCTCCACCTTGTCTTTAGCCAATCTACTACAACTGTTTTCTTGAGTATAATGCGATCTCAGGTTGAGGATCACCTTTTGTATTGCCTGCAACGGTTCTCTTTTCTTCAGCTAAGAGAGCAACAATAATATCTTCCAGAGTTTGTGAACACATTTAACTAAGAGTAAAAATAGCATTGTGGTATTTACAAGGCAGACATGTTTAACAAAAATGGCTTTGGCATCCTCTCCTTCCACCATAGCTTTGAATTTTGCTAGTTGTCTAATGAGAGGTCTCAAATCGATTATGTGGCTAGACATAGTGGCTTTTGCAGTCATCTCAACTCTAAATAACTATAGCTTCAAAAAAAATTGCATTCAAAGCTCTTGCTCCAAACAAAGAATCCAAATTATCCCAGATTTCCTTGGATGATTTTTCCACATCTATATGATGTAACATAGTAACTCTTAATCTGAGAGGGAAAAACATAGAAATAATAAATAATTATTAATTGTTCTAAAAGACACATTCATTCTGGCCCTAGGTTTTCTATATATATGGCACTCATTGTATTCATATCCTGTTCATTCATATACATTTTACTCAATATATTATTATTCCTAAATGGATTACTTTATATTCCAAATATTTTGGATAGTTTATGTGTGAGCGAACTTTGTTCGTCTCATTTGGTATTAGAGCAAGTTTGATCCGGCCTTGGGCCATATTTTTCAGATCTTGTATGAATCGGTTGTTGGCCAAACCATATTTTTCAGAGCTTCTCTAGTTTTCTTGGTCTTTGACTACCAAACTAAAATTCAAACAAAAAAAATCCGCTGTGAGGTGATGATTTCAATGTCATAGGACAAAGCCACATAACCAAAGAACTGTTGCTAATTATTAACTATTACAGCTAATTCACTGTAATTAAATTATTTATGGTGAAATTGGTATCCGCGGTTTCAGAAGTGCCCAACCATAAATCGTGACCTTCTAGATTCGCCCTTCCACCTTTAAGAAATCTATATGGTGGTCTTACCAGTCGTCGTGGAAAAAGGAATTGCTGCAAAATTATTACCCCGTTGCAGATTTTATGGAATCCCTACATCAAGGGTCACGTCCTGTAGAGTTCACCGTGTAGAGAATCGCATCGATTAGTTAAAAACTTAAACCATTGACGTTATCCTACTAAGTGATATACTATATTTTCGTGATATAATTTAATAAAGACAAAGGTACAAGATTTTGGCGCCAATTTCATTGGAAAGGAGTAATTAAATGATAAGGATATTAGTATATATCAAGTTATAAAAAATAATATATTTTTTGGAAGGTTATTTTATTAAAGATTCCAAGTCTACTTCAAATTGAATACAAAGGAGGCGTCCAAGTGAACGACACCATAATATATGTATATTATATTGGTGTACAATGTACATATATTATAACTTATAAAGTTGATTAGAAAGGGGCTAAGGTAAATCCAGTTTCATTTAAGAAGGTTCCAAAGTGATAAAAAAAGAGTATTTAGTGAAGTATTTTTAAAAAGGGATATAAAAAAAAATATATTGTAACATCTTTTAAAATGTGTTTTCAAAAAGGGAGAAAGGATACATTACAAATATTATTGAACTTTCAAAAGGATAGTGGATCCTTAGAAATTATATAAGGGAGTTATACAGGTATTTTATCCATAGTCACATTAAAGAAGTGGGTTGAAGCTTTAATTTATCAAGGCATTTTTTGAAGAAAAAAAAATTGGCAAAAACAAAATGGAGTTTAACGACAAGAACGAAGGAAGATTCCCTCACACTCTTACAACACGTGCAAATATCTATGCCTTATTAAAACTTAATTGACGAAAATAAAATGGAGTTTAACGACAAGAAGGAAGGAAGATTCCCTTGTACTCTTACAACACATGCAAATATCTATGCCTTATTAAAAGTTAATGGGATTATTCAAGGAAAGAATATCATCATCGCTATTTGCCCATCCATCAAGAAAAATTACATTAACATTGTTAGTGAACAAATTAATAGTGTCGGAATCAAATATAATTGAAAATGACACATATTTCTTCAATAAGAAATATGAAATCAAGAACCTACAACCATATATTGAAGATTACAACTTCACAGCTCAATTCAATGTTGTATCAATTTATGAAAATGAAGTTGATATAATTCTAGGTTCACCTTGGGTACAAACTCTACGTACCTTCATTTTAAACATGGAGAAAAAAATTGTGACGTCTCCCTATAAAAAGAAGATGATGATATTGAAGGACATTACAACCAGCATAGATCCATCTTAAACCCGTATCTATCAAGCACCGAGAGGGATCCAATTTCTTGAGGTGTATTTCTTTTTTTTAATTTAAACTCAAGAAATTTGATCTCTCTTGATTGATAGATCCGAGTTTAAGTTTTAAGTTTTTATTTTATAAACGAACATCTATTTTTTAATTACTTTTCATAATATTTTATTTTATGAACCAACATGGATTTTTTTAAATACTTTCCATAATTTTTTATTTTATGAGCCGACATGAATTTTTTTAATTATTTTGTTCGTAACAAACGTTACAACATCTCCCTCACCCTGGGTTGTAGAGCACCTTGTTTCTCTCGGTGCAATGAAGTCAGATTTAGAAGCTCCATCATCTGAAGACATCAAAGATATCTCAAAGGTGATCTCGCAGGAAAACCAGAAGTCAATATAGAAGATGCAGAAAGAATTTGACGAATTTATCAGGATAAAAATGAAGAAATTTCTTGCTTAAAAGACCACAGTCAAAGAACGATTTGTGCGGATCAAAAAGTCAAAAGATAGAAAACAATGCGTTCAGAAGTTGGAATAAGAGAATCAAGAGCTCGAGAAAAATTTATCCAAAAAAAATGAAGAAAATTATCGTTTGCAAAACCTTAATCAAGGGCTTAATAGAACAAATCAAAAAGTTGAAAGAAGAGAAATTTGAAAATCCACACATTACAGATCTCAACAAATCAGATAATGAAGAAAATTTGTGTCTAAACTTAAAGTGTTAAATTTTGGTAAGGGTTAGGGTTTGATGCAGAAAAATAGAAATCAATGTACTTTAATGCAGAATTACATTTAATAAACTAGTACTAAAATGAAATAGTACAGCAGTAACTTCAACAAAACATAATTTTCATCTCTTTCAATTTTTCAAAGACTGCTATGACTTAGGTCATGATGAAGTTGGAAGCTCAGTTTATATAGCTTCCCACAGCGGACTCCAATCCTCTCAGTTGAGGCAACCTTGGATCCCTTTGGATGAACTAGCATGTTTCGATCTCTGAACATCACCCATAGTCCTCGATCTTCAATAGTAGAAACGGAGATCAAATTTTTCTTAAGCCCTGGAACATATAGAACATCATGAACTCTCATCTGTTCTCCATAGTCTTTTTGGAAGGACACAGTTCCTCGTCCTATAGCCTTGACCGTAGAGTTGTCTCCCAGGACAATCTCAAGATCTATCCCATCCTCTGCTAGGTCAGAAAAATATCCGCGAACACCTGTCATATGACTCAAAGCTCCATTGTCTATGTACCATACACTAGAAGTGGAGGCCATCAACGATTGACAGGAGTTAAGAGCCATCTCCATGTCAATCCCATCTGTAGTACACTCATCAATATCCATAGCGGAGCAAGAGGTGCAAACAATTTGCTCTTCCCCCATGATGTAGATCTAATGCTGCAGCTATAGATCTGTGTATGAAAGCACACCCTGACCCTTACCAGGGCTCTGATACCATGTAAATATTTGATCCAGAGATCACTACTCCCTCTGGATCGCCCTGAGATCTCAAGCGGTATGAGTCTCGATATCAATACAACATTAATATGAACTCAAACAACTAGATCTACATTTACCAACTGAACAATATAAATGCAATCATACATAAACAACAAATATACCCTGGAACCCTTTCGGGAGAATCTAGCAAACTATGGGGCTATCTTCTTTCTCGAGCCCAGAGCATATAGGAAAAGAGACAAGTACAATACAGGGTTACCTCAGTAATCTTTTTAGGCAAACTCAAGATTTGCATGCATCCAGCTGATGCATGCACGGAAGAGATAAGCCCTAAGTGGAAAACTGGATCTGAGTATCCCCATATCTGCCTCTGCCTGATCTATCTGTCTCTATCCTCAGCTCTGCTCTGCTCGGCTCGCTCTGAAGACTACCCTATGACTGAAAACGTCCTCCTCTTGCATGCATAAGTGCGCCCTCCCTCCAACAATGAAAGACTCGTACTGAATCAGATCTTAGCAGATCTGGGCTCTGATCGTCATTGATCTTCCTCAATCTCTGAGACGAAGATACTCTACAAGTTACAGACACTCAACTGCTCTACCGGATGCGGTACGAGCTTCTCCCTCCTTAAAGAATGCGCCCTCCTTCACATGTGAAGTCGTCCTCCTCTCTCTTGATCTATCTCAGATCAATGATCTCACTGATAAAGACAGTCACCTCCTATCTTCCTTATAACATCTCACTATCAAGTTAGGTTTACCAAAAACCTAAAATAGCTACATGCAAAACCCACTTTTGCATGTGCATGCCTTTGCATGCATTTCTCTCCAATCATTTTCCTGGTTAATATTTTAACACCATCTAGCCTAGTGGGCTAGCTCGAGTGGTTAAGTGCTGTCAGCTGCAAGTAGGAGGTCACGGGGTCAAGTCCCTGGGCTGGCTATCTATGTGAATGTTGAGTGCCTCACTCGATGTCCCCGCTGGGTTAGGCCCCGTAATCAGGGCCGAATCATGGGGAAGTACTTAAAGAGTTTTCCACAAGGTTGTTCCTTGGAAAAAAATCATCTCACATTGCATCAATTATGGCACCTTAAGTTGGTTTTGGTAGTTTAAAGTTTTAAACGCCTAGCCCCTAACCTTAATACTTAATACTACATTGGTCACATGTATTCAGATATAAAGTGACAATATTACAATAATATTGTTTTATGTGGAATCCTCTAACATAGTTTAGTCCTATGAACTGTCTTGTCCACATGGACATACAGCCTAGTGAAAAGTATCCATATAGTTTTCCCGCATTTAAGCTTGTTATCTGTTTTTTTGGCTGCTATTTTTTTCTGAAATTGCTTTTTGATTGATGGAATTCAACTCCAGATCAAAATTTTAAAAAGAAAAAGGATTAATGGAAATTGTGATTCAAGGGATGTTTGACCTGAACCAATTGCATTGGTTCAGGTCAAACATCAAGAAATAGAAATGTGTTTAAGTCATTCAGAACCATAAATGCATAAGAAAAATCATACAATTGCAAGCAAACCAATGTCTTAGCTCATACATATTTCAACCAAAGATCATATCAGTGTAACAATTATATCAGGACATGCACGTCAGTAGCGAATCAGTCGAATGAACAAAATCTGCCAAATAGATAAAATAAACCCTTATAACAGCCCTATGGGTAGGTACTCATAAATAAACAAAATGTGAAGCAACTTCTATAAAATTGGTGTTATTAAGATTGAACAGACCTTGATGTTTGGATTTTGTTCTTTCAGATATCGACCCACCCCAGTAACTGTCCCCCCAGTTCCTATTCCAGCAACCAATATGTCAACCTTCCCCTTTGTGTCTTCCCAAATTTCAGGACCAGTGGTCTCATAATGGACCTACAAAAACAATTGAAATGCAGTATATCAAGGAGTCACGAAACCTAATGTACTCGAAAGAAATAAAAAGAAGTAAAATTATATTATTATATTCATGTGCACTCATGACCAAAGAAAGGTCTATGTGAATCAAGAGTACAACTGGTACAAATAACGAAATAAGGAGTGCCTAGCACATCTCTTAAAACAGTAATAAATCTAGGCTAGCAACATTGCAGGAAGATAAAAAAGGGAATAGACGGATTTCAAACTTTAACCAATGAAAAATAAATGATGTACAATGTATAAGAGTAACAAAAGAAATTCAGCCCAAATCAATGGATAACAAAAAATAACAAAAAATAAAAAGTTTGACATTGTCGACTACCATACCTTGGGATTTGCAGGATTGTCAAACTGTTGAAGCATATATGCATTAGGTGTTTTATTCAAAATTTCCTCAGCTTTCTGAACAGCTCCCTTCATGCCCTTAGCAGCTTCCGTGAGAACGAGCTTTGCTCCAAAAGCTCGTAGCAGAACTCGCCGTTCCAGACTCATGGATGCCGGCATAGTTAGAATAAGTTTATAACCCTTAGCTGCAGCAATGAACGCTAGACCAATCCCTGTATTGCCACTAGTTGGCTCTACAAGAATGCTCTGTATATAAAACCACATCATCACAAACTTTACAAAAAGATATGCAATATTTCATCCCATGCACATAAATTTTCAATTGAAAATGCATATGTTTCCTCCTGGCAGTTAAAAGATGCCAATAAAGCTGTGTTTATAATTCTTTAGCTTACACACAGTCCCACTAAAGTTGCCAATGCAGTCAGTCTCTGCTAGAAATTTGACTTGTTGAGGGAAAAATGAATGGGCACTTAATGAAAAGTTGACAGACTCAAATGATCTTCTATGATAGAAAAAAACTCACCTTGCCAGGGGTAATGGCACCCTTGGCTTCAGCATCAGTTATCATACTGTGGCCTATTCTGCAAAAAACAACAAGAATAAGCGTTATTACAGTTACTTAAAATGATTGTTTGTATCATCGCAATCATCAAGATGCCAAAAGAAGAACCTGCCTGTCCTTCACGCTGCAGCAAGGTTCCATGATTTCGAGCTTTGCAGCAATGTTTGCAACGCATCCTTTCACGACATTGTTGAGATACACCATGGGTGTCTTTCCAATCAGCTGTTGGAATACAAAAACATTAGCAACATAATCATATGCCTCTCAAAGATTCATCTCCAGCATAGTAACATAATCATTACACTTCCAAAGATCCATTTCCCACCTTTAGGTGATAATTATCTAAATATCGATATTAGAAAAAAAGTAGTGAGCCTTCAAAACGATCCTTTTGATCTCCCCACAGTTAGTATTTTTCCCTTTCAAACATAGTCCTCCATGTGCCTCATTCTAGATACAAACAATAATAAAAATCCTCGAAATCATAAAATGACATGGAGTCTGGACAGGGACATAAGTAGTAGAGTAATTTATTGACAAGGAAAGTGTGAAGAGCTAAAATCCCTTCCTATTAGGCCTTGCACTCAAGAAACTAATTGAATAAGGCTGATCACAGACACACACACACAACAGAACCCAATAGATGATGACATGTTTTTGTGGTTCTTCCAATTAGCAATGATAAAGGTTTACCTCTCTAGGCTTTACCCGAGACACTTCTGTGAAGGTGACTCATGTTGCATAAGGGCTTTGGCAATCCAATGCTCTTGAGTTGAGAAACATATGGGTACCCAGTTGATAGTGTGGCGCAAATCCAATCTAATGGTCAGTTGTATACTCTATCATGTAATCATCCAAGCATAAACCAAGAGATCCTAAAACTAGGTCCTATATGGAGATTGAGGTACATTCTTTGGATTGGAACATCATAATCATAGACTGGCCAACTAAAATTAGAATAAGAATACTTTGCACTACTTTATAAATGCAAGTACCGTCTTGAACCCATAAAACCTACACCCCAATGTAAACAAATGTTGACAGCATAGTTGCATGGGTACTTCTATCCTCCCCCGTACCTGCCTTACCCGCATACATATGACCTCCTCCTGTACAAAGGAAAATCGGCATACCTCTATACCCATAGTTTAAAAAGCTTCATCCTTTTTGTATCTATACCCAACCCATACCTGTACCCATACCATGCAACATAGGTTGACAGACCTTGCTGAAAACTGATGTGGTGTAGCTTTTTTAAGTATGCAAAAAGAGGAAACAATTGACAAGAAGATGGCCTAAATAAATAATTAAATTGTTTTAAAGCATCATAAAGATAAAACCCTTGCAACCTATCAACATTGGAGTGAGATTTGGGAAAGCTCATTTTAGAGTTCGACATCTGTCAAGAAATTACAAAGAAGCCAATTTAGTCACACAGGTTGTGGTCAAGTGGTTAAATCAAAGTACTTCCATTGCTCAAACCTGATTTCAAAATCCTCTGAAGAAATGGCACCACATTAATATGGCCAACCAGCTGAACTACTGCATGGCCGAGAGGTAGTCCCAACAACCTTAATGTCCCACAGATGCAACATCTCTTAATGGACAAGGCTAGGTGCAACTACTGGGTGAAATTGACAAAATAGATACCCCTCAGTCATGTCATGTAAGCTGAAGCTAGAGCCCACTTCATTAACAAACAGCCAGTTACTAACCAAAAAAAAGAGTTATACATTTATTCCCATATAAAAATGTGAAGAAAAGAGGTCCATCAGGTTCCAACTACAGGTTCAAGCCTCACCTCCTATAGATAAGAAAATCAGTATGCATTTCTTTGGTTAGTTGCAATGTCAAGAAGTTAATCTTAAGACAAGAATATCTTACAAAAGATGTTAAGAATTGGCCAAGTAACACATGTGACTTGGAGGTCTAAAAGGAATATTCAAGAGAAAGATCAATAAAGTACAAATAGTTACACTTACTAGATATAATAATCTAGAACCCTATGGTATAGCTGCTCTCAAGGAACCGGATATTCACATGCATTAGTTGAAAGACCTTGAAATACTGAGTTGTGTAAACAGCTTTAAAGACCAACAAAATAAGTAGATGGTATCCATAGATGTGTCAATTGTCAAACCAATATACGATTACACCTCTCGCAAGATTATCCAAAATATCAATGCATTTATGATGGTGAAAGGTGACATGAATGAAGCTTTATAAGACACAGGCTGGCTTCATCTGCACATCTGGTGCATAGACCAGAGAGAGAAAGAAATGATATTAATGTCTACTAATGACCAAAATAGGTGGGTAGAGATTTCCATAAGTATTGGTGGTCTTAAACAAGTATATCATCTTTCATCAACACTTTGGACTATATAGATCAGTTAAAGCAGCATTTCAAAGATACCATACATATCAAGGATGGTTGCCTCTCGCACAATTTCTTGATCTCCAATTTGTTATTGATACTAATTCTACTCTAAAGAGGTTGCAAAGATGGACTTTTTGCATTTTTCTGTGCTTAAAACTGTTGTGGAATTAGCGGCAATATCACAGATTTGTTGTTTCTAGCCCAGCAGAAATATTGTTTCTTTCTGCCCTTAAAACTGTTACTGAATTAGCAGCAATATTGCAGATTTGTTCACTACCCTTGGAACTTCAAACCATGACTTTTTAATAAGTGGAGCAACAATCTTTGAAATTGATCATTTTTCTTACGTAGAAATTTTTTAAAAGGTTTAATCCCATTCAAAGTTTTAAAAACCTATTTTTTCCATTTCTTCATATTTTCTTAAAGTACAAAGCCAATTGAAGAATGTTATTGATAATAAAATCATTGACCATTTAAAAGATTTTAATTTTAGTCCCATACTAAATTATAAAAACCCACTTTTTTCCTATTTTTCATATTTTCATAAGTATGGAAAGAACTGAAAATGTTGAAGTTACAAAATCTGACTTCTAAAAATCTCAAAATTCCAGTCCATCCTAAGGTAAACGAACCCAATTATTTTTAGATTTTCATATTCTCATAAGTACAATGAACACCAAAGAACGTTAAAAAATTAAAAGTTAGAAAATCTTTAATTGCTGAAATTTTCATAAGTTTATTCACATCCTAAGTTATAAAATTTTAAATTTTGACACTTTTATAAGCACAATAAAATCCATTATTTGTAAAAGTTATTGAATCCTGATTTTATACTTCCATAGGTACGATAAAAACCAAAAAAATTGCCAGCATTTTTTTTATAAGGCTTTTAGCCATATTGCCACTAACTCAAAGCGAATTCATGGTGCTGCTAGGGTTTACCATAGCTGCCCATGACTCTCCAAGCTACCGCCATGGCATATCCACGACCCTCTTCAAGCATGTTGCCCCTCCAACCATCCCCTAGCTTCTTCAATGCACCCTATGGATTTATCTCCTAATGGCCACCCATTAACATTCAAAGAAGCTCTCAAACCCCTCCTTTATCCTCTCCTCCAACTTCAACTTTTCCTCCCCAAGGGTATTCACACCCAATCAAAATGATGCATATCCTATTCTTGTCAATCCATATGCACCAGTCCAAACGACCTTCTATCACCAAAACACAATTATGTGTCGATTCAATGGCATTTAGCCGCATCTCGCCACTCTTCAATGCTAGATCTCCTCCACTTGGAAGCTAATATTCAAGAAGAGGAATACACCTACCCTTGTGCCAAAGGATCCTTCAGAGTAGAGTTCAATCCAGCCACATATCATGATCTCAAACTCAAGGCTTTTGTTTTAGGGCCATAAAAGTCTCTGCTTGAAACCTTGGCTCCCCACCTTCGATATCCATCTACAAATTCGCTCTCCAATGCGCCTAATTGGGTAAGACTTCCAAATCTCCCTCTTCAATTCCGCTCGTTTAAGTCATTATGTGCAATCAATAATGGCATAGGCAAGTTCAATTTTGGGAGTGAAGAAAATAAAAATAGGCAAACCACCACTTTCACCCATATCTATGTTTAGATAGATTTATCCAAGGGTTTGTCGACAAAAATAAGGCTTGTAGTGAAGGACTATATATGGACTCGACGCTTAGACTATGAGCACATTTCCTTCATATGTCGATCTTGTTTCAAAACAAGGCATGTGGCTAGTCAGTGCCCCTTGCACAACAAGGATAGCCCTTCAACCAAAAGAACCACTTGTTGGAATTTTCAAGTAGTTAAGATTAACACTGATAGTAGGCACCTTGACACAAATCCAAATGGTAACTAGCCCAGATAATCACTATCATCCTCCGAGCACAAGCGAGATGATACCCATGTTGATGATTGTAGCTCAGACAGGTACTTCTACATAGGCCAAGTGTTAGGCATGCAAGAGTCGTCCAAATTTCCTCTCTAGGTACTTGCTTGAGAGAGCAAGTGACTTTTGTATCTCTTTCCTAAGTCTAACTTAGGAAAAGCACATTAATTAACTTAGTGTTGGCAAATGACTAAATGTGAACTTAAGATTAAGTCACAGTCATTGATCTTAAGTGAGGCTTGAGATCTAATCTTAGCCATCAATCACTTTGACGATCTGGGGTTAGGGTTTTGGTCATTGAGATGTTATAAAAGGAAGCCTAAGGAGAGTACAAGACACAACAACAGTCACACAGAGTGAGTGAGATCTCATTGATTGGTTGGAGAAGGACTTTCATCCAAGTGTGCAAGTGCAAGGGAAAGATCAAAGGAAAGGAGAAAAGGGCACCAGAGAAGGTAGCAGTTAGGTGTCATAGGCTAGGCTATCTTGTTGTTATTGTATTTTTCCTAAGTGGGCCATTTTCCCAGGATGGGAGCGTAGGATTTTATATTAATAAAATCATTTGTTTGTTGGTTTTTCCCCATTGGGGTTTTCCCAGGTAAATTCATATGTCAAATGTGTGTGATTTCCATTTTAATTCCACGGCATAATGAGTTAAAATGTCAATGTGTTTATATTTATAATTTCATAAATTATTGAGAATAGAGGTCGGATCTAGCATGTGAAATTTAACAACCCAACCCCATTATTGGTTATCACAAGAGTGTCATTGTTCCTAATAAGGATGGAACTTGAGTTCTCATTAGCCAAATTAATAATAATTGGCATCCCCATCCTCGATGCTTAACATGTGAATAGAGTTTCAGTTAATTAATAGGTCTTCACACTTATTGTGTGCCCATCTTCTACCCTAGCTTAGAGGAAACAAACAAGTTTCTTAGACCCCTCTATTCATCCATTATAGTCCCCATGACAGGAAGATATCCATCTCACACAAAAGAACTTTTCTAAGTGACATCCTGCAAAGCTTTTATATATATATATATATATACTGCTTGGCAATATTAGGTGCAAATACAACAATATTGAGTAGCTAAGAATATAGTCGATAGCCAAATAATAGGCGACGTCCAAGCACAAATTCCAACAGTGGTTAGCCTAGATAATCACTATCATCCTCCAAGCACAAGATCCAAATGTTTCTCAGCCCCGTTATTAGCTATCACAACTTACAAGAGTGTCCTTGTTCCTAATGGGATGGAACATGAGACCTTTGTTAGACAAATTAATAGTGATAGCCATCCACATCCTCTATTAGCATGTGATTACAATAAATTAATAGGTCCCACACTTATTAAGTGCCCACCTTCGAGCATGGCTTAGAAGAACAAACAAGCTGCTTAGACCCCTCTATTCAACCCTTGCAGTCCCCGTGAATTGGGAAATTTTCCATATCACATAAAAAAAATTTCTAAATGACTTCCTGCAAAGTTTATAATTTATACTAATCTAATTCTAAGGCCATGGCCTAGCCAAACACCAAATTGATGTATGAGAACCCCTTGTTTGTCAAACAAGGGACCCCCTCCATGCAGCAAATTGAATGCTTAGTTTATGAAGGTGTACATACCCTAACCCCCTCCAGATTCTAATATGTTACCTCCAAGGAAGATACACATGTTTTTAACCATTAGGCCCACTCAGGCTGTACTGCTTTGCACTATCAAGTAGAATGACAACAATAATACAGTGGATATAGGTGTCAAAGCACAAATATAGCTAGCTTGGATAATCAATATCACATTCTGAGCATGAGATCCAAATGACAGCCAGCCCCAATATTGGTTATCACAAGAGCCTCATTGTTTCTAACGAGGATGGAACTTTAGACCTGCCTTAGGCGAATTAATACTAATAGTCATCCCTATCCTTAATATTTTAATAGTCATCCCTATCCTTAATAGTTCCCACAGAGGAAACAATCAAGCTGCTTAGACGCCTCTATTCAGCCCTTACAGTCCCTTGACAGGGGAAATTCACGTCATTACATAAAAGCACTTATCTAAGTGACCTCTTGCAGAGTTTATATTTATTAATGGTTGGCACTATTCGGTGCAATTATAGCAGTATCAAGTAGCTGAGAATAAAGATGATAACAGCCATCCAGGCACAAATTCGGATGGCGGCCAGCCTTGACAATTACAATTACCCTCCGGGCATGAGATCCAAATCAGAGCAAAACCCATTATTGGCCATGGCAAGAGTGTCAATCATCCCAATGAGGAGGGCACTTGTCATCTGCAACTGGCAAATTCTCCACTTTGCCATTTAACCACGAGGTCGTTTCCTACTTTTCTATGTTACTTACAGGTGGACCTCTCATGCGAAATCTAAAAGACTCACTAGTCTAACAAGGTAAAAGACATCGATATATCATAGAGAAAATCCTCCTTTGCAATGGCATTGCTGTTGTTAGATCACAAAACAGGGGGTTCTGTTGAATTGACATGGCATTCTAACAGATTATAAAATTTTCATATTTGGGTCCCTATTGTTTCACAATAAGATTTCATGGTTCAATTCTCAAATACCAACCTCACAAATCAATTCAGGAAACCCTATTCCGGTCCTCTAAGTCCATATAATCCTGGCTGAGCCCATTGTGTGGAAGGCAGACGATGGTATCCTATCTTTATCAGATGAAAAAAAAGAAAACAGGAAGCATAGATACATACCTGAGTAACATCTTCTGCAATATTGAGGGGCTGCACGTCTGTCTTAGGTTCCACAGAAGAAACCGCCTTGCACAGGAGAGTGAACCTCTTCCTCCCATTTTCGCCCACTGCTGCCTTCAGCCCCAGCTGTTTCCTCGCCTCCGGTTTGTGGATTGGATAGCCCTTAACAATAGGGATGCCCTTGGGAATTGGGGCACCTTCGGCTGCTCCAAGTCCAAGCCTGAATGAAGTCTTGGACTGAAATTGGGCTTGCATGCTCATCGTCATCATTTATTCAGTCGATGTCTCCAGCCCCTAACTTCTTCCTGTACTATGCTATTTGTGCATGCTAAATATGAGTCTCTACGGTGAACAATGCTGATCTGAGGTTGACTTGGATATGAGGTCGTGAGAAGAGACTGCGCTTTTTTGTTTCCTATCAAAGGTTGGATTCATCATTAGTCACATGGTGAGATTCCCTTGCCAAAGCTGATAAGTTTGAGTCGGCATATCTTGTATTCAGGTGAACATTGGAGTAAATTAATATTAATTTTGAAATATTGTTGATGATAACGAGTTACATTTCATTTTGAAGGTATGAGTTATACATATACATCAGATAACGAATATTATGTAACTGTTAATTTAGTTTCGATTTTTAACTAATTTTTAACTATAACTTCATATAACTCAACCAACAAAAATAAATAAAAGGTGGTTTCAACTTTTAACTCCGTTTTCACTTCTAACTTTATCAAATAGATATGTCTAATAAATCTCTATGTAACAACTTTACATAGAGATTTCTCTTGCTTTTGATCATAAAATATCTAGGTTTTTTCAACACAATAAAGATATGAAAATTTAATAGATATGTTTAATAAATCTTTATGTAACAATTTTATATAGAGATTTTTCTTACTTTTGATTGTACAATACATTTCAATTTTTCAATACAATAAAGATATGAAAATTCAAAATAAGTAATTGGCAATTTTAAAATGTAAATCAAAAGCAAGAGTTAAATGAATATAAATTGAAGTAGATTTAGTTTAATTCTGCATTTATCAAGTATCAAGGGAGATCATATGGATTCGGGTGTGGTAGGTGCAAGGGGGAGTGTTCATCGACCATATAAGAAATCTAGTAATAGTATTTTCATGGGAATTGGGCAACATTACCAACAACCAAGCTAAGCCACTTGCTCTATTGCAGGGGACTAAGATAGCTATACATTTGAACATTAAAAAGATCTTAGCCTTCAGAGACTCAATCATTGTCATCGTGCATATGATCACTCGATCTACACTCAAGGACTATGGGCTCAAGAGAATCATCTCCTCGGATCCAATTGGATGTGCTAACATTCGATGAAACCGAATATAACCCTATTCTTCATGGTCTAAGTGCCAAAGTTAATCAAAGGGCCAGTGTAGCTTGTTTCCTTCCATATGGTGAACTAGGGGCAAGGGGGGGTAAGGGGTTCACCCTCCAACCCTAAGTTTTGCATCCACTTTCATCGTCATGATCCACATTAACTATCCCAATAGGTGGTTGTGCTTTACATTGCATGGCTTGGGTGGCCTCTTAACTCCTACAGATCATCCCCCCAAATTGCACATTCAGGAGTTAATGGACACCCCAGTGATGAAATGTTTTGGGCAATATGGTATCATTACACCTCGTATTCAAGATTGATTCAAAATTTTGAGAATGGTTCCACTTCTTGCTATTTTGTAGACTTGTGATTATGGTTGCTCCGTACATTCACATAGGGATCTAGTTATAAGGTTGTGCTCTGTTTTATGGGCAGCGATAGGCATCCTCAACCTCCCTCTAATTTCAAGCAACAATGCCTTAAAATGTTGTTGTTGTTGTGACATCCCCATAGTGTTTGATTATCCTTCCCTCTAGTCTTTCTTCGAGAATTCTCCAAGTCTATACACTAGGTGTAGCCATGGTCATGATTTGCATTCACAAGAGGATTCGGTTTTCAAGTTATGCCATGCTTCGATTGGCATCAACAAGAAACCTCCAAGTATGCATGCTAGACACATCTCTAATCTAGCAAAGCAAGTTATCGGTAATATTAGAAAATATTTTAAGAGGGGATCTGTGTGCATGCTATTGGTTGTTTTAGGTTTGGGTTGTAGTATTATCCATTAGAGAATGGCATCCCACAGCCAGACTAATAGATGCATACATGCATAGCTCTAGAAAGTTGTTAAAAGGTGTGAATGAATAAGTGATGACTACTAGGAGTCAATGGCAGAGGTCATGACTAAATGGGAATTATGGAGAAAGGATTGGGAGAATAAAAAAGCCACGAAGGTTAAGGTTCTTAAGAACCAACAAATTTTACTAAAGGCTTAGCTTGAAAGAACAAGATAAATATTTTAACATTGGAGGTAGACAATGAAGCACATAAGAAAAAAATAGAAGAAGAGGTAGTCAAAATTTGGGAGCTCTAGTCCAGATAGTCGCGCAGCTCAAGCTAGAACAAAGGCCAGGATTCGAAGAGTTAAGGACCAAGGCATCACATGAAGCCTGAGTAAGGTCACTAGGGATGGTAGCCATGGAGGAAGACACGATGGAGCTAACTCAAAGAGCCATGAAGCAAAAAGAGCACTTCTTCCTCACCTCAACGACAAACCAAGGAATGCCCAACGCCTTTGGGCAAGTTTAGTATGCCAATTTCCTTTAAGGTTTTGCAAATTTTTACTTTCATTGGGTCAATTTGTAAAGTTGTACACCAGCTATAGTATGAAGTTTTTGAGAGAACCCGTTTCAATTGATAAGGATTCTCTTGAATTTTTTCAAAGTGTTGTAATGGATACTGTATCTTTCTTCTTTTTTTTGCACTCGGAAGTTGTACCATTAAGCCGTAGCCCACCTCAATTTTTAAATTTAAACTAGAAATCGTTTATGTTAAAAAAAATAAAAGAAAGAAATCACAGGGATCAAAGATTTTGATGTTAATTTTTTTTTAATCTTTTAATATGGGTATAGGGAGGTTATGATCTCACTCAACTCCTTAAAAAGCTATTTACAATTTGTATTATTGTTAAAATATTTATATTTACATTGTAATGTAATATTTCTACATAAATACTATATATATAGAATTTTTGTAAATGTTACCTATGTGATCAAACGTAAATATACCACATCTAACTACCCTTAATATAATCAATATATTAACTGGATTCAATAAATCTAAATCGATATCTTATTCAATATATTGTCTAAATTCAATGCATCTTTACAACATACAAAGAATTAATAGACTAATCTCAACCCTACTAAGAATATTAAAAAAAACATACCTTATTTCTCTCACCACTATTATGATTTAAACCATTGATGATAATATAAAATACCTTGAATTCACGTGTATGTTTGTTTTGTAAGTTGGCCTTGAGTTGTTTTTTTTAATAATGTTAACAAAGATTTTTATTAGTATTTTGTCTATATAGTGAGACTTTTCATAATATGGATTGTCTTTTTTAATAAATATAATAGTATTTTGTTTATATAGTGAGACTTTTCATAATATGGATTGTCTTTTTTAATAAATACAATATGTAAATGTTAATTGGGTTAACTTTGATAGTTGGGAGAAATGATTGTTGTTCTCTCTATCATGAATCAATTTTCGTAAATGTCATATTAAATTATTAATAAGTATATTGTTGTACCAGCCTTAAACCTTGAAGATTTTGATTTCAATAGATCAAATCTTCTGACTTATTAACTATTTCTATGGATTGAAATTTAAAAAAAAAACATAATTATAATGAGTGTGCTAAAGTCTAGATGATTTGCACCGTCTATCCGGCGAAATTTCCGATCAAAATCCAACGAGAATTGTTAAAATTGCAGTTTTCAGTTGGTTGAATTACATAATTGGGGTGCACTAGGGGTAATTGAGGGCACTAAATCCATTTCTATAATCAAAATTGCAATTTCAACAACAAATCGTGTTGCCAAATTCTAGCCAAACTCATCGAAAAAAGTACAAATCATCTAAACTTTAACCCACTCCTTATAATAAAATATATAGTTATAAATATTACATAAATACATAAATAATAATATAAACTTATATAAAATTCAATTAAAATTAAACAAAATAATAAATATAATATTAATGAAAAATTGGCATTTTCTTTTTTATATATAAAAGTAAAAGATTATGAAGTAAAATTGGCTTGCAACTTGAATCACACAAAATAATAATTACACTAATGGAATATCGAAATAGTGATGGACATTAAAGTCCATTGCATGGACTTTTATTTATTTATTTTAATACGAAAGTGCGAGATTATAAATTATATTATCCCTGTGCTAAGATTAATTATATTATCCCTGTGCTAAGATTGATTGAAGTCATTTCATGACCCTCGTCTAGGAAGCATGTCTTCAAAATTATTATCGTCTACTATTAGGAACCTTCTAAAAAGCAATATCTTCATTATTATGGGAACCTTTTCAAATGGAGTACTCTTCCATTTTTCAAAGTGATTATGACTACGTTTGAGCATTCACTTGTTTGAAAAGCAATATCATGATGCTCAAATTCCACCTATTGAAAAGCAATATCAATGAAGCTCAAATTCCAAATATATTACATACATAGTTGAATTGTGAATGACATTATGAAATAGTATTAACCCATCCTCTAATCATGTTGGTTTTATCATTTGGGTTACTTTTATAAATAAGATTCAGGAAATTTTGTGTACATGTGTGAGAAAGATCTTTTATTTTTATTTTACATATGTGAGAAAGATCTTTTATTTTTTTGTAGAAAGATCTTTTAATTTTGTGTGAGTTTGTTAAAAATAAATGGAATTATCTTATAAAATTTGAGATTTGAATTTGTTTTAATGTAAAATAATTTAATAAAGAAAAGGTTATTATATATAGTTGTATACTTAGCGACACTTTTTGCATTTTGAAAGAAGACGTAACAGTCTCATCACGTGAACCATAATTTTGGATATGGTCAATTCACTTTTACAATGAATACTGAATGTAATTCTGATCTCTTTGGATGAATGGAATTATGCTTTTTTTCTTATGAAAAAAAAAATATATATATAGTTGTATACTTGAATTTGTTTTAATTTAAAATAATTTAATAAAAATGGTTATTATGCATAACAACTATTAGTAGGTGAGTTGTCAAAAAATGTTAACATTTAAAAAAAAATTGCAACTTAAAAAATATAAAAGTAAAAAATAGAATAATTGTTGTAATACTTATAACCCAATAACATCAAAAGCATTGTAAAACCAAAATGTTAAGATAACTTTTACATATCAAGAGTATTGGTAGTACTAGAAAATCTATATGTGATCAAGGTTAGATGTGATGCAAATTTTTGGGAACTCCATAGTCCAAAGTTCGAATGTATAAGTTATAAAACCATATTTTTATTAGATGTAAAAAGGAGCATGACAAACATGTAATTGGCGAAGTCAAACTTAATCAAAATTGACTCATTTGTTAGCAAGTCACTATTATAAAAATGTAGTGGAAAGAGTGTCAAGGTCGAAAATGAAATGTCCTAAAACTAGTCGCATTTCATATAGTGTTTCATCTTAATAGCAAGCTTAGGCTTGTAGGCGAGTTTGTCAAACCACCCTACTATGGATGCTTTGTAAGCCCATGAGGTATCTAGCTCAAGTCTAATTGCTACCCATTTTAGATACTTGTGCCAACTCAATGTTTTATTTCAACAAGGTGGTTGTTCCCTAATACATCAAGAGGACCCTATATTCACTCAAAGGTATGCACCCCCAAATCCCCATTGAGGGTTATTGATGGTAGGCCAGAGGATTGTAAACTAAACCATAAGGGGAGGTTGAACCTCTAAGTAGGAAAAAAAAAAAAAAACATTCTTCCTTAAATCTCTCATAATTTTGTGGTGTATTTTATTTATGCATTATTATGTATTATCTTTAATGGTTTTCATCAATGTTCTATAGACCTATAAAGCTTGTTTAGGGAAAAATTAGGGGCAAAATTTAGCCCATGGGCTAATTTTTTATGTTTTTTTTCCAAAAAAAGATTCACTAATTTCCATTTTTTTTCTAAAATGATTCACTCAAATTCCATAGGATAAAAATAATTTACCCCAATCATCATCAAATTGTTCGGAAGCTATATACAATCCTTAACAAATTGAATATTTATACAAAAATATCGCCAAACATTTTATGGTTGGAAATTTAAGAATTAGCAAGATTCACCAAGGTTTCTACACTTTAAGAAAATTATGGATCCTTACAATTTTCCGTAAGCTAGTTTCTTGAAGAATTTCATGTTAATCTCTTCCTCTCTTAGCATCTAAACCTCCCTAGGTCTCATTCCCCAAGATTTGGATCAATGGTATCAAAACAATCTTATCTCTATTGTTTTTCCCCACATGTCCCTAATGAGGTTAGGGTACAACTAGTTGGGAGTCAAATCGACCAAACGTAGTGAAAACGTCCCTCACTAACCTAAGTAGCCTGCCATGGTGGATGAAGTAAACAAAGATTGCAAAACAAGAGATCCTAATATGATGTTACTCCAATAATCCCTTTAAGGTACAAGTTGATTTTGATATACCTATATTTGAAGGTAAGATAAATGCAAAAGATTTGGAGAGATAATCAAATGTAGTTGATAGTTATTTCTTTGTTCACAACTTTTCCAATAGTGAGAAGATTACTTTTGCACTCCCAAAGGCCCTCCCTCATGCCAAATTTTGGGTGATACTTACTAAGTGCAACATATCAAATATTATAAAATGTATGTGGCAAATCCCACTTGGGGGGAATTTGTGGACACCCTCAAGGAGAAGTATTTACCCGTTGGAAACTATGCAGACCACTTTACAAGATGGACGATCTTGCACTAAGGTAAAGACCAAATTGTATTAGAGCACACCAACGCCTTTCATACTCTATGCACAAACCTAGGTATTTGAGACTCTAAGTAACATTTAGATCTAAAATATTGTAGTGGCCTACTTAGGTAAATCCAAATAGAAATGGATTTTTTGAACATCTCTTCATTGGGAGCCACTTACTATTATGCCGTAAAGATTGAGATGTTTTTTTTTGGCAAAAGGGTAAGAAGGTGTTTGAGGGTAGAAATTAATTATAACATAAGAAGCATAAATGTGGATAACTCTCAAAACAAATGATAGAGTAAAACCAACCTCAAGACAACCAGTCAAAAACCTGTGTAAATAATAAGAACATGAATTTGAAGAAGGAAATGGGGATATGGTGGGACCACCATATAATTCCTTGGCACAATAATGATGAATGTCAGGCTAGGCAATCATTATATGGTTGAGTATAATCCTCAAACTTTGATTCAAGCCCACTTCCATAAGATTCCATAAATAAGGGAAAACAAATCATTGATGCAAAAGCCATTGTTACTATCTCCATTACAAAGGTCCAACCAAAGGATCCCAAGGATGGTGAGAATCTCTTCCAACCACATACGTGGGTGAAGGGGTGTAATGTCCCTTCTTAGGAATTTTATTAAAATGGCAATTTTTCACTTTTTTCCCTAATTTGACCTTTGACTAGTTTTGATCTCTAGGTCCCAAATTTACCCCAAATGATCCCAAATATTCTGAGAAGGTATATGAATGATATTAGAACATAAATATGTGTTTCAAGGATGCCTTTGGACCTTTAAAATACTTTTGCAAATCCTCTTTCAATTCTGATCAGTGTAGGTAACTTTACTAGTGATTTCCCTTTGACTAGTATTGGTCTCTAGGTCTCAAATTGACTCCAAATGCCTTCAAATATTCAAGGAAGGTGTATGAATGATATTAGGACTTGAATATGATGTTCAGGGATGAAATATTGCCACCAAAATACCTTTGCAAACTCTCTTAATATTCTGGACCAAGTATGCAATTTTACTAGTAATTTGGGGTTCAAATTCCCCTAGGGTGAGTATTGAAAATGGCTTCCCAAATGCCTCCAAACCCACTCAAATTTATGAAAAGAGATAGGGAATGTATTAAGGATGTTATTAAGGTCTCATGTGCACCATTAATTGATTATTATATCTGTTCCAACCCTCTCCCATTCAACTGCAAAAATCACCAATTCGACCCTTGGGGAAATGACACTATTTCTTCTCCCAATGCAATTAAACTAAGTAAAAATACTTCAAATGCTCAAGTACAGTACATGAAACTTGTAAAATACATCCATGGAATTCCATTAATCACAAATGCATCATAGAATCATCCATTCATTCGAAATCATAATCAATACATTGGTTCACAACAAGGTAGTGGGGAAATGGCATTGTTCTTCCATTAAAAATGAGATTTATACATTTCTACTTGGAATTTCAACCTGAAACTTTCTGGAGATGAAGAAAAGAGTATTTAATTCATATTACAGAAGAAATGGGGAATTATAATCTCCCCCAAAGAGTACAATAGCTCACCAAAAACGCCCTCCCTCAAGGATCAAGAATATGCCATCAAAACTGGAAATGGTTGAGAGAATGTGCTGCAATAGAAGAAACCATGAACTTCCCTATAGCTTACACCTGCAAATAAAGACTCCATTAAATCTCCAAATGAAAGGTCTGAATGGCCTTTCCAATTACAAACTTGGATGGGAATCTTTCACCCTCGAAATCGGCTAAGGCAAGAAACTAGTCATCCACTAGCTCTCCCTCTACACAAATGCAATTGCAAATTCTACAAATGATCAAAAGTTGCTTTCCTTATTTGTTATTGACATTTATAAAGTTCTAATGTCCTCCATGGGTCGAATTCCTTCCAAGAGACTCATGCCAACTCGAGTTGGGAAGAGATTCCAAAGAACGCCACTTGTACACCAATTCCTAGTCTCCCACTTCCACCAAATCACATGTGGAAGCATCTTAGCTGCCCTAACACCCTTGAGCACCCTCTTGGAGTCTATTTTTAGCCCTGACATGTCATATATGTCATATGTCAGTCTTCAGGTCTGATTTGTGTCATAGGTGTCATAGCATCTTCATCATTGTTGTCATAGAGCTAGGGAATCTAGCCCAAGTGTCTCACTAGCTCCAAATTGCCTCTTCCTCTTCCATGGGAGTTACTCTTCCTCTATATTTCGACCTTGGATGAGTCATGCCATGAATAATACCTTTTGGACTCCCCAAGTATGTTTTTTTTTTGACAAGAACGGTTAGGTTGCATTAATCTGCGTTCTGGCAAGCCAGAACCAAAAAGTTACAAAACTGAAGAAGGTTGGTGACCTCTAACAGTGCTGCCAACCTTCTTGTGAAAGTCTTGGGAGACAAATCCCATCTGTTTCTTGAGCTAATTCGAGATAATGACAAAAGGAGCTTACAAGGGTAAATTCTCACAAACTGGGAGCAAAGTAGAAGACAAAAGCAAAGCATTTAGACTCAGGGGGATGAAATTTGCCCCTTAAAGTAGGGATCCAGCTTTTTCTGAGATCCAAAAGAGATGTTGGAAGCCGTCTCCTTTTCTCTACGTGCCTTGTTGGTCCTTCGCCCTCTGGTAAGGGGTGGAGACGGGACTGAATTGTCTTCAAGTTCAATAGTTCCCACAGAGCCGCTGGAGGGGACTGAAACAGCCGGACCTGCAGGGGCAGGGGGTTCAGGATCTGAAGCCCTGGCTTCCTTCGCATCTACTGATCCAGGTAGGGCAGGATCCGGAAGTCTTTCGTCTACCGGAGGGTCTTCCATAACTGTTGTTGCTTCAGGGTCTAGGGCTTCTTCTTCTTGCAGTGCTTCAAAGCTGTTTTTAATTTCAAGAGTTGCCTCCACTGAAGGAGTGACCTTCGGAACCTGGGCTAGTGATTCCTTTCGCCTTGGATGCCTTCGCCGGTTAGTTACTGGCTGAAAATCATCTCCTTTAGCTGGTTCTGCCACTTCTGAGGCTTTGGGGCAGCATTTTGCGAAGTGACCATAAGTATGGCACCGAAGGCACTTAAAAGGAATCTGCTCGTAGTCCAACTCTTGGATATGGCGCCATTCCCCCAGGGAGAGCTGAATGGCTTCCGGGAGTCCTTTCTTGAGGTTAACCTCAACACAAACACGAGCACAGGTAAATTGATCCCCTTTCGGCTCCACACTGTCCAGGAAACGCCCAAGCTTATTTCCAATGTCCTCCAGAGAACTTTTCCCCCATAGATGCAGGGGGAGATGAGGCAGCCTAACCCAAACAGGGGCTGCAGTGATCTCAGCTCCGGGATTAAAATCAAGAGTCCAGGGGGCTAAGAACAGCCCCCTCGGCCCCATGAAATAGGGACCAGATCTGAAAACTAGATCTCGATCCACTTTGCTAGAGAAGCTGAAAACAAAAAAGCCCCTGCCTACTGCACATAGAGAAACGTTTCCATGTATCAGCGATTTCCAGCGTTCTTCCATCCAAGCCTCCACCGATTTGGGGCTAGGCCATAACCCCGTGAACTTTCTGATGAGGGCTTTTTCTGCTAGAAGGAGGGCAATATTGCATGGCTCTTCTGGAGATAGCTCCAGAGAGGGGATCTCCTCCATCTTCTTAACAAACTTAGACGAGAGAGAAGGCTTGGCTTTAGGTCCTGCCGAACGGACTAATGCTGTGAAAGCTTCCAAAGAATCTTTTTCCATCTCTGCAAACCGGTCTGGAGCCATCGTGGAAGGCGGCGACCACCAGCAATGAGGGACGCAGCAGAGCGAGCAACAAAAACGCAGGCAAACTTCGTCCTTGGCCCTGCAAGCAAAGGAGACGAGCGATAACAGACCGCATCCCTGAACAGACCGCGTCCCTGCAAACGTAAACGAGTGAGGCGGCTAGGGTTTGAGCCCTAGCCGCAGAGAATCGCCGGGCGTCTTCATCGCAGCCACTTCAATCTATCTATCCCTTCGACTCCCCAAGTATGTTACCATTCACCTTGAATTCGAATTGGTGAGAGAATGATGCCAAGTGTAGTGGGGAAATCTAGCCATATGTGGGTCCCACTTCCTCCATGTGTCTTCATGATCAAACTCCACTTTGATTTTCACTTGTATATATTTATTTATCTCCTTTATTAAATATTTATGCCATTCTAATGTTCAAACATCATTTTATTATCCCCATTATTCCAAATCCCAAAGCTTCCACCCCAAACCTAGGAAACTAGTAATTTTCCTCCTTGGCAATTATTTGACCTTTAGAATCAATTTGACAAACTCTAATGAATAGGGCCAATGTTATTTGGCCATTTTTACCCAATGCTAAATTTGGGACATGACAAATCCTCCCTTCCCAATATTGCTTGTCCTCAAGCAATTTCAAACATGGGTGTTGAAGAACCTGCTTTCTGTATAATTCTTTGAAGTTGCCATTGAATTGCCCAACCTTGAATCTTTTAGTTTCCATGAAGATTTTAGAGAGGAACCACCTTGCTTGCTGCTGCACAACTCTGATAAAAATCACTTTATTTAGTGGGAAATCCATCTCCTATACTTCTTGTTTCCCCCAAAAAATTGAAACCAATGAGATAAAAATTATTCCAGGATCCCATTGCTTGTATTGCACCCGAACAATTAAGAGTGCTCTCCAACCCATACCATCAAATAAGAGGATTCATGGATCCCATTTTCTTGTATGCATTCTTCCAAACATCATGAGTACAAAATATATATCATCAAAGTACATAACTACATAATGAAAATTAACATCAAGGAGGTGCTTCATCAAAGAATCATGAAAGTGTTTATACCTCCAAGCAAGTAGACCACCGTTTTCCAAGTGCATACAAGCTTCAAGTGACCAATCAAATCTGCTCCAATGACATAGGTGAGGATCCCATGTCCTATAAAGCTGCTCCAAAAGGATGTGACATGCATCAAAATATTCAGCCATGTATTCTTTCATCCAAGAAGTGAATGAAGAATCTCCACGAAAATCTGAACCAAATAATGAGCAGAAAAAACAAGGAGACTTCAAATGACTCGAAGAAGTCTCACCCATATATCCCCCGAATGTGATCATCATAAAGATATAACAAAGTATGTGGCTTCCAACAAAAATGTTCTCCAATCATAAATCTATTCACCCAAGTGTTGGATGAAATTCCTCCAACATCAAACGAATCAAGTGTTGAGCAAGAAAAACCATGAGTCTTCAAGTGACTCAAATGCATATCATAGGTGCATCCATGTAGATGTGCATCATCATAAAGTAACAAATGATGTTGCTGCAAATGTGAATAAGAATGTGCTCCAACCATATCATCATAAAAAGTAAATCTAGGAGTTCCATACTCCTCATGTGGCACCATCAAAAAGACTCCTTTCACCCATACTTCATTGAGACTAATGTTGCAAAACATGGAATTGTAGGATGTAGGAGAATGAACCAAATCACCAAAATGATCAAAAAGTACAGAAGTTTCATCATGGGAAGGATCCATATGGGTAGTATCATGGAGCTCCTTCAAAAGTGTGAACTCTTTGTCATAATTTGGTTCAAATGTAGAGGAATCATGCGCTTCTTTAAAAATTGCATAACCTTCATCAAGAGACAATTCAAATTCCTCTTCCACCACATCAAGTGTTTGGATCTCTTCAAGTTCATCTTCAAACACATCAAGAACATTCAAATTTTCACATTTTTCATGATCCACCATGTCATGAGAATCCTCCAAACAATCTACCATTTGACAATTTGAAACATAGGAAGAAAAACAAGTATCTTGCAACTTTTCAAGAAGTTGCTCATTTTGAATTGTGAGCTTATGATTATCCTCATTATTCTTCAAGTGTGCATCATGTAACAATTTATTAAGCTCAAACAAATGGTTTCTATCAAAAAGCAAAGACATGAAATTACCTTTGATGTGGCACATTGCTCTTTGAATCTTCTCCATGTCTTCAAGGAAGGATGTTTCCTCCAATGAAGTAGCTCTCCAACAAGAATTTGACACCAATGCTTGCGTGTCATGGAGAATGCTAAGGGACTCTTGGATCTTATTTTCATTCATATTTAATGACCCTTCAAGAAAATGAGGCTCTTGCAAATGAACCTCCTCATCTTCTTCATTTTTTCTTGGACCAACTTCATAAAGCTCAAGTGGTGATAGGGAAGTTGATCTTGGTTCTTCTTCAACTGCTACAAGGTCTTCATTATCATGCTTAATGAAACTTGTACTTGTAGAAACACTTTCAAAAGTGATCTCTATATCACCAACATAGAGGTGTGAGCACCCATCAGTAGGTACTCCTTCATAATTTAAGCATCCATCAGTAGATGCTCTTTGGTTCATGTCTAAGCTAGAAGGTGTCTCGAAATGATCTTCCATATTTTCAATAGAATCTTCTTCATGCTCTTGTGATGTCTCTTCCTTTTGCTCCTTAAAGCAAGTTGATGCATTTTTGCCCCTTGTTTTCCTTAGGATCAGTATATTTGGAATCTCTTCTTGAATAAATCTCAAAAGCTCTCCTCAAGGAGGACATCATTTCATGCACACATATATGATACTCGCTCCAAGGGTTTTTACAAGAAGGGCATAAACCTTTCTTCACTAACTCCACATCTTCATTTTTGGGCCTATTTTCAAAAACATGTTCAGCATAGTACTCAAAATGACACGGCATTTTGTGTATTTTTGCTCAAAGCAAGATATTCTTGATATTTTTTATATTGTTGGGGCAAGGTTTTATATTTTTCTCTCCATCTTTGGAACTCGCTCATAGAATTATCCTTAATTGGTGTGACACACTCATATTCATTAGATCTAAAGTCATAAGAATAATCTTCATTTATCTTGAAATTGTAATAAGTGTTGCATGATGGCACCTCTTCCTCGTACCATTCACATTCTGCTTCATATTGCCCATAAGCATCTGCATATTCCTCATAAGAATTGTACTCATAGGATTCATCATAATAGTAAGACATGGCTGCCAATTATTCTTGAATGTATGTATCTAATCCACAGGTGCAAGGACCATGCTCTGATACCACTGTAATGTCCCTTCTTAGGAATTTTATTAAAATGGCAATTTTTCACTTTTTTCCCTAGTTTGACCTTTGACTAGTTTTGATCTCTAGGTCCCAAATTTGCCCCAAATGATCCCAAATATTCTGAGAAGGTATATGAATGATATTATAACATAAATATGTGTTTCAAGGATGCCTTTGGACCTTTAAAATACTTCTTCAAATCCTCTTTCAATTCTGGTCAATGTAGGTAACTTTACTAGTGATTTCCCTTTGACTAGTATTGGTCTCTAGGTCTCAAATTGACTCCAAATGCCTTCAAATATTCAAGGAAGGTGTATGAATGATATTAGGACTTGAATATGATGTTCAGGGATGAAATATTGCCACCAAAATACCTCTGCAAACTCTCTTAATATTCTGGACCAAGTATGCAATTTTACTAGTAATTTGGGGTTCAAATTCCCCTAGGGTAAGTATTGAAAATGGCTTCCCAAATGCCTCCAAACCCACTCAAATTTATGAACAGAGATAGGGAATGTATTAAGGATGTTATTAAGGTCTCATGTGAACCATTAATTGATTATTATATTTGTTTCCAAACCCTCTCCCATTCAACTGCAAAAATCACCAATTCGACCCTTGGGGAAATGACACTATTTCTTCTCCCAATGCAATTAAACTAAGTAAAAATACTTCAAATGCTCAAGTACAGTACATGAAGCTTGTAAAATACATCCATGGAATTCCATTAATCACAAATGCATCATAGAATCATCCATTCATTCTAAATCATCATCAATACATTGGTTCACAACAAGGTATGTGGGGAAATGGCATTGTTCTTCCATTAAAAATGAGATTTATACATTTCTACTTGGAATTTTCGACCTGAAACTTTCTGGAGATGAAGAACAGAGTATTTAATTCATATTACAAAATAAATGGGGCATTATAAGATCCCCCAAAGAGTACAATAGCTCACCAAAAACGCCCTCCCTCAAGGATCAAGAATATGCCATCAAAACTGGAAATGGTTGAGAGAATGTGCTGCAATAGAAGAAACCATGAACTTCCCTGTAGCTTACACCTGCAAATAAAGACTCCATTAAATCTCCAAATGAAAGTTCTGAATGGCCTTTCCAATTACCAACTTGGATGGGAATCTTTCACCCTCGAAATTGGCTAAGGCAAGAAACTAGTCATCCACTAGCTCTCCCTCTACACAAATGCAATTGCAAATTCTACAAATGATCAAAAGTTGCTTTCCTTCTTTGTTATTGAAATTTATAAATTTCTAATGTCCTCCATGGGTCGAATTCCTTCCAAGAGACTCATGCCAACTCAAGTTGGGAAGAGATTCCAAAGAACGCCACTTGTACACCAATTCCTAGTCTCCCACTTCCACCAAATCACATGTGGAAGCATCTTAGCTGCCCTAACACCCTTGAGCGCCTTCTTGGAGTCTATTTTTATCCCTGAAATGTCATATATTTCATATGTCAGTCTTCAGGTCTGATTTGTGTCATAGGTGTCATAGCATCTTCATCATTGTTGTCATAGAGCTAGGGAATCTAGCCCAAGTGTCTCACTAGCTCCAAATTGCCTCTTCCTCTTCCATGGGAGTTACTCTTCCTCTATATTTCGACCTTCGATGAGTCATGCCATGAATAATACCTTTTGGACTCCCCCAAGTATGTTACCATTCACCTTGAATTCGAATTGGTGAGAGAATGATGCCAAGTGTAGTGGGGAAATCTAGCCATATGTGGGTCCCACTTCCTCCATGTGTCTTCATGATCAAATTCCACTTTGATTTTCACTTGTATATATTTATTTATCTCCTTTATTAATTATTTATGCCATTCTAATATTCAAACATCATTTATTATCCCCATTATTCCAAATCCCAAAGCTTCCACCCCAAAACCTAGGAAACTAGTAATTTTTCTCGTTGGCAATTATTTGACCTTTAGCATCAATTTGACAAACTCTAATGAATAGGGCCAATGTTATTAGGCCATTTTGACCCAATGCCAAATTTGGGACATGACAAGGGGACACTACCACATTTCATTATTGATAGCAAAAACCAAAAGAACCATTGATGTTATGCAACAAATTTCCAATATAACATAAAAGTAGAGAGAAAGAGTAACCCAATGCCTTGAGAACGAAATAAAGAGATGAATAAGAATCCTTTTCAAGGGGGAAACCTCCTTTACAATGTATCAAATGCACAAGATAAGATGAGATGATCCTAAAACTATATATAGAGTATATATATAAAGGATACTATACAATTACAATTGAGGTCCTAGCTGACCAATAAAGACAATATTGATATAATAATAGAAATGTAATGTCACAATATATAGGGCTTAACAATTGATCTCAAATGAGGTCATTAAGAATATGAAGATCCTAATGGAATTGCACACCCAACCATACATCATTGGTTGGATGAGTGAGGGCTCATACATTCCCATCAATCAATATTGTTTCCTATAGTATAAGATCAAGCCCTTTAAAAATGAGATTGGGTGTTATGTTCATGCCTCACTTGAAGTTTGCGGTGTTATTTTAAGATAACCATATATGTGGAAGCATGATGCATTTTACTAGTCTAGACCCTATAATATCATTGTCACCTTTGGATATCAACTCTACAAGATACCAAAGGTAGCCCCAATTCATAATCTCATACTAGAAGATTTGTCCTCATCGTGGCTTGGTTAAATGAAGTAAAAAAAAATCACCACAAACACCTAGGCCTCTACAAGGGATCCCTCTATGCATAAAAGGCATGTAGATTAGTTGATGGAACAAAAGAGAGGCATATTCACTTCACTTATAGGCATACATATATACTATCAGGTAAAGCATGTTATTGATTTGACATCGGGTTCCCCTCTTCCCAATGGCCCTATATAAATATGCTCTCTTTTGGAGAATGAGGAGATCAAATGCCAAATTCAAGAGATAATATAGAAAGGCCATATTTAACCAAGATACTCACACTATAGGATCCCTATTGTGTTGGTTCAAAAAAAGGGTAGGAGATGGCAACTCTATTTTGACTATGTGAACTTAAACAAAATCATGATTAAGAATTGGTACTTCCATCCCCCAAATTTATGATATGCCTGATTAAATGTGCCTAGTTTTCAATAAGTTTTATCTCAAGTCAAGCTATCACTAGGTGTCAATCAAGGCAATAGATGCAAGCAAGACAACCCTCAACTCTAAGGAAGGTATCCTTGAGTGGTTGATCATTCCCTTTAATTTCACTAATGCACCAACAATATTCACAAGGATGATGGATGATATTATGTGACCATTAACTATGTCTTTTGTGTTTATGCACCTATACAACATACTCATCTCGAATAGAACATGGAAATATCATGTGAAGTACATTCAACAAGTGTTAAGCACCATGCATCGACACAAGATATACACCAACATAGGTAAGTGTACATTCAATAGGTAGAGAATTTAATATATGGTGTGCATCATGGATGAGTGTGGTGTGCATGTGGATCCAGCCAATTTATGAGTCATATGTGTATGCCCAACCCTAAAGACACTATTAAAACTTCACAATTTAATGGGCCTAACCAAATTTTACTACAAGATCATGCTAGAGTTCTCTCAAATGGCTTGTCCCCGAAGCCAAGTGACCAAAGGTGGAGCCAAGGCCATGCTTATTTGGTCTGACACATAATAAAAAAAACACTTAAGGAGTTGATGCATCATCTCTATATAGAACCAACTCTATTTCTTCCAGGTATACAACAATTATTTGAAATTGATACATATGCCTCAATTTATGCCATTGGAGCAGTCATCACACAACATGGATATTTGGATTATTATCAAAATGAGATATGGTTTTGATATATCCCAAAAATGACAAGGAGTGCTACTCCACTACCCAAACTAGTCAGCAATGGAAACATTACATTTTCGAAATAAATAGTGATTAACACCAATCACTAATTTCTATACTTTATGCATGCTCAGGGCAAGTTGCAAAATGGTCACCATCATAAGTGGTTCACACACCTTCAACAATTGTACCTAAATATAAGGTACAGGAAGGGAAGCACCAAATGAATTGCATTCTACCTCAATCAACTTTCGGTTGTGGTATTAACCATATTGATCCTCAATTCTTGTGGACATGAGACTTCAAATGGGCACCAATTGTATGGCAATGTTCCCGACTTCACTACTACATGCCTGAAACTAGTCATGTGTAAACAATCTTAGACTTTCACCTATAGGATGGACTTCTATGCCACTGGGACAATCTCTACATTCCTCAAGTAGAGCATGAGAAGATGATCTGTGGAGCACACTATAATTAGATGTAAGGGAAATTATGTGTGAAAACGATAATGGAAATGTTGTAGAAGTACTTTTATATGAAAAAATGTACCATGACATCAATAAATCAATTGGATAGTGCATAACATATGATACCGCTAAACCTATAATCAATACATGGGAATTGTACACTCCTCTACCCACTCTAAACAAGCCTTGAGAGTTAGTCTTCATAGATTTTATGCTAGGTCTTCTCCCAATCAAGCATGGTAACAACTGTGTTTTTGCGGTTGGTGATCAATTCTTTAAGAAAGAAAAAATTTACACCTAGCAAGAAGAATGCCATAACAAAAGCTATTTCCAAGTTCTTCTTTGACCATATTTGAGTTTATTTTGGGATATGAAAGAATGTTATTTAAAGTAGGGATAATAAGCTCCTTGGTATCTTTTTGTCCAACTGTTGGTCGATGATGAACACAAACTAACCATGTTCTTCTATCCCTATATTGATGGACATGCATAGGTAGTTGACATGATGATTATACATATCCTTAGAATATACAACTCCAATAAACCACATACATGGGATGAATCATTCCTTATTTTCAATGCCTTGACAACAAAACTCTCCATAGTTCTATTGGGCACAGGCCTTTTGAGGTGTGGCTCAGGTTTTGACCATTGGATCCCATTGAAATAGATCTACACATTGGATCAATGCAAAAAAGAGTCCTCACATGCATAGAATGATGTAGAGAAAGAAAACAATTTGTTGAATGGATCCAACACTCCTAGCAACAAGTTTGTGATATTTTACAAAAATCAAATGCCAAGTACAATCAGTGACACAATCAACATCAAGTTCCACACAAGTTTTAGGTTGGTGACAAGGTATGGTTGCAATTACACAAATAGTGACTCAGATCCCCCCACCATATGAAGCTCAAATGAATTTGATATGTTCCTTGCACTATCACTAAAGTTGTGGGTGAGAATGCTTTTGAATAAAATATTAAACCCTTTCTCAAATTACACCCTAAGTTTAGTGTGGAGCTACTTTAGCCATACTTTCCACCTCTGTTAGACACCTTGAACGTGCAAAATATTTTAGCCACTACATAGCTCAAATTTGATAGCATTGGTCAAGACATAGTGGATTGAATCATGGAAACCAAAATGAATAACACCTGCTAGTAGGAAATACAACTTTATTAAGTTTTTAAATAATCATGGCTTGTTCACCAGGCAAGTGGTTTACCGAGAAATAGATCCAACCGAAGTCACCCCATTTGGTAACAAGAACCTAGAGTAGTGAGGATTTTTTCTACTCAAGAAGAAGCATTGATCCAAGAAGCTATGTCTGCCATCTTAAAATGGTCTTGATATTGAAAATTTTAGGATCATGAATTTTTGGTACCTTTTTCGAGACCTTCCCATTTGATTTTGGGGCATTTACACCCAAATACTAAGGATTAGACTTTGTCTACTAAAGTTCTTTCCATGGACCTAAACAAGACTTAAATAGAGTTTTGAGTGAAAATTTATGATACCACAAAGGCTCCCTTTTTAAAAAACAACTAAAAAATTCCCACTTAGCATTCTTGTTCATTCCTAATCATGTTATAGTTAGGGATCTTGCAATTTATGGATTTTGCTTCTTAGTTTTTGTTGGAATCATTATAAAATGTAGTTTTAGGCTCTTGTTATGGATCTTTGCTCACGAGCATAGTTGTCATATCTCTTCTCAAATATAAGGTACCCCAATTCTAGCCGACACACCCTACACTTTATAATTTGGGATCAAGAGTAAGTTTATCATCACTTATTTGGTTATGGATCATCCACAAACCCATGGATGTGAGTTAGACACATAAAATCCCTCTCTTCATTGGCAAATGATAAATTGTGGATATATTTTTATTATCAACATTATGGACTTGAAGGAATTAGCTCAACCAATTGTTGATAATGTTGCTAGACATTTGGCTAGTCCTATGTCAACAAGCACTTGGTTCAAATCCTCTTGAGTTAGGTGAACTAGTCTACACTGATAGGTTTACTAGGGATACCATACAAAAAAGTTGGGAAGTGATATCAGCCAATGTGGGCATATAGGGGAGTAAGTATATGTGATATGAACCTAAAGGGGGCATATATGAGGGTAAATATATGTAAATGTATATATAATAAGTTCAACGTAATAAAGAGGCCACATGTGCAATGAGTTGGAATATGTATATATAGAAGACATGTTGTCATTATGGGGGGAGCATGTAAAATGAATATATGAATGTATTGGGGCATTTAGAGGAGGTTCCCTTATTCTTTAAGGAGTTATAGTGAAACTCATATCCCTTGTATATTTTGGACTTGTGCTCCATGTCACATTTGATGTACATGATGTGTACATTGGTCTATTCTCCCCCCTTAAGCATTTTTTACATAACGTTTGGTATTAGAGCATATAGTCCTTGGCTTGAATCCTTTAAAATGAGTCATCTTTTCATTTTCACTATAGTTTTTTTTCTAGGAAGTTTCAAACAACAAAATTTGCAGGGCACTGAGGATACACATGGAGATATGTATGGTAAAAATATGAGATTTTGGTTCACTAGAATTTCAGAGATATGGTCTATGGAAATCATGGTTTTTTACTAGTCCAAAAACTAGTAAACATGCATTTTGGGTAAAAACTATATCATCTAAAGATTGAGAGATCCAAATTAAGTGCCACAAGTTGCATCAGAAATAAGACAATTCATGATATTTCATTTTAGGTAAAAATTCAAAATCATCTCGAAAAACTTGGACACATGACAAGTTGTACAAGTTTGCTATCTGGAAAGGGACAAAATCAACAAGTTGTGGGAAAGTTATCGTAAATTTCTCTTGCAATATCAGAATGTGGCCAAACCTATGGAATTGCAAAGAAGACATATCATGATACTACAAGCCAAAATTTCAAATTCCGTGGGGCTGGAATTTTGGAGTTGCATCAGGTGGAAGGTTGTCATCAAGACAATCTCAAATCAATGTTCTAATAGGTATGTTAAATTAAATTTAGCATAACGTTTGACTAAAATGTCCGATTTAGGTGACTGAAAAGTCATTGCAAATAGGAAACATAGGATAATATGTTGAAAAAATCATACTATCCATATTGGATCATTAGTTTTAATATATTGAGGTTTGAAATTGAGGGTTTTTTGTTAGACATTAATTAAAAATAAATGTCAATTTAGACACTTAGTGGAGATGAAGATAAAAATGAAATCAATCCCATAGCATTGTTTGAGGTGATAAAAGAAACTAATTCCATTAATAAATTATTAATGAAGTAAGTTCAAATTTTAATTTAGGAAAAGGAGGATGGGTGAAGAATTGAAAAAGAAAGATGAAGAAATCAAAATATTTCATAAGCATAATAAAGACCTTCTTAATGATGTTAAGAATGTGAAAAAATGTCTACAAGAGTATGAATCAAAGAATAAGGATGAAGTTATTACTAGAAAAGTTGAAGGATAAATATGCAAAAGGGTGGAAGGGCCTATGATAGTACTCAAAGTGATAATCATTGGAGTGCTTTGAGATGTGCCATTGACCCTGATCCATTTGAAGACCTTCTTTAGAAAGGGTTTATGCAATCTGGTTGAATTCCCTATAGACATGATGACATGAAAAATAGTCAAAATACCTTCTAATAAGCAAAACTTCATCCAATAAATTTTCCAAACAAAGGTTGTGACATCACTGAAATTCCTTAATCCAATTTATAATGGCCAATGAGTCCCCATATATTTGGATATTCTTGCAACCTTTCAACAATGCAAAAAGTGAAAGAATTTTAAGAGACAAAAGTTGCGCAAAGTTGTTTGTTCCTTCCCCTAACCTGAGTTTCAATTTGAAAAAATAAGTATTAGAAAGGTATAAAATCCCCCCCCTGCATGAGGGATGTTCTCCCTGCGATTCCTCGTCAAAAAAACCATAGGGATGAAGTTTGTTGATATATTCCTCTTGAATGACTCTGATATTTCATGATCCTTTCTCTTGAGGGAAGAAGGAGAGAATTCCAACACCTTGGCCCGCTATCAGTTCAAAAGTAAGCAGTTTGTCTTGAAACATAGAGTTGTTTCGAGAGAGCCAAAGACCCCAGCTTAGAATAAGGGGGAGCGTTTTGAGAGATCTATTGGCAGCATTTTGAAGCCATAATTGCAGTGCTTCCTCCACATTATTTCCGATCCATATACAATCTTGTGCCAACAACTTTGAACTCTCTTGCCACATGATCTTTGTAAGGGGGAGAGTGAGCAACAAGTGATTAACAGTCTCCGAATTGGACTTACATAAGAGACACCAAATCCGGCCAACTTTCTGTCTCTTTTGTAAGTTATCCCATGTTGGGACTTTGTTTTCCAATACACATCACATAAGTAATCTGGCTTGGGAAGGACATTTAAGTTTCCATAAGAATTAACACCACAATTTGAATTCTCTGTTGAGGAGTGAAATATTGAGTTGAATATAACCTTTTTTGGGAGAATATGCAGCAGATGATGTTGGTTCCCAAATTAAATCATCCTCTCAATATATGAACCTTATGTGAGAGTGTTCGAGAGTGGAGATATAATCATTGCAAACCCTGGTCTCTTCACCAACGAAACCAAACTGTGCAGTCGAAAACCACCCTTGATGCCAAATATTCGTAGAAGTGGGGTTTTCCACCTGGTGGAGATGTAGGATCCCCTTATCCTTAAGGGAGTTGAGAATAGCCTGCGACAAAAGGTGATATCTCTGACTGACTGGACATGGGTCTAACCCGAAATAGAGATTGCATCCATTACCAACTCACTAAGCAAGATTGTTTCTAATAAGATCAAATGAATGAATAATTGCCTTCCAAATTATAGATATGTTTGCTTACCTTTTGTTTGTGGACTGAATCTAGTATTCCAAGGAAGCAAGGGCAATATATTTCTATTTGATAACATTAATCAAGAGACTTTGGGTAGAAATTAGTCTCCATACTCTTTTGGCGCCGCTAGGGCTTTTGAGAAAATAAATATATTTTTTAAACCCCATCCACCTACAAATTTTGGAGCAACAATAATTTCCCATCATACCCAAGGTAGGACATGTTGTTCCTTATTCCCCCTCTAGAGAAATAAGAAGCACAGTCTATTGAACTTTTTCAAAATACCTTTTGGAATCCATGTAAGAGACATCTAGTAAACTAGTATGGATTCCAATACCAATTTCACTAAAACTAATATTCCTACCCTTGATAGCCGTTATGACTCCAATATTGAAATATTTTGTTTAGTTTGGCTAGTAACCACATCCAATCCTCCTTCATGTAATTGTTTTTATTAAGGTGAAAACCTAGATATTTGTGACCATCATCGAAATATGTTTTCAAAAAGTGCAGTTTAGAAAGAATATACATTCCTTCCTCCTATTCCAAATCCAGGCATCAGAAGGATGATTTCTTGTCATTACTAACCATACATGTGGCTCGACTAAAAAGATCCAAAATGCTTACCAATTTGTCCAAGTCTTTCTTGGATCCATCATTGAAAATTACGATATCATCGACAAATAAAAGATTAGAAATGTGCAGAAGGTGGGAGATCTATATTCCAAGCTACCATTCCTTTGTACATCCCCTAGAGAGCTACTAAGACCTTCTTCTACCAAAAGAAACAATAGAGGTGACAACGAGATGTCCTGGTGGAGGCCTCTTTCTGCATGGAAAAAAGGGGATGCAACTTCATTTATCAATACAACAAAGGAGACTGATGACATGCTTCGCATGACCTAGTTTATAAAAGGAAATCCAAATCCCAAATGAGTTAATAAAAGACGAATGTAGATCCAGTTGACACGATCATAGGCATTCAAGATGTAAATTTTGAACCATAGCCTCTTTAAGATTCCTAGTCTTTATGTTGTGTAGTTATTCCTGAGTAACTCCAGTTGCCGCATTAACCTGCTAGCCCTCAAGAAACCCAAACTATTCACAAGAAATTGATTTTGAAAGAATCTCCTCTATTCTTCTTGCTATGATTTTAGCCACCACCTTATAAATTATGTTGCATAAATAAATCGGTCTAAAAATCATCAAAGGTTTGGGGATTGTCAGATTTAGGACTGGGTGCAATAAAAGTTGATTTGAAAGGGGCATGGATCCTTCCTGTGACTCAAGATTCTTCCACCACTCTTAAAATATCCTGCCCCAAAGTTTTGAAGAAACCAAATTAAAATTCCACAGGCCACCCATCCAGCCCTGGACTCTTATCCTTTTGAAAGCTGTGAAGAATTTTAGTCAATTCCTCTTTAGTTACTTTTGGCATCAAATCTAAGTTGTCCCCCTCATTAAGAAAGATGGGAAATAGTTAATCAATTCTAACAATCTCCGCTATGGAAGTTCGTTCCTAGTCTTTGAACAAATTCTTAAAACGCTCTTTTCCCATGTTAGTTAATCCTTCAAAAGAAGAGACTGAAACACCCTCTTGATCGTGGAGGATCCATATGGTGTTTGAAAACTTCCTTCCCTGAGCAAAGGATTTAAAAAAAATTGTGTTCTCATCTCCACATTTCAGCCAGAGCACTCTGCTCTTCAATCTCCATTCTGCCTCTTTAGATGCCAATAGTGATCTGTGTCTTCCTTCTAAAAAGTTTAGGCGTTCCTTAGTATCAACCGAACAAAACCCCCCACCATTAGAATCGTAAACTTCCTGGAGAGAAACTTCAATTTCCTGTAATTCCTTCTCTTCTATCTCATTTTTCTGTCGATCCCAACCAATGGATGCTTGTTTAAATACATTGATATTTGCTGCAAATTGTGTAGCATTTGACAAGGAGCATTTTGATCATGGTGAGACCACAAACTTTTGAAAATCTCTTGATACGATTAATCTTTTAACCACTATGGATTGAATTTGAAAGGGATGCCCAGTTGTGACCCCTTCCTTTTATTTCCAAGAGGATGGGGAATTGGTTTGAATCTCCTACATAGCTTATCCACTGTCTCATCGGCATCATGTTATCCATCATAGCGTCATATACAAAGAAATGATCAAGACTCTTAGCAATCCTATTTTCACCCATCGTCTTATTACTCCAAGTTGTATCCATCTTCACATGATCAATGTCTAGTAGGCCTTTTCTTTCTAGGGTGTGGAAAAGAAAATCCATGAGGGGATCTAATTGTGCCTTCGAAAACCTGACTTCTACAGTTCCTAAGGAGAAGTTTAGATCACCCCCTAAAATGAAATTTGAGTCCATGAAATATTTTTTCATCAAATCATCCCAGAAAGGCTCTCGATCCACACAACTTCTTACAAAAACATTTACTTTATATTATTAAGTTTTTTTATTACATTTTGATGTCTAATAATAATAATCACATAGAGGCCAATAAATGGCCTAGATTTGGAAAACACAACTACCCCAATCTATTTAGACATGCAAGTAAACATATCCATCCATTTATTTACCTTTACCAATCCTTTAAAGAATAAGATCCAACCGAATGCCAACAACTGCAAACTTTATTGCAACAACAACAAACCAAGAGATGGATTGCATTGTAGAAACATATTAACATAACCAACAAAGAAGGATTACAAATAGATAAATATCAAGTTCGTTTGCTTTGGCTATTGCTTCATGTTTGCATTGAGGCTAAGAGATTCCTTCCATATAAGTTGTTTTATATGTTTCTAAGTAAACGATCCCTACTCAAAATCAAAGTTGAAAGGAGTAAGGCATCTAGGTTCTTCATTGATGTCGTGAATACTTGTCAAATAATGGCGACTCAAGGCCTCTTCAATTGACAGGAAACACAATATAATAAAAATGCATCAGTTGAGAAGACAATAAAAACTAAAAGCATATAGCATAAATTCAATGTCCAAGTATTTCCCTTCTCCAAGACTTAAAACCATCCTCGATAACCCAAAAATAATAAAACTAACCAATTATTGAAGTTGACCCATATAATACCTATGATACACTTGCTTGGCTCGAATACAAGCATTTTTCAAGTAAATCTACAACATCCTCATCCAAGTTAGGAAGATTCAGAGCAAAAGGTTGCTCAAGGAACTATAAAAATATTGAGTGCATGCACCACCTACAATATGGTACCTCGGTAAATTAGTAAATTTGTTTTTCAATACATTAAAAAATAGCAACACCACGAAGATGTCTAAAAAAATTCAATACCTTTTGCCTTAGGGAGACTCTATCAAGTGAGATGATACTTGTCAGCATAATGTAGAATATGAACATATCATATGGGAAAAGGTAAGAGGTTTTGAATGTTGAAATATAATCCATAAATATTTGAGCTACTTTCTCGAAGTTTCATGTAGACATAAAGTAAAGGATTTCATACACCTTCAAGATGACATACTTCTTAGCTTTATCAATTCCTTTTGAAATTAAATCAAAGCCCATGGAAGAGAACCCAAGCTCAAGGGTGTGGAAAAATAAGTCCATGTACTAGCCTACAACAACTATCTTCCCCTCGGTAAATTTGATTTGCTCCAAATCCTTTTCCTATAGAGATAAAATGAGTAAGGTTGACATGTATTCCATCAGGACAAGAATATTCATAATACATATTTGAAATTATAAATTCCTGGAAAATGTACAAGTATCACATAGTTATAATATACCTTCTCACCAATGCCTATGTAATACAAGGATTTGGCTATGTAATAAAATTCAAAGAGATTTGATACCATCGAAAACGTTCTAGCATCAACCTCAAGTTTTCAAATGATTCTTAAGTAACTGATAGACTATCCAGTCATCAAAATATACTTCTAAGAATTTATGAATTAATTCCTTAAATGTAGTGACAACTATACGTGATAAAATTACTGTGAATTCCTTAAATGCAACGACAACTATACGAGAGCATTCTTTAGGCCAAAAGGCATTACCGTGTACTGGAAGCAGCCTCACTTTGTCGTAAATGTCGTCTTATGTTGATATTTCTTAGCAAACTTAATTTGATGATACCCAGAGAATCCATCTGTAAAGGAATATGCTTCTTGTCCTCCAACACGTTCAAGTACTTCGTCTGTAAATGGAGTTGGGAAAGGATCATGTAGACATACATCATTCAACTTCAACAAGTGAACACAAATCCTGATCTCTCTAGTCTTCTTGTCTTGGACCACCATAGGACTGATCCATTCTGATTATTCGACAGGCTCAATGATTCCTACATCAAGCATTCTGTCGATCTCTACTCTAACTTTTTCCTTGTAGCGTGGATTCAACATGTATGGTCGTTTTTTAATTGGCTTAGCACCTGGTTTCAGTGAGATCTTCATTTCACCCAGGTTGCCAACAATACCTTTCATTTTTTAAAATTTAGTAGGAAATAGATCTTGAAACTTATGCAACATGTCAGTAATTTTTCCCATTGTTTCATCATCCCAGTAATCACTTATATTTGCAAACTTTGGGTTCTCAGTAGAGCCAATATTTACCTTTTTAAATCTTCAATGGCTTTAGGAATTTGTCTGATCAAATTTATGGTCCTTGTAGATCACAACTTCCTAGAATTTTTGGGATATGAATGTCTATTGGATCATCATCCTCTGGTTCTCTGCTGATGTCGTAAAACTCCATCATTTTATCCACTGTCATAGTCCACTGCGACAGATTAGACACTAGCCCCATAATTTCTTCAATTTTTTTAGCCTTGATAATTTGTAGAGCCGCATATATTGTAGGAATTTCATCCTCATAATTAAATGTCTGTGTGAATTTTGTATCCAAATTATCCCATTCTGTCATTCCTTGTCACAGATCCAACGACGTATACCAATTTCTTGGGATGGTGTCAAGTGTGTGAATGAACATATGTACCCATTCTTGCCTAGGTATATTCTGCTAGATTGTAGTATAGGTAGCCAAATGATCAGCAGGGATAGTAAGCCTTGTATATTTTTCTCCAACATGAGCGATTCCTTCCCCAAAACGAATTTCTAAGTATCTTTTGCACTAGGACCAACCGGTTACAGAGTTCTTATGAGTAGCCCACCATCTCACTGGTGTTGCTTTCAAGGTGACATCCAGGGCTAATAAGCGCTATTGCTCAGGGACCTTACCTTCAAATTCATCAATAAATTGATCTACATTAGGTAAACCTTCATAAGTATGGAGGATACATACCTATGTTCCAACCCAATGGAGTGACTTTATCACATGAGCACATCTTTGCATAGAAACTTCATGTAGTCTATTCTGCCAGTTTTAAAAAGCTTCACCAGAATCAAATGAACAAGAACTAACACTCCTCCAACCGAGTGTCCCTTCTGTTGTGGGATTGATATAGTCATATATCATGGAGGATACATTATAAATGTTATCTAGATCTTGAGCATCATAGTCTCCTTTGACTGGTTCTACATATCTTTGTCCTTCCAATGGATCTAGAGGTGCAACGACTCTAATCTCCTCATTTTCAAATGTTACTATTCTCTTCTTAAAATTAATAATAGTCTGATTTTGAATTGCCTAATAAATACCTAAGAGTACAGGATATGGATTAGTGTCATCGACAATCTCAATTACTTCAAAATATGCATATGTTTGTAGTCCCTCCACTTCGACAGAGACCCTAACCATTCGACCTGAATGGTATTACTTTCTGCTGATTGGCCAACCTTAACTGAATAGTCGACCATACTTACTTCGACTTACCCATATTCTCCCATGTCTATTTGGTCAGTATGTTTTCATTTGAATGCAAATCTAAAATAAAAAAAATCCATGTCATAGTCACCAATATGCACATTAAGTTGCAGTTCCCGACTAGTCTTGAGTCTTCTCTGAACGTGATTGACAACCCTCTCGTATCTCACTTCTTCCCCAGATTCCCCAATTAACTTTTTTAATCCTCTTAAATCATTCTCATCTTTAACCATGGATAAACAAATTTTCAGGAATGAATGAAGAGCACTTATCTTTCCTAGGTTCTTCTTTGGTGCATACTTGTTTAAGCGAGGTGGTATGTCATATACAAATCCTTCTTTGGTAACAGTTGGTGGGGAGGGTATAGATGGACCCTTCATAAATTCGTCACAAGCTTCCAAGAATATACCTTTCTCCTTTTGAGCATCGAACTGTGGAAACTTCTAAGCTATCATCCTTACTCTTAGATCCATCAAACTATTAGAACCATTACTGTCTCCACTCATCGTAGCTACACCTCTAGTTACTACAACGACAACAGGATGGTTCGGTATTGGTTTCGTGGAGATATTATGTATATTTTGATTCTGATTCTGGTTTTGGTTTTGCTTTGCCTGCCATTTATCTATAAGCTGTGGACAGTCTTCAATGGTATGATCTACTACTCTACAATATGTGCAAGTCGTAGCAGGATGTGGGAACTCTCTAGCATAATGTCTAGGCATTCCACAATTATAACAATTAAGTTGTCCTCAGACCCTACCAAATCCTCCTCGTCCACGGCCTCTGAATCCACCTCATGGTTGATTTAACTATACATCATTTCTCTCAGCTTAACCTTCTCCCTTCATAATAAATGTGTCTATAGTTTTCCCAGTGAGAAAATGGTATGCTCGACAATCTTTCTCATCATGTTCGACAGAACTACAGAACTTACTCCATAAGTTTTGAGGAGCACTTACCATCTTTTGTAATAAGTAGCATTCTTCCGGTCGGTATCCTTTAGTCTAAAAAATTCTACACCATACAACATGATTCAATGGATTCGGGTTACCAACATTGAGATAATCATGAAGCTATGTATCTTTAGAATGTCCATCTTCCTTGCATCTAGTGCAGCAAACATCTTCTCGTTTTTCTTTACCTTTCTTGATATCTTCATATGAACAGACAATTTTTCTAACTGCGATTGGATTTGAGCCATACCAGCTCCAATCTCTCCAACAGGTGATGATTCTAACTTCATATCCAATTCCAAGGCTTCCGTCTGTGTCAGGATCTTTCGTTGCATGAGCGATACCCTGATATGAGGCAGTAACACAGCTATAAACCACTCCTTATGCTGTAGATCATTCATCGTAAAGATTGTATGAGCCATTAAGGTTTTAAATCGCTGGTCAAAGTCCCAAATGGACTCATCCGACGCTTGCTTGATCTCTTTCAGTCCAGTAATACACTGAGATTCAGACTTTGGCTTCTTAAATTAGATCTTTAATCCTTCCTTAACTTTCACCAAGGTCTTCGCAGTTTCATTACCAATAACTTTATAAAATTTCATAAACCAGTCTAAAGCGCGACCCCTGAAGGTCGTGATCAACTGTGCCAACTTGACGTTGTCATCTTGTACTTGTTTTACAGTCCATACTACATTGCATAAAAACCAGTGTTGTTCTAGATCTTCTGATCCGTTCCCATTAAAAATAGGTAACTTCATGTCATCCCCAGTCATTTTGGTCCTCTGGAGTCTTGGTTGATTTACTACTAATGTACCACTACTTGGAGCCTTCCCACTCGCTAAAGTATTATTCTGACTATTGCCACTACTCGGACTAGGTTGAAATAAATGTGAAGAATTATTAGGTCTTACCTCAATCTCTGGAGATGTAAACGGGGTCTTGGGTATGTCACAGCCTCAGGCCTGGAACGGTTCTTCAGTTCCTTCTTCTTCCTCAGAAATGATCTGGTAGTCTTCTTCTTGCTCGCTAGAATCCTCCTTGTTGGCAGGCAGTTTGGACAAGTCAGCATCGCAGCATCGTGGATCCTGCGCAAGGTTGAAGATACCGCGAAAGGCGGAACGCTGAGCGCAAGTGATAATATTTTATGTAATTTTGGGTCAATCGAACCGCACTATGCGGGTTTTTGGGTCATTTGGACCACAATAGATAGATTTTGGGTCATTTGCTTTGAAGTGTCGGTTAGGAAGTAGTTAGTAAGTGGACAAAGAATGTAAAGGTGCAAGCCTATATATAGACGTAGTATTGCAAGTATCCGATATCAAGAAATAGATCAAGTTTTGGTGATTATGTTATGCGAGATCATCAGGAGTATTGTATTTTGCGGAGTGTTTTGGATGTTGATCCAACTCTGTTTTGATCTGGGTATGTGACCGCAAGACTATTTTGTTGTATCTATGATTTTGATGCAAAGATGAATATGATATGACAGAGTTTTGAATAGAAACATTGTGTCTTTTTTGTTTCCCCGTGGTGAATGTTGATGTATATGTAACTTCAGAATGTATTTCATCTATGTATTTCATATATTTATTGTACCCTTATAAGAGATGTGTTATTCCTCTATAAGGAAGTGTCTTCATGTGGATTGAAAAGTGTCGTAAGTGTGTGTACTTGCCGATGGGTTATTAGACCACCTTGTTGGGGTCGGCCCTGTATAAGTCATGTGGGTCGAAGGGTTATTAGACCACCCTATTGGGGGTCTACCATGTGGGTCAAAGGGTTACTAGACCACCCTATTAGGTGTCGGCCCAGTCAGCATTATGTTAAGTGGTTAAGTTGAGGCCGACCTAGTTGAGTAAAGGTCAAGTCAAGTTAGTGTATAAATAGAGAGTGTGTCTCTCTCATTTTACATATTCTATTCTCTCACTCACACTTGGGAGAGTGGCGCACTTGTGGAGGAGGAGGCTCTGTTGCTAGGAGAAGACTATCTCTTGTATTCTGGTTGTATCATTGCTCTATCTATCTCTGAGGGAGTTATTGGGGTTTTTCACCTTTAGGGTTTTCCCCAAGTAAACTCTGTGTCTCTTGTGTGCTTGCATTATTATGTCCATGATTGATATGCTGTAGATTTGCTGTACATGTTGTTCTCTCAGTTAAGATCCTAGATCAGATTGAAGTAAATTCTGAAAATTTAACAGTGAATGCAATGTGCGACATGAATCCATGAATGATGCTATGTGTCTGTGTTACAGTTAATGTTTGACTGTTATACCTATTGCGCATTAATAGTTCTGCATAAATGATGAGATCTATTGAATATTGATGCGATTTGGATTAATGCCTAAGTCAATTGGTTAAGAATGGTTAATGTTGCATTAAGTAATTAAGTGTATGCGGAAAAGTCCTCCTTCTTTTGGGGGAAACATGGTTCCGTCAGCTCTCCCTTGAATGCCTCGAGTGAGACCTCATCTGCTCCCTAGGTGATGCTGGACAGGGTAAAACCTGTCTGGGCAGGTGCTCAGGGAGATCATGGTGGGTTGATGTCAACAGAGTGAGGAACCCATGTCGACAAGGTTTTGTGTCAACAAATGGTTCCATTTCTGGGACCATAGTGCGAAGTGAAAGGAGGATATGTTGTGGCATCCGACGAAACCGGAAATCCAGAACTGGTTCGACCAAAGCCCTCAGAAGACGATAGATCAGTGGGTGGAGAGGTGCATTCACGATGGTCCATACGAATATTTTTTCTACGAATTCCCAGTCATCTTGTTCGAGTGGTTGGAAAAATTGACCTTTTAGAAGAGGAACTTTCAAGGTGGTGAGCCAACGTCTTGGACCCCAGAACTGATCCAGGAACTTCAAGAGGTCAATAACAAAGCATCACGGGTTGTCGAAGTTTGGCTTGACAGTGTACTGGAAGGCTATATCACTGAGTTCACGATTGATATGAACAAATCCTATAGAGAAGCTAAAATATATTTCTTCCGCGGACCATGAGGCAGATTTCTATTATTGCTGCAGTTGTCCATCAAGATCCTCATTTGCGAAAAGGGCATACTAAAGATGCATCTTGATCAGTAGAACCCTGGTGGCCGAAGGCCCTGGGTATCGTAGTTGAGGGGTGGTGGTGAATGGAATGATATAGGTAGATGGGTGGAAGTTGTGACGAGGCTGGGAAGGAAGCCGAGGAAGAGAGTGGTCTTACGAGGGGAGGAGCAAGGTTTCGACAGGAAAAGAGGCAGAGGACAAGAGAAGGTCCTGCTGCAATCGAAACGAAAATCCACGAATGAAGACCACACGAGACGAAGCGACCTCATAGTGCCGACAAGGAAAACTAGGCTACGCCAAGGATAGAGGCAGGACCAAACCCCAACAGTAGCATACCCACACCTCCGCTCATTATCGCACAACCAGTAAGAAATACCACTTCGACACCACTGTGTTCATCGTGTCAACAACATTTACTTACTAGCGGGTCAGCGAAAGTAGGAAGGAAGCCCAAGATGGTGGGCAAGGATGCGAAGATGTCGCTGTTCCAGGGAAGTGGAACAGACAACCCAGAGCAGTACTAGTTTTTATGTGAAGCAGTATGGACCATTAAGCAGATTACTGATGATGATGCTAAGAAAGGACAATTGGCGACAACTCTTTGAGGTCACGCATTGGACTGGTTTATGAAGTTTATTCAAGTTCCCACCGGCGCTCCAGAAAAGACGTTGGATGAAATTAGAAAAGGATTGATTGTAGAGTTCAGGAAGCCCAAGTTAGAAGCACAGTATATTACAGAACTGAAAGAAATTAAATAGTATCCTAATGAAACTATGTGGGATTTTTACCAACGATTCAAAACGCTGATGGCATGGGTCAGTTTTGACATGACCGAGGTCCAACACAAATAATGGTTCATTGCAGCATTGCTACCTCACATTCAGCTACCAATGATGCAACAGAACATTACCACACCTAGTGAGGCTCTGGAAATTGCAATGCGATTAGAAGCTTCGCCAATTGGCGAGAACACGGCGGGTATGTCACAGATTCAGACACAGCTGGCTAACTTGACAATACAGCTGCAAGATATTAAGAAGGGCAAGGAGCAACGAGAAGAAGTATGGTGTACGCGATGTCGCGGAGAGGGGCATACTAAGGATAGTTTCCCAGATTTTTGCAATTATTGTGTATCCGGGGCACCGAACCCCTTGAGTGGCACGGGAATGCCATGGTGTCGCATCTGTCAGGTATATGGGCATCGACACGATGAGTGTCAGTACATGCAGAAGATGGTTACAAAGCCAATGAATTTATATTGCACGTTATGCAAGTCTGTGGGACATGACGATAAGGACTGTCATGCATATGGATTACTTCATGAAAGAACGTATGATGCCTACTATGAGAAGGATGATCAGCGTGCAGTACCTCAACCATAGCCACAGGTGGTCCAACCACCACCACAACCACAAATGCAGTTCGCACCGCAGCCGCAGCAACAGTTTGTTCAACAGCCGCAGTACTTTCAGCAGCCACAGTACGTTCAACAACCACAGTATGTTCAGTAGTCCCAGTATGGTCAACAGCCGCAGTATGCTCAGATAGGACAGTTGCAACCAAATCCCATGCAGCAACAGTTTAACCAACAACAGTATCGCAACAAGGGGGATTTTGCAGTGGATTTCAGGGCGGACGCAGTGGAGGTTTTGGAGGTCGTGAAGGAGGCCAAGGCCACGGACCAGTCCAATGTTATAATTGTGGGGTATTAGGGCATTATCAAAGGGATTTCCCACAGTTGCAGACGTAGTGTACCTATTGCTTTGTTGCTGATCATACTATTGAAAATTGTCCATTGCTAATAGCGCGCTGGCAGGCCAGAAATATACTGCAAATTCAGAACCAGAACTAGAATCAGGTGCCAAATCAGAATCAACCACAGAACCAGAATCATCGATCGCTGGGCAATATACCTTAGAATGTAAACCAGCCTGTGAACCAGCTGTCGAACCAAAATCAAGGATCCACTCTTGCGACAATTTCACCAGAGCCAAGGGTACAAGACGCTGTTGTTGCTGTTATTACTCGAGGAGGTGCGATGACAGGCGCAGATGGTTCGCATCCTCTGATCCGGCCAGCTAAGGTGAAGAAAGCACTGTTTGATATTGGTGCCGAGCGTGACACATTTTTTGAAGCATGTAACGTGTTGAAAAAAGATCGCGGTAAGTCAATTGTTTATGATATGCCTCTAGTTTTTTACTCCACTTCGGATGCAGGACCGTCGCATCAGTATGGTACATTGCAACACTTCCTAGAAAGTTGCTTACTTCTAGCCAAAGACCCTGATGCGCTTTCCGAAATTGAGAACCTATTGCGTCGCCCGACTCAAGGATGGAGGGAGTCTACAGTGAATTCCGTGCAAAGGAAGAAGACTGGCAAAGAAATGCGGATGAACATCCAGATTGGGGACTATGAGGTCAACTCAGTCATTCTGGATCTTGGATCAGATGTAAACATTTTGACAAAGCAGGCATGGAAGAAGATGGGGAGCTCGCAGCTGAGCTGGTCTCTTGTACATCTGCGATTGGCTAATTAAGCCAAGGTGAAACCTATTGGGCGCGTTCTGCGCCTTGTTGTAGATATTGAAGGAATGAATACATGTGTTGATTTCGACGTTATTGAAGTCGTCGAAGGTGGAAGTTCCTATCCCACGCTGCTGGGGATTGGATGGGATAACAACAACGCGACAGTTATTAATTTTAAGAAGCACGTGATGACATTTGAGAACCAGGAACTCCGCGTCATCACGCCGTTGGATCCAGCAGAAGGACGACAATATATTGAACCGGTGAAGGATGAAGTTGTATGGGGATGGGATCATGCGTACAACATTTCAGAAGATTACATTCATCCCACTATTGAGGGAGAACTCAGTTGGCGCAGCTCTCGCTCTGCGACTTCTGATTCTTAAGAGGCTATAGAAAACTGGCAAAATCGCATGCACGAAGTAGCATTCAAGAAGTAAGGGTTGATTACACAGGCACTGTGTCGTGTCACAACTAAGTCTGTTGAGCTGCCGGTATACGAAGGACTTCCGGGATTGTCTGAGTTTCTAAGTTCCTTTGAATCTAGGGTGTCAGAACCGCAGCTACTGCTGGCATTGGAGGAAGCATTGAAGGCTACTACAGCAAGATGGTGGGAAACCCACAAGAAGTTAATTACTGGCTGGCCACAGTGTCGACGATTACTGATGGTTCGCTTTGGCGACAATGAATATGTCACATTGGGCGATATGATGGGCAGAATGACCCTGGAAGTCATTTGATGGAGTTTCAGACTCGATGGGCTTCGCGCCCAAAGGATGAATGAGTCCATGCATTTATCCACACTTTGGATGAAATGTCGCGGTCATGGTATGCTTCAGTTGAACTGTGAGGGGAAATCACCACACGGTTAGAATTGACGGTTTGCTTTACGCATACCTTCAGCTTCGCGGATAGCAACCTAGATGTTCACAATGATTTGTAGTTGATCCGAGATGTCAATTTGAAGGTTGTTCTAGTGGCATATCCTATGGATTCACATACCCATTGCAAGATGCAGTCAATGATGGAATGATGCAATATCAGTGGAGGACCAGAGGATAGGGATGATCCGCACAATGTCAATATTCCACAGTCAGAAGGGAGTCACGATGTTATAGCACCTGATGCACCAACGGATTCGTTCAGTCAATCGTTGAAGCTCATAAAAGTCAACATTGGCACATAGGAGAATCCAAAATTTGCAAATATTGGGGATTATTGGGATGAAGAGATGATGGCGAAGATCACCAAGTTGCTGCATGAGTTCCAAGATTTTTTCCCAACGAAGTTTTCTGAGATGAAGGGAATCTTGGGGGATTTAGGGGAGATGAAGATCCCGTTGAAACAAGATGCCAAACCAATGAGGCGGCGACCATATCGACTGAATCCGCGCCATAAGGAGAGGGTCAAAGTAGAACTTGATCGCATGCTGGACGTTGGCATTATTGAACCAGTTGAGGAATCAGATTGGATTAGTCCTATGGTGGTGCATGACAAGAAAACAGGTGAAGTGCACATTTGTGTTGACTTGTGGAAGTTGAATGACGCATGTCTGCATGATCCGTTTCCAACCCCGTTCACAGATGAGGTGCTAGAAGGTGTGGGCGGTCAAGAGATGTATTGATTCACGGATGGTTTCTCTGGTTATCATCAAATCAGGATTGCGAAAGAAGATTTACATAAGATGACATTCGTGACAAAATGGGGCTGTTTTCAGTACACAGTGATGCCGTTTGGGCTCAAGAATGCACCTGCAATATTCTCTCGAGTTGTTGCTGCCTTCAGGGATTTTATTCAGAATTTTGTGTAGGTTTATATGGACGACTAGACAGTCTATGGCTTGATCAGCGATCATCTGGAAAACCTACGACTGATGTTGGAGCACTGTCGACAGCATCAGATATCACTGAACTTAAAGAAATGCATCTTTTGTGCGCCATTTGGGATACTGCTGGGTCACATTGTCTGCAAGGAAGGATTGTTGGTCGACCCAACAAAGATTGCGCTCATTCTAATCCTGACACCACCGACCAATGTCAAGTAGTTGAGAGCAAAGTTGGGGCATATAGGGTATTATTGAAAGTTCATTCGAGGTTATGCATCGATCATAGCCCCTATGGAAAAGTTGTTAAAGAAGGATGTGGTATTTTTTTGGAGTTCGGAGTGTCAAGCCAGTTTTGAAACACTAAAGGCCAATATGGCTTCCGCACCCATATTGCTTTTTCCGGATTGGAGCAAGGAATTCCATGTTCATGTGGATGCGTCATCGATTGTGCTGGGAGTAGTGCTTGCGCAACCAGGGGAAGGGGATCTGGATCACCCCATTGCTTTCGCGAATCGGAAATTGTCGTTTGTAGAGAGGAACTATACCACAACCGAGAGGGAATGTCTGGCGATGGTTTATGCACTACAAAAGTTTAGGCACTATTTATTGGGAGGTCACTTCAAGATGTTCACGGATCATTTAGCTTTAAAATATCTTTTCAATAATCCTGTGTTGGGGGGAAAGATATGTCGCTGGTTACTTCTCTTTCAGGAGTTTGATTTTGAGGTAATTGTGAAGCCAGGTCGCTTGAACGCAGGTCTAGATCATCTATTGCGGAACGACACAGGAGAGGAACCAACCAATATTGAAGATGGGTTGTCGGATGGATAGTTTTTCGAAGTAGAGATGGCTGATGATTACCATGAGGAGATAATTTAGTTCTTGGCAATAGGAACTGCTCCAGACGAGTTGACTACGGCTCAAAAGAAGCAGCTGGTGGTTAAGGCTGCGGATTTCCAATTGATCGCAGGAAATTTGTACAAACTAGGCCCATACGAGATCTTGAGGTGTTGTGTTCTGCCTTACAAGCAAGAGCAGATCTTGTTGGAAGCACATGTAGGAGTAGCTGGTGGGAACTATGGTGGTCGTGCTACTACCAGGAAGGTGCTCCGCGCAGGGCTTTGGTGGCCGACAATTCACAATGATGTGACAGATTATGCACGGAGCTGCGATGTCTGTCAATGAACAAGGAAACCCTCTAGGAGGGATGAGATGCCATTAAAACCTCAAGTTACACTGCAGCCATTTGACAAATGGGCAGTGGATTTTGTGGGCCCTATCAACCCACTTGGGAAGCGCACTGGTGCAAGATACATCATCATGACGATAGATTATTTGACAAGATGGGCGGAGGCTGCACCAGTCGTTGATTGTTCCATGGCAACAGCCATGCGCTTCTTGTTTGACAACATCGTCACTCGATTTGGCTGCCCCAAGATATTGATGAGTGATCAGGGCAGTCATTTTCTCAATCGCACCAGCAACGCATTGACAGCAGAACTGCAGATACATCACAAGAAGAGCACACCATATCATCCGTAGGAAAATGGCATAGTGGAAGCTTTCAACAAGATCTTGGAGCATGCACTGACAAAGGTTTGTAATGAAAACCGCGCCGACTGGGATTTGAATATTCCAGCAATTTTGTGGGCATCTCGCACCACTTGTAAAAGGTTGACAGGACAAACACCATTTAGGTTGGTATATGGACAAGAAACGATTATGCCTATGGAGTACATCGTTCTGAGCCTGCGCATAGCGGCGGTAATTGGTATGGATGATAAAGCAACATTAGGAGAACGTCTGACGCAACTAGTGCAGCTTGAGGAAGATCGCTTTATCGCCGAGTTTCATCAGAGCGTGGAGAATGCTCAACAGAAGGCTGGTATGATCGCCATATAAAAAATAAATAGTTGCAGCAGGGTGACTTGGTGTAGTTGTATGACAACAAGTTTATGAAGCATCCAGGAAAGTTGCTGATGCATTAGCTTGGTCCCTATCCCATCAGTCGCATAACGTTAGGCAGCACAGTACAACTGCAGCAGTTAGATGGAGCGATGCTCCCAAAGTTGGTTGATGGTAGTAGGATGAAGCCCTATAGGATGGGCTTGGAGCAACGTGGTGCCCGAGTCGCATCGGGAAAAACAAACAAACAAACAAACAAGAGAAGAGCGCAGGATGCTAGGTGGCAGGATGGTGCACCAATAGGAAGAAAATGTGCAAGTAGAAAGGGTCACATCGCTGTTCGAGGGTCAGTCCGCGACAATTGCAAGGTTGCGACCAGGTCAAATTGGTAATAAATGCAGAAAGTTCAAGACAGTTAATTAACGACGCTTGTTCGAATGATGAGTATTACTAGCAAGTCCGACAGATCAGATGATAGGATCGACGATGGATTTGGGTCATTAAGGCAGGATTTGGTCCGAATTAATGCGTGATTTAGTTATGATTACGAGGGATCGAGTTGGGCGCTATAAGAATAGGCCAAGGTTGGTCGGAAGGCACCTGTTCGTAATGAGTGAGCTCAACTGCCAATTGTTGAATCGAGCAAGGTTGGATTGTGTTGCAGAGCATTGAGCAAGGTTGAGGGGTGAGTAAGATTGAGCCATCTATTGGCATTGCGGGAGTTGAGTGCGGCATGCTGGGTGCACCGGATACGTTGTATATTTCAAGCGAAGCCGAGTCACCTGTCATCCCTGTCAATATTGAGGAAGAGGTCAATCTCGAGGAAGAAGTTGCTAGCATGCCGGTGGGATCATCCTCCATTGTGCGACATAAGAGGGGGGGTGACGCATCCTAGCTCCCCGCGACCAGAGAAGCGGCAGACTCGCTCCACTGCCCAAGTGCCGGAAGGGGTCCCTGAGGTGAGCTCATCGAGCTCCGGTGTTGTGGAATCCATAGTTCGAGCAGGAATTTTTGCTACAGATATCCAGGGCTACCGACCACCATGTCGACTTGGTGTGCAGCTGAGGAGGCCCACTAAAAATTAGCGGTATCCAATCAAGATGCTGACAATTCCACTGGGCATGAGTTGCACCACAGACATTGTGCCTGCGCTGATGTAGCTATGGTATGATGATCACGATTTGCTGGCACTGGAATATGTTATGACGGAGCCCTTTAAGCCATGAGCAGAGGGGGAGAGTGGACTGATGCCACACATTGCACATGACTATGCGCGCGGTTTGGAGAAGGCTGGGTTGTTGGGTTTGATCAACATGCCACACTTTGGGCGGTTGACGGAAGCAAATGCCTGTGTGAAACAGCTGCTGGCCTGCTTTCATGGTGGCATTTTATGGTTGGATAAGCCGGTCACCATCACAGTGGACCTAATTTCCGAAATCACGGGGTTGCCAAATGATGGGGTAGACCCACCGCAATATTTTCAGGGGAAGAACAACGACAAAAAGCTTACAGGTTGAGGAAGTAATATAAAATGCAACATGATGTACGGGCCTGCCGCCTAGACAACATCAACGAGCCTGCAGTTAAAATTAGGGCACGAATCTTGGCTACCAAAATCGTTCGGAACAACCGACCCAACCAAGGAAACTCAAGGGTTGTCGCATGCGTGGAGCTCTGTACGGAAGGCGTGCAAGTGAATTGGTCACTTTTTCTGGTCAACCAGTTGATGGAGGACGCGCTGGAAGCCCAGGCGGGACAACGACCATTCACATACAGCTGGTTGCTGATCTTAGTTGCGCTTGTCGCCTGGATGGAGCCCGAAGATTATCAAGGAATGGAGGTGGACGTGGTGCAAGTTCGCAAGGGAGCACGCTACCAAAACCTGTGGTGGGTGCAGGAACCAGAGCGCATCAAGGATTGTGTAACGTAGTTCTGGTTCTACGGGGAATCGCTGCAGGCGGCCGCTGATCGGGTTCCACGGCTGACTCAGACAGCTGTTGAAGGCATAAGGGGATCGTGCGGTTTGTGATTGGACCACACAATATCCATGTGCAAGCGCGATGTGATAAGGATAAGTAGTGGTTGCAGAACCCCTATAAGTTATCAGATGAAGACTTAGATGCGATCATTGATGATTGGCCGGTCGATTGGCGAGAACGAGTTGCTCAGGAGTAGCAGTCCACGAGGATACCATCAGATGCACCAATAATGGAACAACAACATCACCATGAGTCGGACCAGGAGTCATCACAGACCCCTAGGATGAAGAGCGCGAGCTTGAGGAGGGCTGAACGAAAGCACGCTATGAATCTGGGACAATCAGTGGGGCCTCCCCAACAACGGAGGCGCATCTCGACTGACTAATACTAACTATAACTAATGCAATAAATGGGGCGGCTCGAGCAATGACAACAAAGGCGGACGAAGGTTTTCATGTGGTAACAACACGTCTGGATTCCTTGTGCAACATTGTTTTGAAGAAGGCACCAGAGGGAGCAACTGTGCGGTAGTTGGCGCAATCGACATTGAGCCATGGGTCCAGAATGTATAAATTCCCCCGACTGTGATTGCGACTGATGATGAAGATATCAAGGATTCGCTGCAGCAGTTCCAAGTGTTGTCGGTAAACATCAATGCGCTATCCTCCCAGACGTTGGTGCAGCTACAGGCGGTTTCCAGTAAGGAATTGGCGGATAGGGAAAACAACGTCCAGAGTCAGCTCTTCCGATTGCAAGAAGGGGAAGCAGGGGTCCGCAAGGAAATGGAGGAACTCAAAGGGAAGGCAGTAGCAGCTCAGGAAGTGGTCGATGAACTTGAGGATAAGATAGAGAAGCTTCAGGCTACAAAGGCTAGGGAAATAACGGAGCTAAAGAAAGAACATGATCGGTTGACGGTGGAGAAAACCACCCTCTGGAATAGTAATGTGCGGCTGGAGGAGGCCGTCGCTGAAGCCTGTCAACATGTATTAGAGCCGACAGAGGCATTGGATCCGGTCAAGCGAGCGAAGAAGCTAGGGACTGTCATCGCCGAGTTACAGGAGAAAAATGCTACCTTCGCCCACGCACTCCAGCTGGCCACACCACCGAAAGTCGTCGAAAAGTGAAAGAGCGCCATCGAAGAGTGGGCGATTCAACTAGGCGAGTTGGAACAGGAAGCGACCAAGATCATTGCTGAGACCGCAATGTTTTGGGGCAGTATTGTACAGGATGAGCAACTCGAGCAGCTGACCAAGCAACGACGAGAGGCGGAAGAACAACTGGAAACACTGAAGACATCCATGCACACGATGCCACCGACAGCGTAGGTATCCAAATCGATAGAGCTAAAGGAGTTGCAGCAGTGAGTCGCCAAAGCAGAAGAACATCAAAAGAAGTGGACTGCGCTGTTGGATGAGTTTCAAGAACTTGGTGCACAGTTTAATGCTGCGGTTGGCTCTGCACTGCAGGCGGTACATGAAGGAAAGAAGAAAGTTGATGTGCACCTGGTTAACCACCCATTAGCACAGGAAGTAACTGAGAGCCAGGAAGTCGCCGCAATAGTCATGCAGCAGGTTAGCGAAATCCGCTAGCAGTACGAAGACTTAAGGGTGAAGACAAATGAGTACACCATGTCCTGCTGACGTGGATCGAGGGCGAGCCACAAGATTGTGTTGGGGGCCTGTTGGCAGGCGGTTTGGACAAGTCAGCATCACAGCATCGCGGATGCTGCGCAAGGCCAAAGATACCGTGAAAAGCAGAAAGATGAGCACAAGTGATAATATTTTATGTAATTTTGGGTTAGTCGAATTGCAGTATGCGGGTTTTTGGGTCATTTGGATCACAATAGATAGATTTTGGGTCATTTGCTTTGAAGTGTTGGTTAGGAAGTAGTTAGTAAGTGGACAAAGAATGTAAAGGCGCAAGCCTATAAATAGAGGTAGTATTGCAAGTATCCGATATCAAGAAATATATCAAGTTTTGGTGATTATGTTACGCGAGATCATCAGGAGTATTGTATTTTGTGGAGTGTTTTGGATGTTGATCCAACTCTGTTTTGATTTGGGTATGTGACCGCAAGACTATTTTGTTGTATCTGTGATTTTGATGCAAAGATGAATATGATATGACAGAGTTTTGAATAGAAACATCGTGTCTTTTCTGTTTTCCTATGGTGAATGCAATGTGCGACATGAATCCATGAATGATGCTATGTTTCTATGTTATGGTTAATGTTCGACTGTTATACCTATTGCGCATTAATAGTTCTGCTTAAATGATAAGATTTGTTGAATATTGATGTGATTTGGATTAATGCCTAAGTCAATTGGTTAAGAATGGTTAATGTTGCATTAAGTAATTAAGTGGATGCGAAAAAGTCCTTCTTTCGTCGGAAACATGGTTTCGTCAGCTCTCCCTTGAATGCCTCGGGTGAGACCTCATCTGCTCCGCAGGTGTTGCTAGACAGGGTAAAACCTGTCTGGGCTGGTGCTCACAGAGATCGCGGTGGGTTGATGTCGACAAAGTGAGGAACCCCTGTTGACAAGGTTTTGTGTCAACAAATGGTTTTGTTGCCGCAACCATAGAGCAAAGTGAAAGGAGGATATGTTGTGGCATCCAACGAAACCATAAATCGAGAACTGGTTTGACCAGAAGTTGCAAGGGTTCGCTAAAAAAGAAAACCAGAGCCCTCGGCTGACCGTAGATCAGTGGGTGGAGAGGTACATTCACAATGGTCCACACAAATATTTTTTCTGCGAATTCCCAGTCATCTTGTCCGAGTAGTTGGAAAAATTGACCTTTTAGAAGAGGAACTTTCAAGGTGGTGAGCCGACGTCTTGGACCCCAGAACTGTCCAGGAACTTCAAGAGGTCGACAACAAAGCATTGCGGGTTGTTGAAGTTTGGCTTGACAGTGTACTGGAAGGCTATATCACTGAGTTCGCAGTTGATACGAACAAATCCTATAGTGAAGCTGAAAGATATTTCTTCTGCGGACCACGAGGCAGATTTCTGTCGTTGCTATAGTTGTCCATCAAGATGCTCATTTGCGAAAAGGGCATATTGAAGATGCATCTTGATCAGTAGAAACCCTGGTGGACGGAGGCCATGGGTATCATAGCTGAGCGGGGGTGGTGAATGGAATGATACGGGGTAGATAGGTGGAAGTTGTGACGAGACTGTGAAGGAAACCGAGGAAGAGAGTGGTCTTACGAGGGGAGGAGCAAGGTTTCGAGAGGAAAAGAGGCAGAGGACATGAGAAGGTCCTACTGCAATCGAAACGCAAAGCCAGGAAGGAATACCACACTGGACAAAATGACCTCACAGTGCCGACAAGGACAACCAGGCTACACCCAGGATAGAGGTAGGACCAAACCCCAGCAGCAACATACCCACACCTTCGATCGCTATCACACAACCAGTAAGAAATACCGCTTCAACACCACCGTGTTCATCTTGTCAACAACATTTACTTACTAGAGGGTCAGCGAAAGTAGGAAGGAAGCCCAAGATGGCGGGCGAGGATGTGAAGATGCCGCTGTTCCAGGGAAGTGGAACAGACAACCCAGAGCATTACTAGTTTTTATGTGAAGCAGTATGGACCGTTAAGAAGATTACTGATGATGATGCTAAGAAAGGACAATTGGCGACAACTCTTCGAGGTCGCACATTGGACTGGTTTATGAAGTTTGTTCAAGTTCCCACCGGTGCTCCAGAAAAGATGCTGGATGAAATTAGAAAAGGATTGATTGCAGAGTTCAGGAAGCCCAAGTCAGAAGCACAGTATATTACAGAACTGAAAGAAATTAAGCAGTATCCCAATGAAACTGTGTGGGATTTTCACCAACGATTCAAAACGCTGATGGCACGGGTCAGTTTTGACATGAGTGAGGTCCAACATAAAGAATGGTTCATCACAGCATTGCTACCTCACATTCGGATACCACTGATGCAACAGAACATTACCACATCGAGTGAGGCTTTGGAAATTGCAATGCGATTAGAAGCTTCTCTAATTGGTGAGAACACAGCGAGTATGTCGCAGATTCAGACACAACTGGCTAACTTGACAATACAGCTGGAGATCTTAAGAAGGGCAAGGAGCAGCGAGAAGAAGTATGGTGTACTCAATGTCGTGGAGAAGGGCATATGAAGGATAGTTGCCCAGATTTTCGCAATTATCTGGTATCCGGGCACCGAACCCCTTGAGTGGCACAGGCATGCCATGGTATCGTATCTGTGAGGTATATGGGCATCGACACGACGAGTGTCAGTACATGCATAAGATGGTTACAAAACCAATGAATTTATATTGCACGTTATGCAAGTCTGTGGGACATGGCGATAAGGACTGTCGTGCATATGGCTTACTTCATGAAAGAACACATGATGCCTACTATGTGAAGGATCATTAGCATGCAGTACCGCAACTGTAGCCACAGGTGGTCCAGCCACCACCACAACCACAAATGCAGTTCGCACCGCAGCCGCAGCAACAATTTGTTCAACAGTTGCAATACATTCAGCAGCCACAATACGTTCAACAACCGCAGTATGTTCAACAATCCCAGTATGGTCAACAACCGTAGTATGCTCAGACAGGGAAGTTGCAACCAAATCCCATGCAACAATAATTTAACCAACCGTAGTATCCGCAGCAAGGGGGATTCCAGAGCGGATTTCGGGGTGGACGCGGTGGAGGTTTTGGAGGGGGCCGAGGCCGTGGACCAGTACAATGTTATAATTGTGGGGTATTAGGGCATTATCATAGGGATTTCCCATAGTTGCAGACGCAGTGTACGTATTGCTTTGTTGCTGATCATAATGTTGAAAATTGTCCACAACTAATAGCGCGCTGGTAGGCCGGAAATATACCGCAAATTCAGAACCAGAACCAGTATCAGGTGCCAAATCAAAATCAACCGCAGAACCAGAATCAATGACCTCCAGGCAATGTACCTCAGAATGTAAACCAGCCTGCGAACCAGCCGCCGAACCAAAATCAGGGATCCACTGTTGTGACAATTTAAGCAGAGCCAAGGGTGCAAGATGCTGCTGTTGCTGTTATTACTCGAGGAGGTGCGATGACAGGCGCAGATGGTTCGCATCCTCTGATCCTGTCGACTAAGGTGAAGAAAGCGTTGTTTGATATTGGTGCCGAGCGTGACACATTTTTTGAAGCAAGTAACGCGCTGGAAAAAGATCGCAGTAAGTCAATTGTTTATGATATGCCTCTGATTTTTGACTCCACTTCGGATGCAGGACCGCCGCGTCAGTATGGTACATTGCAGCACTTCCTTGAAAGTTGCTTACTGCTAGCCAAAGACCTTGATGTGCTTTTCGAAATTGATAACCTATTGGGTCGCCCGACTCAAGGACGGAGGGAGTCTGCGGTGAATTCCTTACAAAGGAAGAAGATTGGCAAAGAAATGCGGATGAACATCCAGATTGGGGACTATGAGCTTAACTCAGTCATTTTGGATCTTGGATCAGATGTCAACATTTTGACAAATCAGGCATGGCAGAAGATGGGGAGCCCACAGCTGAGCTGGTCTCCCGTACAGCTGCGATTGGCTAATCAAGCCAAGGTGACACCTATTGGGTGCGTTCCGTGCCTTGTTGTGGATATTGAAGTAATGAAGACATGTGTTTATTTTGATGTTATTGAAGTCGTCGAAGGTGGAAGTTCCTATCCCGCACTGCTGGGGATTGGATGGGCTAACGATAGCGCGACAATTATTAATTTTTAGAAGCGGGTGATGACATTCGAGAACCAGGAAGTCCGCGTCATCGCACTGTTGGATCCAGCAGAAGGACGACGATATATTGAACTAGTGAAGGATGAAGTTGTACAGGGATGGGATCATGCGTACAACATTTCAGAAGATTACATTCATCCCGCTGTTGAGGGACAACTCGGTTGGTGCAGCTCTCGCTCTGTGACTTCTGATTCTGAAGATGCTTTAGAAAACTGGAAAAATCGCATGCATGAAGTATCATTCAAGAAGTAAGGGTTGATTACACAGTCACTATGTCATGTCGCAACTGAGTCCGTTGAGCTATCGGTATACGAAGGAATTCGGGGATTGTCTGAGTTTCTAAGTGCCTTTGAAGCTAGGGTGTCAGAATCGCAGCGACTGCTGGCATTGGAGGAAGCAATGAAGGCTACTCCAACAAGATGGTGGGAAACCCACAAGAAGTTAATTACTAGCTGGCTAGAGTGTCAACGGCAGCTGATGGTTCACTTTGGCGACAATGAAATCTGTCACACCGGGCGGTATGATGGGCAGAATGACCCTGGCAGTCATTTGATGGAGTTTCAGACTCGATGGGCTTCGCACCCAAAGGATGAATGGGTCCATGCGTTTATCCACACTTTGGATGAAATGTTGCGATCATGGTATGCTTCAGCTGAACTGCAAGGGGAAATCACCACATGGTTAGAATTGATGGTTTGATTTACGCATACCTTCAGTTTCGCGGATATCAACCCAGATGTTCACAATGTTTTGTAGTTGATCCACGATGTCATTTTGAAGGTTGTTCCAGTGGAATATCCTGTGGATTCGCATACCCATTGCAAGATGCAGTCAATGATGGAATGTTACAATATCAATGGAGGACCAGAGGATGGGGATGATCCGCGCAATGTCAATATTCCAGAGTCAGAAGGGAGTCGGGATGTTGTAGCACCTGATGCACCAGCGGATTTGTTTAGTCATCCGTTGAAGCTCAGGAAAGTCAACATTGGCACAGAGGAGAATCCAAAATTTGCAAATATTGGGGATTATTGGGATGAAGAGATGATGGTGAAGATCACCGAGTTGCTGCATGAGTTCCAAGATGTATTAATGTAGGTGTCCAACTCCTAGGTTCGCCTCCTTGGAATTTATTTATTTTTATTTATTTATTTTTATTATTATTTTTTATTTTTTTTTTATTTTTTATTTTTTATTTATTTTTTATATTTTATTTTTATATTTTATTTTTTTTTATATTTTTTTATATTTTTTATATTTTTTTTTTATTTTTTTTTTTATTTTTATTTTTATTTTTTTTTTTTTTTTTTTTTTTTTTATTTTATTTTATTTTATTTTATTATTATTATTATTATTATTATTATTTTTTTTTCTTTTCTTTTCTTTTTCTGCTTAGCTAATCTTGCTAACCATTCATATAGTATCAACGGGAACTCACCAAAGAATACCCCATGAATATCAGTAATAATATAATTACATAACCAGTCTTCATTATCCACCTGAGGATGTCTATTACGCTTCCTTGCAAATTCTTCCAGTTGCATATCTAACCAATCCTCAATCTCCGTTTTAGTCAAATGCCACAACATTCCCCTTCAACTCAAAATCCCGATCCCTGCAATGGAACCATTTTTTGGTACACTTTTACTTCGACCAAGGTTCAACACTTAACATTTCACCAACAAAAATCCTATCCACAGACCCTAGCCTGAAGGGGAGCGAATCCATTTCAGCAACACTTGCAGAGTAGATGAAGTCTCACCTGAAGTATCTATGGAGACTATAGGAACCATACTTCGTGCAGTATAGAAGGGGAGTACTCAGCGCACAATACATTCATCAACATATTCTACTTCATAACTTCAACAGAATTAGGGCTTCGACATCTATATTACTTCGACATAACCCTTGAGTTCACTAGATTAACATACTTATATTATATTTGAATCCATACAACTTTACTGATCATACATTCACTTAGATACTGAATAGAGGAAAGAAACACATATAAAATGACATCACATCACAACATGCAAAAACACCATGTTTAACATGGAAACCCATCTAGGAAAAACAACTGAAGCGCTTGTCTTTTATTATGAGTCGCATCCAAATAAGCACTTCAGGTAAGACTTACATATTTCTTCATGAATTACAATGGATCTGTGCACACAACTTTTAGATCAACGACTTGGCTTCCCTAAAATATCTTTGACAGGCATAACATTGAGCTTTATTATAGAGAACATAAATCAAATTACAATGACCATCAGAGCGTAACTATATACAACCCCAAACTTCTCTCTTATTACATATTTATAGGGCGCACTTAGCTTGCCCCGCTCCCACTAACTCACTAACTTCCTAACCAACTCATTTATGTAATGTGGATTAATCCTAACTAACTGACTCAATACCGACCATTGACTTGATCAATGTGACCATTTTCCCCATTTTCTTGGTCGCTTCATCGGAGTTGACCACTTCGCCGAACCGCTTCCACTTTGTCTTTGTCCACACCAAAACTTGTTCTTCAAAACTTGGTACTTCCCAAAAATCTAGTCACAACACCACATGAGAGAAAGGAACCGTGACACTATGAGGAGAAGTGGGGCATTGAACTTTAGTCTTAAAATGGATCATTATTGCCATGTGTCGAGCTTAAAGAATTGAATGAACCCCTAAAAATAGATGAACTCTATGCAACTAGGAGATGACAATTAAAGAATCAAGAAAGGGGAATTCCTTTAAGAGGGGTTCCGAGCATCCGAGGGAGAGGATGTTAGGTATGCTGATGAAAATGGCAATGGAAGAAAATAAAAGGTGAAGGAAACCCTACATATTGTTATGAACAACTGGGAGAGAGGTGTTAGGCACAATTAGGGATTCAAGATTGTCACCAAGGGTGACTGAATATGATACAAAAAATAATTCTAAAGTATAAACACTTGGGAACACAATTTCTGCCTGTACGGTGTCACAGTTTGGCTCGGGGGTGGCCGCTAAGAATACACTTAGTGGGCCTACAATTGGGACATCTGTGGACCTTCCCCATTGGTTTTCAGAATCATACTTGAACCATTTAGAAAATATAAGTATTTACGAATTTGTTTATGAACCAATGTGTTTATGCATCAGAAAAATTTATATAAGATTGCAAGGGAGTATATTTATGATTATTTTGTATAGTGTTGATATGAATATTTATTGTTTGGTTGGATGAAGCAATTATGCAAATACATATCTACCTGAGAATGAGAAGTTTTGAAATTGGTTATCAAATGATACTAGATAGGAATCATAATAAGAATCAAAAGTAGTTACAGAGTTAGAACAACAAGAAAATAAGATATTTTGCATAAATTTTCTTTGATAGAAGAAGAATAATTTTCTTGAAAACATTGATTGAGTCTTGGAATTATTTTATCATTCCAAGATAACTATATATATTCTTTCTAGATGCAAAATAAGGTGAAATAAATTCTATAGTTATTATCGACAGGTAAAAGTAGGAATGTAATCAATGTTTTTGTGCGCACCATTGGAATAAGGTTAGCATACCGAATTATGAATAAACAGTTATAGCCAAGACAATGTTCAAATCTAAACACATAAATAATATATCATATTCATTAAGAGTATGTGTACAATTTTACTACACAACTATATTCAAATCTCGACCAAGGAATTAGGGTTAGATTGTAACCCTATTCAAGCAAACAATGTATAGCTATTCGATGTATAAAGAAAACAATACATTTTAATGCTAGTAGAATATTGACCAATAATGCAAGATATAAAACACAACAATACAAACTTGGAGTAAACAAGGTTTATTAAGAAATTAATGATATGATATTGAACAAGTGAGCATGAAATAATAACGAATTAATTACCAGTAACATAAGACCTCCAAAGATAGATTATACATAGTTTCCAATTAATTATTATACCCACAACATAAGGGTGAACATAAGGTGGAATTGATATAAAATACATAAGGAGAGAGAGAGAGAGAATCAAATGACTACCAAATTCTACACTAGGAAGAATAGTCTAAATAATATAGACATAGGCCTCATAATTATCTAAACGATAATAAAAATAAAATGTTTGAATACATTAGGTCATTCAAACTAGTATGAACAATACAACAAAATATCATATAATTTATTATATGTTAAAACCGTGGAGAATACCAAATTTAGGGATTAATTATAAATATGGCTTATCTAATCCCTGTTGAAATTTCATGACTATTAAACCAAAACTGACATACCTAAGGCCACAAATTCACACTATTAAAATGTGAACTGCGAACCTAGAGTTGGAAGACACTGGTTCCATGCAATACCACAAGAAATGTCAGTACGAAGGGAAGTTAAAAGAATATATATATATATATATATATATATATAAAGTATGATTAGGGAGAAGAATGAAACATTATCAATTGAGTTTGTGATCACTTTCCATAAAATTATTTCTCTGATATGTGAAGAGTAATAGATATACACCTAAAATACATGAATACAATATTAATATCTATGTACTAACTATGCTTTTGCAAAGAATATGTAATAAAAATATTTCGAATCAGAGTTTATCCCTGAACCATAGAAAGGGAGGAGACCAACAAAACGTTGGATTTAGGTAACCCAAGCAAATTAAAAGCACAACTTACTTATAATCAAAATAAAAACAAAAAATCTTGCGAGAACAAATAAACATAAGAACAAGAGAGTGTTTACGTTATGCATTTTCTAGGAAGCCAAAGATATGGTTGTCTAAAGGAAGAAGAAAAACTCATGGAAAACTAGCTATCCATCTCAGATAATTCCTTCACACAACTTTCAGACTGATTGAATGACTTGGATATCCAAGAAAAACCAAGTTTAATGCCAAAACATCGAAAAAAAAAGCATTTAATCCCTCAGGCACATATAGACAAATGTTGAAGTTTAACAACGAGAGTTTCTAAAGTGGCAGTTCAGAAGACTTGAAGACTTTGTATGCACATTGTTATAAGCACCGTATGTGCTAGGCATGGAAAAATATTCTAAGTCAAGTTGAAGACTTTCTATACATACTATTAAGAAGAATTTTGAGAGTAACTAAAGGATCAATGAAAGGAGTAACCTTGTGTTGTATAGAAGATAAGCTATGATAGCTTTTGAAGCAAGGACAATTGCGTTTAAGATAAGTATTTGGCTATTAAGCATATTTTGGTTTTCAAAACTAGCGGTGTGTGAGTGTGTGAGTGTGTGTATGTGATTTAGGAATGAAAATATAGCATAATTGTTTCTATGATGAAGGAAATGGGCATATGCTAAAAATGAGAGTTCTAGCTAGAACCCTAGTGCACCCTAAACAAAAGAAAGACTTTGATTTGGAACCAAGCTATTGCTCATGTAAAAGTGCAATGGAAGCATTGCAAACTTGAGGAGGCTACTTTGGAAATGGAAGATGCCATATGGATGGCATATCCATTTATGTTCCAGAACTTATAGGTTTTGGAAATATTGAACACCAAGGATGGTGTTGTCTTGAGGGGGAGGGGACGTAATATCCCAAAATCATTACATGTTATTTACTTTTCTGTTGAATTGAAAATTATTAGTTCACAACTACATTTGATTAAAGTAGCTAATTAAAATAAACACCATAAGATACTAATGGTGGCATTTATGTAAATTTAGGAACAAATATTCTTATGTGTATTTTTATTAATGTCTTTGAAGATGGATAGGTAGGCCAAATGAGAAAAAGCAAGCGTAACACTTTAAGGGAAAGTTGTTGATGTATTTGTAACTTCGGAATATATTCACTTGTATATTGTATTTGTAACTTCGGAAGATATTCACTTGTATATTGTATTTGTAACTTCGGAAGATATTCACTTGTATATTGTATTTGTACTTTATTGTATCCCCAGCGGAGATGTATTATTCCTCTGATTGGAAGTGTCGTCATTTGTATTTGCAAGTGTCGCAAGTTATATTGTAAGTGTCGTAACTTATATTTGATGGGTTATTAGACCACCTTGGTGGGGTTGGCCTTGTATGAGTCATGTGGGTTAAAGGGTTCTTAGACCACCCTAGTGGGGTTGGCCTAATCAACATTATGTTAAGTGGTTAAGTTGGGGTTGACCTAGTTGAGTAAAGGTCAAGTGAAGGTAAACGTATAAATAGAGAGTGTGACTCTCTCATTTGACACATTCACTCAATCACTCACTCACTTCACATTAGTGAGAGAGAGGAGGAGTGCGCACAAGTGGAGGAGGATTAGCTACTGCAGACATTTATCTTTTGGGAATTCATCTTGATGATCTTTGTATTGGTGCTTATTCTATCTCTGAGGAAGTTGCGGGGTTTTTCACCTTCTTGGTTTTCCCCGGTGAAATGTTTTGTGTCTCTTGTCTCTTGTGTTTGATAGTTAAGATCCTAGATCAGATAGAATTAAATGCTGAAAATATAACATGGTATCAGAGCTAGCCTGAAGGAAGGCATGGTATGGCATTATGACACTTGTTGCACTTGCGACAAATTCGAAGCTAAAGCTTGGTATAGTAAAAACGAGTCATCGTGGAACTTTCGCTATAAATTCATTTTGGCGAAGGTTCAGGTTCTGAAACTTGTACAGGTCGAAGATAACATCCTCGTGTACCTTGTTTCCGAAGCACAACATCTAATTCGTTGTACTTTCTGTTTTATGATCAGTACAATTTAGGGTTTCTGCCTCTTCCAAATCTCAGTCATAAACAAGTGACCTAGGAAAAAAGGTCACAACTTGAGCTAGGAAGCTCCAAATGAAATTCTGTAAAAAGTGACAGTAAGAGAATGGACTGTAGTTTCACAGGTCTAGGTTTCAGAGGCCTAAGTTGAAACAGTGACACATGGGACTCCGTACAAGTTTGCTATACTATTTAATCCCATAAACAGGTTACGTTGTGACATTTGGCATTACTCTCTCTCAGAGAATCCATTTGAGGTCAGACCTGAGGGGTTAGAAAGATGACAGGTCACGCTACCACAGGCCGAAGTTTCAAACCCTTTGGATTCAAAATTTCAGAGATGCACCTGAAACAATAAGGCACATATTTCTGTGAAATAGAATTGGATTCTGAGCACTTTCATTTTTGGTTTGTCACTACTGCAGAAAATTAGGGTTTCAAAGAAAGTTGGAATTTTTGAAATATGAGACCACAGCTGGATGCTCCTCATCAAAATCTAAATTTAGATACCAAGATCGAAGTTTTTGGTTGGGTAGAACCCCGGGCTCTATCAAACCCTAGTTCGGGATTTTGACCAGAAAACCAAAATTTGACAGAAGCTGCAGATCTGAAACTTTCAAAGTCAATTTTGAGGGGTCAAATTTTGGAGATTTCAAAATTGAAGTATACTAGCTTGATCAGAGCAGCAAGGCGCATCTTTTCATCAAATCATAAGTTTGAAATTCAAAGTTTGAATTTTTAGGGTTTCTTTGACAAACCCTAATCCAGCTCCAGATCCAACTTCATCAAGCCAAAGTGGTTTGGGTTAATCCTAGAAGAGAATGATTTGGACACCTACATAAGTGAAGATATTCCAATTCCAGAGGGAGATGAGGCTAAAGCCTTACATAAGAAGACTACAAGCAATCTCGACAGTTATGACTTGAGGAGATACAGGTATGTTTTGAAATCTGTTCATGATTAAGTTTATGATAAGTTTGTTTTCATAATGTTGAGGTTAGTACAATCTTGATTAATTTTTAGACTTGTCTTATCACCTTAGGAAAAGTATGAATTCATGTGAATGATAGAAGACATTCATTGATTAGGGTTATGACACTTATGATTGTACTAATGCACTGTGGTGTTGTATGAGGATGATGTTGTCCGCTAACATGAAAGATACATCAAGAAAGACAATTCTAGTTCTAGATCAAGAACATATGACCATGGTGACATGAAGACAAAGACTCTTCCATAGCCATTGATCACATAGAAGCTCTACTTACGAGGTATGTATAATTTGGTTCTACAATGGTTAACTGATGAGATATGCAGGTTACTAGCACAAGTCATTGAAGAGAACAAGAAGACATTATGTGGGTATGTTATACATAACTAGAAAGCATGATAATCCAGGTATGTTTTTCCTATATCAAGTTAGAATCCTACCTTGTGTTAGGGTCACATATAAGTATACTTTCGTATGATTGATAATGATTATTCATGAAGTTATAAGTTTGAATAATCATGGGTTTATGCATATTATGCTTCTTAGTTTGATTAATGATATGACAAACTAGAAGAGTCCAATGATCAAATAAGAATATGCATGAGTAAAAGAAGTACTCCCTGACCTTGAATACTAATGCTTGTGATAAATTACCCGTGCATAAAATGATCATGACCATACATATCTAGAATCATAATGTTCTGATAGTATTGAGACTATACTAATGCATATATGATTATGTATGAGATCTTGAGGATGACACAATGATGACACTAGTGCACACTTAAGCATGCATAGTGGTCCAGGATGGATATAAGCTGAAAGACAGATAATCAAGGAAGAAAAGATCAAGAGGGAGCACACTCCAGTAGTTCCTGCAAGGAAGCAAAGATCGAGAGGGAGTCCACCCAAAAACCAAACAAAGATAAGTATTTGAATTGTTATTTCTTATATATTTGACTACTTAAATGATGTTGTTTAGTCATGTACATACTTATGTTCCTGGATTTAGGATGTATATTATGCATATTAGAAAAGTTGCATTAATGAACAAGATACTACTAATATGCAAGTAATGGGTAAGTGGCCTATGGTACTGTACAACATTCCATTGCTACTTATCTAGAATGAAACCTCTTTGCAGAAATGTTGGGAGTTGTGCACACTCTTAAAAATGTTCTAGTAGAGATGGAAGGCATCTAGAAAGTTACGGGATATGGATAAATGTTATATTGAAGCATTAGCTAAGATAATTGCATGACTGTATGACATATGTCTTTATGTGTAAGAATTTGTTCTGAAAACTATGAGATGTTTCTAATCATGCAATTGAATTTGACTTGTATTTGTAACTTCGGAAGATATTCACTTGTATATTGTATTTGAAATTTATTGTATCCCCAACGGAGATGTATTATTCCTCCAATTGGAAGTGTCGTCATTTGTATTTGCAAGTGTCGCAAGTTATATTGTAAGTGTCGTAACTTATATCTGATGGGTTGTTAGACCACCTTGGTGGGGTCATCCCTATATGAGTCATGTGGGTTAAAGGGTTATTAGACCACCCTATTGGGGTCATCCCAGTCAAAATTATGTTAAGTGGTTAAGTTGGGGCCGACCTAGTTGAGTAAAGGTCAAGTGAAGGTAAAAGTATAAATAGAGAGTGTGACTCTCTCATTTGACACATTCACTCACTCACTCACTTCGCATTAGTGAGAGAGAGGAGGAGTGCGCACAAGTGGAGGAGGAGTAGCTGCTGCAGACATTTATCTTTTGGGGATTCATCTTGGTGATCTTTGTATTGGTGCTTATTCTATCTCTGAGGAAGTTGCGGGGGTTTTTCACCTTCTTGGTTTTACCAGGTGAAATGTTTTGTGTCTCTTGTCTCTTGTGTTTGATATTCTCTACATGTTGTTCTCTCAGTTAAGATCCTAGATCAGATTGAATTAAATTTTGAAAAACTAACAAAAGTGACACACGTAACTTTAGTCTTAAAATGAATAATCATTTCCATGTGTCAATCTTAAAGAATTGAGTGAACCCCTAAAATATCCAAACTCCATGTAACGAGGAGACAATAGTTAAAGAATCAAGAAAGGGGAACACCTTTAAGAGGGATTCCAAGCATCCAAGGGAGGAGGTGTAAGGTATGTTGATGAAAATGGCAATGGTAGAAAATAAAAGGTGAAGGAAACTCTGCATACTGTTATGAGCAACCAAGAGAGAGGTGTTAGGTATGGTTAGGGATTCAAGATTGCATCAAGAGTGACTGAATATGATACAGAGAATAAATATGAAGTGGAAACACTTGTGAACAAAACACCTATTGGAAAACTTCTTCTACAATGTCACGATTCGGCTCATGGGTGGTTGTGCACTTGTATGAGTTGAGAAGTAATGTGTAGTGAATTCACGCTTGATCTATTGCGATCTAGTAAATAATTGTTGTAAACAGTGGTTAAGAGTGTTGATACTAGATGATTAGTAAAGCTCGCTGGTTTGTTGGTTTTTCCCTATAAAGGGTTTTCCAAGATAAATTTATGTGTATTATGTGACTGTGTTTTTTCCATTGTTAAATTATGTTATGTCTAATTGTTAGAATTGTTATTCATAATCATTGTAATTGGTATTGAAATCCTTGAAAGCTATGATTCCATAAACCATGGAAGGAAAATAAGAAGGAGAAGTTTGATGAAAGAAAGAAAGGATTCATGCCTCCTCATTTTATAAATAAACAAAGGAAACCAACACATGGTGAAGCTAAACTAGCAAAGATTATAGGAGAGAATCCAAGGGATCCCATTTAATGTAAGGGATATAGAGAAGATCACTTGCTTAGAAATTGTCCACATCAAAATGGGAATGCCAAGCATGTTCACGACATTTAAGAGGTTACAACTAATGATGATGTAGAAATGACTATTCCTAGGATTTGTGTTGCAATAAAGGACTTCCAAGCAAATCATCAATCAACTATGGTTTAGGTTGAAGGTAAGATTATTGAGCAATCTATTTCTATTTTAATGAACCTTGTATCTAGTCATAATTATATTGCTTCAAGAATTGTTGGAATTTGTGCTCTTGAGAAGAGAAAGCACAGTAAATCATGGCTAGTTTAACTAACCATTGAAACCAAGAGAAAGGTTAGTGAAGTGGTGGAGAAATGTCAATTGGAGATGGTTGGACTCTTCACATGGGAAAATATGAATGTTTTTCCACTTGGTTCTTATGGTGTCCTCATTGGAATGGATTGGTTGGAACCACATCAAGTTAAACTTGATTTCTACCACAAAACTTTTGAATCAATTGATGAAGAAGGAAGCCTAACGATAGTAAGGAGCATTCCACAAACAATTTAGTTAGGTATATTTTAGCCTTGAAGCTGAAGAAATATTTTAGAAAAGGTTGACAATTATATGCAACAGATGTATTAGATTTAACAAAAGATAAAGGTCCCAAGATGGGGGACTATCATGTCTTGCAAGAATTCAATGAGGTGTTCCCTAATGAAGCGCTAGGACTTCCTCCAAAAAGGGATATTGATTTCACAATTGATCTTGTTCCAGGGGATGCATTGATTTCCAAGACACCTTATCGAATGAGTACCCTAGTATTCTTGGAGTTGAAAATGTAATTCCAAGAATTATTGGAAAAGAAATACATTTGGACAAGTGTGCTTCCATGGGGAGCATCAGTGCTATTTGTGAAAAAGAAGGATGGAACCCTCAAGTTGTGTATTGATTACAGGTAGTTAAATAAGGCTAATGTGAAGAACAAGTATCCTTACCTCAAATTGATGACCTTTTCGATTAGATACGAAGGGAAAATTTATTTCAAATATTGATTTGAGGTTTGACTACCGTTAAGTTAGAATCAAGGAAGAATACATCCACAAAACAACCTGAACAAGGTATGGCCATTATTTATTTGTGGTGGTGCCTTTCGGTCTCAATAATGCACCAACTACATTCATGTGTCTCATGAATAATGTTTTCAACAAGTACTTGATAAAATTGTGCTTTTTTTTGGGTGATATTTTCAATTATTCAAAAAATGAAGAGGAGCATGAATACCATTTGAGAATGGTTTCACAAGCCTTAAGGGATCAACAATTTTATGCAAAGCTAAGAAAATGTGTTTTTTATCAAGAACAAATTCATTATTTGAGTCACATTATTTCACAAGAAGGGATATTTATGGATCCATAAAGCTTGAAGCCATTATAAATTGGCCAACCCCAAAGAATGTAAAAAATGTAAGATCTTGTATGGGTCTTTCTATTTATTATTGAAGGTTTATTGAAGGATCTTCCAAGGTTGCACACCCAATTACTTCTTTTCAAAATAAAACAATCAATTTTGAATGGGCACAAGAATGTGAAGAAATCTTTCAGATGTTGAAGAGGCTTCTTACTAGTGCTCCAATTTTGAAATTTATAGATATAGAAAAGGATTTTGTGCTATGTATAGATGCATAAAAACAAGGAATAAGTGGAGTTCTTATGCAAGACAATCATGTGGTATGTTATGAGTCACACAAGCTGAAAGAACATTAAAATAATTATACTACCCATGAATTAGAGATTGTTGCAATAGTGCATGCTTTAAAAAGGTGGAGGCTTTATTTGATGGGCAATAAAATTGAGCTTAGAATTGACCACCATGGTTTGAAATATTTCTTTGAGAAACCAACCTTAATCGTTAGATAAGCTAGAACTGAAATTTCTGTGTGAATTTGATTTTGAAATCAAACACTTAAAAGGGAAAGAGAACAAAGTGGTTGATAACTGGATAGGAAAATGCATGTCATGCAAGTGGAAACTGTTAGCATTTGTCAATCATATTTAAAGAAATAATTATTGATTGAAAATGAACACTATGTTCAAGTGAAACATAAATTACAACAATGGAATTTGGAAGAGATGTATGAAGGTTATGAGTTGGAGGATGATGGAATTGTTACCTATAAAAATATAATGTATATATCTAATTCTTTAGGTTTGAGAAAGATTGTGATGGAAGAAATCCATAAAATACCATATTTTGGACACCAACACTACCGAAAAACGATTGCTATAACAAGAAATCAATATTTTCCCCTTGGGATAACGAAAGATGTTGGATATTTCCAGATGCATGAAATGCTAGCAAGCTAAGATTGGACATCAACACGCAACAAGTTTATTGTAGCCTTTGTCAATTCTAGAATAGAAATGGGAGGTAGTAACCATGGATTTTATTAATGGGTTATCAACTACCTTTAGAAAACATGATTCTATCATGGTTGTGGTGGATAAATTATCTAAAGAAGTAGATTTTATTCATGTTAAATATATTTAGAAGACAAATGAGATAATAATAATATTTATGAGTGAAATATTCACATTGCACGGGCTACCCAAAGAAATTGTATTTGACAAAGATACCAAGTTTACATTTAACATTTGGGAGTGGATAGGAGGAACGAGAATTTGGATTCAACCTAGCATGCACTGTATACCTCTCACCTAGATACTGACTGTTTAAACCTATCCAAGAAGGATATAAACTGCCAGTATCAAGTGGTAGGGACATATTAGGTAGCTGAAAGTATGCCCAAACATGAGGCAGTGGAGAGGATGGCACCTCGTAGGCCAAAAAGGATAGATTTTAATGAGGAGGAGTGGATGGTGCAGGTTGGCATGTGCCCCCTACAAGGAATTTGAGATGGTTCACATGCTAGACATGAAGGAGATGAGGGTTGTATACTATAGGAGGATCGCTAAGATGATAATCGTCTTGGTAATAATAAGAAAGATGGTGGATCCCTCACCCACAGTGGTGAAGGACAAGGGAAACGAGATGGATAAGAACATGACCATGATGGATGGTAGAGGAAATCATGGTAAATCCTTACCCAACCTTTTCTCCATCCTGACCACTAGTTTGAGGAAACTGTTGGATAGGGAGGGGGAACTTGGTAAAGGAGTGATGAGTATAGTATTTTGCCTTACAGGGAAAGGGAAAGGTAGCAATTGGTATGAGTTGATATTTACCAGGTTGTGGGAATTTCCTTCTATAGGAACTTGCACCCGAATCTTAGTCCTTCATCAATAGAGGTAGCACCTCTTTCATGGTAGTGTTATGTGGAGAGTGTCAGCATGTATGGTAAGTAGGGGAAAGGGGCACAAAGGAAGTATAGGTAGAAATAGAACCCATATGCCTCATGTGTTGAAGGATCTCAAAACCTTGAAGATGTAGTTCAAATGTAACCTCCTACCTAGTATCTAGGAAGAGATCGAAAACATAGAATCCTAGGTGAAGAGGGAGCATGAGAAGATGAGCACTGAAGATATGAAATATGATATGGTGCATTGGGTCTCAGACGTTGGCACTTCTAGAACTAGGGACACTAAATATGTTAAGATGATAATCTTGCATTCGAAAATGTAGACTATGCTAGGTAAATCTCTCCTGGACAATCAGGAGGAAAAAAAAAGAAATCTTGTTGTAGATGGATGAGGTTCAAGAGCATATATGCCAGTTGGATGCCAAGCTTCATCTGATAGGAAAGGCCATTACTAGTATAAACACAAAGGTTAATTTTCTTGCAAAGGCCACTCTAGGAATGGTCTTTAAGGAAACACCTACTGTAGATTCGAAGAAGCTAGTTTTCCCTACTCCAGAGGTGCTAACTATCTCGATTTCAGATGGTGAACATTAGTTTGTTATCAGTTAGTTATTTTATTCTCAACACTTGTTATGTTGGTTTTGATTGAAGTTATCTTAGTCAACTTATGCAAAAAACTAGATATAGGGGTCATAAAGAATGGTTTCTAAAGACTTTTGATATTTCCATTTTGTGAACAAGAAAAAAAACCTTTTATTTTGTGGTTGGTTTGGTTTCCCAAGAGGTAGACCAGCCAAGCAAATTTATGTACATTTCCTTTTTATAGTAATACAAGTTAGATTAGGTTACAAAAAAATAGTTTACATTTAACTTTTCAATTTTTTTTATAGATTTGGTAGATAACTGGATTAGACCATTGCTAACCATCCAGAAACTGTCATGTCCCAAACTTGGCATTGGTCACAATGGCCTAATCACATTGGCCCTATTCATTAGAGTTTGTCAAATTGATGCTAAAGGTCAAATAATTGCCAAGGAGGAAAATTACTAGTTTCCTAGGTTTGGGGTGGAAGCTTTGGGATTTGGAATAATGGGGATAATAAATGATGTTTGAACATTAGAATGGCATAAATATTTAATAAAGGAGATAAATAAATATATAAAAGTGAAAATCAAAGTGGCTTTTCATCATGAAGACACATGGAGGAAGTGGGACCCACATATGGCTAGATTTTCCCACTACACTTGGCATCATTCTCTCACCAATTCGAATTCAAGGTGAATGGTAACATACTTGGGGGAGTCCAAAAGGTATATTCATTGCATGACTCATCCAAGGGTCGAAATATAGAGTAAGAGTAACTCCCATGGACGAGGAAGAGGCAATTTGGAGCTAGTGAGACACTTGGGCTAGATTCCCTAGCTCTATGACAACAATGATGAAGATGCTATGACACCCTATGACACAAATCAGACCTGAAGGATGACATATGACATATATGACATGTTAGGGCTAAAAATAGACTCCAAGAGGGTGCTCAAGGGTGTTAGGGCAGCTAAGATGCTTCCACATATGATTTGGTGGAAGTGGGAGACTAGGAATTGTTGTACAAGTGGCATTCTTTGGAATCTCTTCCCAACTTGAATTGGCATGAGTCTCTTGGAAGGAATTCCACCCATGGAGGACATTAGAATTTTATAAATGTCAATAACAAAGAATGAAACCAGATTTTGATCATTTGTAGAATTTGGAATTGCATTTGTGTAGAGGGAGAGCTAGTGGATGACTAGTTTCTTGCCTTAGCCAATTTCGAGGGTGAAAGATTCCCATCCAAGTTGGTAATTGGAAAGGCCATTCAGACCTTTCATTTGGAGATTTAATGGAGTATTTATTTGCAGGTGTAAGCTACAGGGAAGCTCATGGTTTCTTCTATTGCAGCTCACTCCTTCAACCATTTTCAGTTTTGATGGCATATTCTTGATCCTTAAGGGAGGGCATTTTTGGTGAGCTATTGTACTCTTTGGGGGAGGTTTTAATACCCCCATTTCTTTTGTAATATGAATCAAATACTCTGTTCTTCATCTCCGGAAAGTTTCAGGTCGAAATTCCAAGTAGAAATGTATAAATCTCAATTTTAATGAAAGAATAGTGCCATTTCCCCACTACCTCGTTGTGAATCAATGTAATGCTGATGATTTCGAATGAATGGATTATTATCTGATATATTTGTGATAAATATACTTCCATGGATGTATTATACAAGTTTCATGTACTTTACTTGAGAATTTGAAGCATTTTTACTCAGTTTAGTTGTATTGGGAGGTGAAATAGTGCCATTTCCCCAAGGGTCGAATTGGGGATTTTTGCAGTTGAATGGGAGAGGGTGAGAACAGATATAATAATCAATTAATGGTGAAAATGAGACCTTAATAACATCCTTAATACATTCCCTACCTCTTTTCAGAAATTTGATTGGCTTTGGAGGCATTTGGGAAGCCATTTTCAGTACTTACCCTAGGGGGATTTGAACCCCAAATTACTAGTAAAATTGCATACTTGGTCCAGAATCTTAAGAGAGTTTACAGAGGTATTTTGGTGGCCATATATCATCCATGAACATCATATTCAAGTCCTAATATCATTCATACACCTTCCTTGAAGATTTGAAGGCATTTGGAGTCAATTCGAGACCTAGAGACCAATACTAGTTAAAGGCAAATTACTAGTAAAGTTCCCTACATTGGCCAGAATTGAAAGAGTATTTGTAGAAGTATTTTAAAGGTCCAAAGGCATCCCTAAAACACATATTTATGTTCTAATCTCATTCATATACCTTCTCAGAAGATTTGGGGATCATTTGGGGCAAATTTGGGACCTAGAGATCAAAACTAGTCAAAGGTCGAACTAGGAAAAAAAAGTGGAAAATTGCTATTTTAATAAAATTCCTAAAAAGGGACATTACAGTGGTATCAGAGCATGATCTTGGCACCTTATTTGGTATAATATTCATGAGGACAAGAATTCAGGTACCACCATTAGATATTGAAACCAAAAGTGCTTTTGTTGAAGAGGAAAAAAAAAAAAAGTAGGAGAAGAAGAGCAAATTTTTTGAGGAAACTATGACTAGGGATGAAAAGGGAGCCTCATATGATGGTGAGGAGAATTTAAAATTTATGAAAACAATATTTGAAGATATGACCAAGCAAGTTAAGGAAGGATTCGAATTGTTTTCTATCGAACTTGTGGAAAAAATTATTGATTTTAAGAAAACCAAGGGGCAAAATGCATCAGCTTGCTTGAAGGAACAAAAGGAAGAGACATCACAAGATCATGAAGAAGATTCTATTGAAAATATGGAAAATCATTTCGAGACACCTTCTAGCTTATACATGAACCAAAGAGCATCTACTGATGGATGCTTAAACTATGAAGGAGTACCTACTGATGGGTGCTCACACCTCTATGTTGGTGACATAGAGATCACTTTTGAAAGTGTTGTTGCAAGCCCAAGTTCCATTAAGCATGATAATGAAGACCTTGCAGCAGTTGAAGAAGAACCAAGATCAACTTCCCCATCACCACTTGAGCTTCATGAAGTTGGTCCAAGAAAAAATGAAGAAGATGAGGAGGTTCATTTGCAAGAGCCTCATTTTCTTGAAGGGTCCTTAAAGATGAATGAAAAGAAGATCCAAGAGTCCCTCAGCATTCTCCATGACACTCAAGCATTGGTGTCAAATTCTTGTTGGGGAGCTACTTCATTGGAGGAAACATCCTTCCTTGAAGACATGGAGAAGATTCAAAGAACAATGTGCCACATCAAAGGTAATTTCATGTCTTTGCTTTTTGATAGAAACCATTTGTTTGAGCTTAATGAATTGTTACATGATGCATACTTGAAGAATAATGAGGATAATCATAAGCTCACAATTCAAAGTGAGCAACTTCTTGAAAAGTTGCAAGATACTTGTTTTTCCTCCTATGTTTCAGATTGTCAAATGGTAGATTGTTTGGAGGATTCTCATGACATGGTGGATCATGAGAATGTGGAAATTTGAATGTTTTTGATGTGTTTGAAGATGAACTTGAAGAGATCCAAACACTTGATATAGTGGAAGAGGAACTTGAATTGTCTCTTGATGAAGGTTATGCAATTTTTAAAGAAGAGCATGATTCCTCTACATTGGAACCAAACAATGACAAAGAGTTCCTACTTTTGAAGGAGCTGCATGATACTACCCCTATGGATCCTTCCCATGATGAAACTTCTACACTTTTTTATCATTTGGGTGATTTAGTTCATTCTCCTACATCCTACAATTCCATGTTTTGCAACATTAGTCTCAATGAAGTATGGGTGAAAGGGTTCTTTTTGATGGTGCCACATGAGGAGTATGGAACTCCTAGATTTAACTTTTATGATGACATGGTTGGAGCACATTATTATTCACATTTACAGTAGCATAATTTGTCACTTTATGATGATTCACATCTACATGGATGCACCTATGATATGCATTTGAGTCACTTAAAGACTCATGGTTTTTCTTGCTCAGCACTTGATTCATTTGATGTTGGAGGAACTTCATCCAACACCTGGGTGAATAGATTTATGATTGGAGAACATTTTTGTTGCAAGACACATACTTTGTTATATCTTTATGACTCTCACATTCAGGGATGTATGGGTGAGACTTCTTTGAGTAATTTGAAGTCTCCTTGTTTTTTCTGCTCATTATTTGGTTCAATTTTAGTGGAGATTCTTCATTCACTTCTTGGATGAAAGAATACATGGTTGAATATTTTGATGCATATCACATATTTTTGGAGCAACATTATAGGACATGGGATCCTTACCTATGTCATTGGAGCAGATTTGATTGGTCACTTGAAGCTTGTATGCACTTGGAAAATGGTGGTCTACTTGCTTGGAGGTATAAACACTTTCATGACTCTTTGATGAAGCATATCCTTGATGTACATTTTCATTATGTTGTTATGTACTTTGATGATATATATTTGGTACTCATGATGTTTGGAAGGATGCATACAAGAAAATGGGATCCAGGAATCCTCTTAACTAATGGTGTGGGTTGGAGAGCACTCTTAATTATTGGGGTGCAATACAAGCAATGGGACCCTGGAATAATTTTTATCTCATTGGTTTCAAATTTTTTGGGGAAACAAGCAGTATGGGAGATGGATTTCCCCACTTAATAAAGTGATTTTTATCATAGTAGTGCAGCAGTAAGCATGGTGGTTCCTCTCTAAAATCTTCATGCAAACTCAAAGACTCAAGGTTGGGCAATTCAATGGTAACTTCAAAGAATTATACAGAAAGCAGGTTGTTCAACACCCATGTTTAAAATTGCTTGAGGACAAGAAATATTGGGAAGGGAGGATTTGTCATGTCCCAAATTTGGCATTGGGTCACAATGGACTAATCACATTGGCCCTATTCATTAGAGTTTGTCAAATTGATGCTAAAGGTCAAATAATTGCCAAGGAGGAAAATTACTAGTTTCCTGGGTTTGGGGTGGAGGCTTTGGGATTTGGAATAATGGGGATAATAAATGATGTTTGAACATTAGAATGGCATAAATATTTAATAAAGGAGCTAAATAAATATATACAAGTGAAAATCAAAGTGGCATTTCATCATGAAGACACATGGAGGAAGTGGGACCCACATATGGCTAGATTTCCCCACTACACTTGGCATCATTCTCTCACCAATTCGAATTCAAGGTGAATGGTAACATAATTGGGGGAGTCCAAAAGGTATTATTCATTGCATGACTCATCCAAGGTCGAAATATAGAGTAAGAGTAACTCCCATGGAAGAGGAAGAGGCAATTTGGAGCTAGTGAGACACTTGGGCTAGATTCCCTAGCTCTATGACAACAATGATGAAGATGCTATGACACCTATGACACAAATCAGACCTGAATGATGACATATGAAATATATGACATGTCATGGCTAAAAATAGACTTCAAGAGGGTGCTCAAGGGTTTTAGGGCAGCTAAGATGCTTCCATATGTGATTTGGTGGATGTGGGAGACTAGGAATTGTTGTACAAGTGGCATTCTTTGGAATCTCTTCCCAACTTGAATTGGCATGAGTCTCTTGGAAGGAATTCCACCCATGGAGGACATTAGAATTTTATAAATGTCAATAACAAAGAATGAAACCAGATTTTGATCATTTGTAGAATTTGGAATTGCATTTGTATAGAGGGAGAGCTAGTGGATGACTAGTTTCTTGCCTTAGCCAATTTCGAGGGTGAAAGATTCCCATCAAAGTTGGTAATTGGAAAGGCCATTCAGACCTTTCATTTGGAGCTTTAATGTCTTTATTTACAGGTGTAAGCTACAGGGAAGCTCATGGTTTCTTCTATTGCAGCTCACTCCTTCAACCATTTCCAGTTTTGATGGCATATTCTTGATCCTTGAGGGAGGGCGTTTTTTGTGAGCTATTGTACTATTTGGGGGAGGTTTTAATGCCCCATTTCTTTTGTAATATGAATTAAATACTCTGTTCTTCATCTCCAAAAAGTTTCAGGTCGAAATTCCAAGTAGAAATGTATAAATATCAATTTTAATGAAAGAACAGTGCCATTTCCCCACTACCTCGTTGTGAATCAATGTAATGCTGATGATTTCGAATGAATGGATTATTCTATGATATATTTGTGATAAATATACTTCCATGGATGTCTTATACAAGTTTCATGTACTTTACTTGAGCATTTGAAGCATTTTTACTCAGTTTAGTTGTATTGGGAGGTGAAATAGTGCCATTTCCCCAAGGGTCGAATTGGGGATTTTTGCAGTTGAATGGGAGAGGGTGAGAACATATATAATAATCAATTAATGGTGAACATGAGACCTTAATAACATCTTTAATATATTCCCTACCTATGTTCATAAATTTCAGTGGCTTTGGAGGCATTTGGGAAGCCATTTTCAGTACTTACCCTAGGGGGATTTGAACCCCAAATTACTAGTAAAATTGCATACTTGGTCCAGAATCTTAAGAGAGTTTGCAGAGGTATTTTGGTGGCCATATATCATCCCTGAACATCATATTCAATTCCTAATATCATTCATACACCTTCCTTGAATATTTGAAGGCATTTGGAGTTAATTCAAGACCTAGAGACCAATACTAGTCAAAGGCAAATTACTAGTAAAGTTCCCTACATTGGCCAGAATTGAAAGAGTATTTGCAGAAGTATTTTAAAGGTCCAAAGGCATCCCTAAAACACATATTTATGTTCTAATCTCATTCATATACATTCTCAGAAGATTTGGGGATCATTTGGGGCAAATTTGGGACCTAGAGATCAAAACTAGTCAAAGGTCGAACTAGGGAAAAAAAGTGGAAAATTGCCATTTTAATAAAATTCCTAAAAAGGGACATTACAGAAACATATGGACAAACTAGAAGAGTAAATCAAATGAATGAGGAATTTCTTTGCATATATATGATGGATAAACATCCAAGTGGGAGGATAAACACTTGGTAGAGTTTGTATATAATAATGAGCATCAAACATCATTGCAAATGAGTCCAGTTGAAGCTGTATATGGCAGAAGATGCATGCCACTAATGAGTTGGGTCGATATTCTAGTAAACATAATTATGTTTGAGCCAAAAATGCTCAAGTCAATGGAGTAAGAGGTTGCAAATATTAGGAAAAATTTGAAGGTACCCAATACAGACCCAAAAACTATGTAGATAAAAATAGAATGCGTAGAGAATTTCAAGTTGGGGATTATGTTTACCTTCGAGTGAGGCCATGAAGAGTTCCTTGAAGATTGGAAGTTGTGCTAGGTTGGCACCAAGATATTATGGACCATTTGAAGTGCTTGAGAGGATACATCCAATTGCATATAAAATTGCATTTCTTGCTAAGACTAAAAATCATAATGTTTTTCATGTTTCTTTATTTAAGAAATATGTACACGATCCTAACCATGTGATTGACTGCGATGCAATCTAGGTAGAAATAAAGGGAGTGTTCCAAATAGATCCACTATGCATCCTCGATAGGAAGGTGAAATTGCTCTAGGATTCCTAGTGCGAAGCTCAAGGCTGAGCCCCAACTAATGAATGGCTAGGCATGTAAGATGTAATCCATACATGGGCCATGTGTTAGGATTATCATGATGATTTTCAGCTATGCAAATATTTATGTTGCAAAATAATAAAATGGTCCAAGATGGATGTGTATTAAATATTATTAGAGGGGTTATGATTCCACTAAAGGGGAAGAGGAAAGGGGGCTTATGGAAAATTAAACCCTCTTTTTCCACGTGTCATCCTTATAAATCATCCATTTTCTACCATGTGCCTTAAATATATTATTTACTCCTTTTACTTATTAAAACCAATCATTGAATGCATGTAAGGGTGGTGGGAAAATATTCTATGCAATTATGAAAGCATGTAATGAATATATTTCTTATGACAATTGTAAGAGTCCTTCATTCTATGGCCAAAACTAATGTTAGATGTATTATCATAAATCTTTGTGAATTCTAAGTCATAGTAGATCTAAGAGCTAAGGATACCTCACAAAGAAAGAATGAGCAGAAAAGTTGAATAAGAGTGAAAACTGTAGTAAAAAAGAGCAGAAGAATAATTATGCAACATAACTCAGATAGGAGCAAAATAATGTCACATGATCCAATAATCAGTATAATGAACAATGATGATACAATGGAGAGAATTTGAATCACACAGGAGAATTCGAACCTCAGTTGGTCTAACATAGGGATTATCACCACTAGAGTGCTCTAGAAGACTCAAACTCAACTGAACTGAACTGAACCTAAACTCAGCTAACTGAAGTCACAATCAATTAACTGATTAAGGAGGGTGAAATAGTGATTTTTTCATGCATGTCAATAAAAAATGGGCGCATGAGGCCACAATCAGTGGAATTCGGAGCTCCAACCCCCCACAAGAGTCAGCCAACTCAGGTGGACTGCACTGGAACACTCAGTTGGTTCCTATAAAATAGGGAACTGACTGAAGTGGTCCTAAAATTATGCATGAAGGGATCAGAAGGTGGTAGATGGATCCTGGATGACATCTGCACACCACTACGGGAAAAATGACATCATCAACAAATAGGAAAAAATAAATAATGCTAGGTAGGACAAGGATGGAGTATTAAAATATCCTAACACCCCCCCCTTAATCCATACATTTGCATCCTCGGCCCTGGTTACTAAGACCAAAGGTCACCCATACAATCAAATAAATGATAAAAAATGAACTGTCCATGAACCAAGGAAATGGGGAAAAACCTCATGGGAAAAATACCTCCCCTAAAAAAGAACAACAGTAGGGAACTCAAAGAACCTTCATACTAAGCATAGAAGGAAAAAAATGCCCTTAGTGAAAGCCTTTGCAAAAATATTGGCAAGATGCTCCTATGTAGGATAGAAATGCAAGTGCTAGATCTGGATCTTCTCCTCTCATGTACCTCCCACTATGTAGAAGTTGTATTTTCCAAAACAAGTCTTTCAGGAACCCTTCTTTATACTGGAGCGAATGGCTCATTGTGGTCCTAATCATGAACCTTTGAGTACCTTTTTTCAGACAACCGAGATTGTTTCTTGGTTGTAGATCCCCCATGGCAAGTCTCTCCAAGAGATTGTGGATCAAACCTCACCATCATGTAGTACCTCTCTGAGAGAAGTGGATATGCATGACATAGTGCAAGTTTTGCATGATACTAAGATCTGGTGGTTCTATGGTTAGATGGATCCCCAACTGTGTTACCAACAACTACAAGGACTTTGTGAGCCCATATGGCCTTGGACATGGATTGGGAGCATGTGTTGGATATGGATCTGAATGTGGATCTCCTTCAACTTTATTCTCAACATCAAGACCTTGATCCTCATATTCATTAGAATATATATCACTCTGATCTTCATCAGATTCCAATGGGGTAGGCAAAGAGTATGGCAAAAAATGGGAGAATTCATATGCCTTGGAGGCATGGTTTGCAAACCCTTTCGCTATAATATTCCCAGTAGAGATATATGCAATCTCAATTGTGTCAAGACTAAAGACCAGTTTCTTTGGTGAGCCAGTGTGAGTCATCTGATATACAAACAAAAAAATTTGTTGACAAAGAAGGAACAAATAGAACATTTTTGATATTGCCATGCTCCATATGTACTGTTCCCTTCCCTTCAACAGAGATATGAGAGTTGTCTCCCATGCAAATAATCAGACCATCTTTGAGATCTAGAGAAGAAAATGATTCTCTGGAGGCAACCATGTGGCTGGAGGCTCCTAAATCTATGAGGAGGGCTTGTGATTTTGAAAATCCAGCCTTTAGTGCATGGCATCTCTCATGACCATTAGAATCACTTCCAGAATCAGTCTCTCTTGCACCTTCTGGGAGGGAAATGTTGTGCTATTCAAGAAGCTTGGTCATCTGATCTATCTTCTTCTGCATGCAAGATCTCTCTGGGTGGTTTCCTTTCTTGCAATAGGAACACTTGGATTTCTCAAATCCCTTTTGTTTGTCCTTCTTAGAGCTGGAGGTTCCTTCCGATGGACTTGACTTGGCATTATGCTTGGGTTCAGATGGACTCTTTTCCTTTCCTTTGTGCTTCCCCTTCCCATTCACACTTTTTGCTTCTCTAACCATACGAGCTTGATCTTTGGAGGCCTTAAAGGCGCCCCTCTGTATCAACTTATCTTGTTCTTGGATGAGAGATTTAGTGAAAACATCTAAGGAGGGAATCTTTCAACTAGGAATTGACATTCGCCCATAATGGAAGGTAGAGACAAATATGGATAACTTGTGACCTAGCTTGCTCATAATGGATAACACCAGCTTCTCATCCTTCTTCTTAATGCCACACTGCTTGCATTACATGACCAGAGATTTGAATTTTGAAAATAATTGTTGAATGGTCTCGAAACTGCTCGGTTGAAGAGCAATCGACTCATTCTCTAGAATATGTCCCCTTATCTCATCTTCTTTGCTAAAGAGGGTCTCTAACTGTAACCATAACTCTCTTGGAGTCTTCAATCCTTCGATGTGGAAGAGTAGACCTCTGGAAATATGAATACACATGAAACTAAATGCTTCATCCAATCTATTCAGATACTTGGTTTTCTCCACAGGTGATTGTGGTATGGGATCCTTCCCCATTGTCACCATGTACAATGATTTGTTGCGCAATACCATCTGCATACCAGACCTCCAATAAAGGTAATTGAGGGGTTTCAGGATCCTAGGAGAGAGAAGAGTGTTCGAATTGTCCATTACAACTGCTGGAGCGAATACATGGTGAAAACTGTTGCTTCTGCAGCAAAAATGCTGTAAATGCAGAAAATTGCTGCAACACTCAAAAAATTCGAATAACCTGCAAAAAAATCTCAATAATGGAGGTAGAATAGTACTGAGCACTGCTTTAGGACATTATTCACTTTTATCGGGATCCTTCACACCTAGATAGACCTCAATGGATTTCTCCAATGAATTCAATGCAATGGCACCAGGATTTGCTGTGGAAATCCAGAGGCTTCTAGTGCACTAAGAAAAGCAACTGATCAACCTATTCGCTCAATGGATCTGATACCATGTGAAATTCTAAGTCACAACATATCTAAGAGTTGAGGATACCTCACAAAGAAAGAATGAGCAACAAATTTGAATAAGAGTGAAAACTGCAGTAAAAAAGAGCAGAAGAATAATTATGCAGCAGAACTTAGATAGGAGCAGAATAATGTCACATGATCCAATAAATAATATAATTAACAATGATGATAAAATGGAGATAATTCAAATCACACAGGATAATTCAAACCTCAGTTGGTCTAGCATAGGGATTATCACCACTAGAGTGCTCCAGAAGACTCCAACTCAACTGAACTGAACCTAAACTCAACTAACTGAAGTCACAATCAGTTAACTAACTAAGGAGGGCACAATAGTGATTTTGTCATGCATGTCAATCAGAAATGGGCGCATGAGGCCACAATCAGTGGCATCCAAAGCTCTAACTGCCCACAAGAGTCATCTAACTCAGGTGGATTGCACTGGAACACTCAGTTGATTCCTATAAAATAGGGAACTGACTAAAGTGGTCCTAAAATGATGCATGCAGGGCTTAAAAGGTGGTAGATGGATCCTAGATGACATCTACACACCACTAGGGGGAAAATGACATGATCAACGACTAGGAAAAAATAAATAATGCTAGGTAGGACAAGGATGGAGTATTAAATATCCTAACAATCTTCTCAGTTTTCCATTTGACTCTATTACTCACTCTCCATATAGTATTACACACTCTATGCATTTCAGTTGTTCTCTCCATTTCCAAGAATTACCAGATTGAGAAATTAACCATAATTCATCACAATGAATAAGAAATTATAAACATTAAAGTGAAGAATTATGGTTGTAGGTTTGCATGGAGGCTGGGAAAGGTAGAAAACCTTCACTCACTGTATATTTGCTGCTTTTTGGATGCTTGAGAATCCATTTATTAATCACACAAACAATTCTCTAGATGCGTGCAATAGGTTTGACACTTTCTGCACAGAATGAAGAGCACTGTAAGGGAAGTGTGCTTTTAAGGGATGATTGAGAAGATAAAGGGTATTCCTTCCTTGTGTTGTGCGGGGAAGTCGAAGAGAGTTCCATGGTTGTCATGGATGAATGAGATGCTTGTAATGCTTTGTTGTGAGCATATTGGTTAAGCATGAGAGCAAATGGGCTGGGTTGTGAGAAAGAGAGAAGCTTGCAGTTGTTTCCTTTTCCCTAGTGGTTTCATACCTTGGATTGGGGTGGTATTTGTAGCTGATACCTATGGTTGGGTGGAAAATCGTTCTTACACAACCAGTGTCCTTGGATATTCTTCATCTAAAATATAAGTATTCATCATTGTATATGAATATGTAAAATTTATGAATATTATTGTTTATGCATGCTGTGTGTGTAAAAATAGTTGTTGATTCCACTGCATTTTATATTTATGCACTTACACATGCATTCCTTAGTTTCTATCACTCATTGGAGACTCAATGAGTTGTGATTTCAAATATAATGGTCTCTATATGACATAATATGAAAGTTGGTGTCATAGCTACTTGTCTTGTGGTTGGTACGCTAGATGGGGATGTTACATAGTGAAAGGCTTTAACAATGTTGTAAGTGTTATTTCATCACCATAAATGTTACACATACTAGAATGGATTCTTTCACAGTTGGACATATTGCCAATGGTTATCTAATGATAAGTGCTTAAGCAATTTCAAGACAACGTTTTTCAAGGGATCACTTCATTAATTGTCAAGACAGTGACCAAGAAAAAGAAGATCCAAGTGTTGCAAATGAAGCAATAGATGAATATTAATAGGGTTCAAAGAGTGGACTAATCTAAATTAAAAGTAAGGACACTACAACAAAACAAGCCATTAGTGTCTATTTTAGTGCCGAATTTTCGTGTTATTTTTTTCTTTTCGATTTGGTATAGCTACCACATGCTAAAGTCGGTGTTAAATGACATTTCAAAATAGTGTCAGGTTTATCTTCCTTTTTAGCACTAGGTTTAACTTCCTTTTTAGTGCCAGGTTTATCTTCCTGTTTAGTGCCGGGTTTATCTTCCATTTTAGTGCCAACTATCTATAGATTAAAATTTATGAAACTGAAAATAGAAAATGGTAAAAAATAAAAAAAAGAAATGAAAAAGTGGTAAAGGAATGTTGGAATTTAAACCTAGATCATTTGATAAAAGACAAGAGCTCTACTTGAGCTGCATCCCCACAAAATCTACCATTAAAAGTGCATATTTCAACTAGAACAAGACTAAGCTTATGCAATTAGAATTTACAGAAACATAATAGGAAAATGGTAAAAAATGAAAACAAAAATGGAAAATAGTAAAGGAATGGTTGGATTTGAACCCATATATCACTTGCCAAAAGGGAAGAACTCTTCTTGAGATATATTACAACATAATTTTTCCATTAAAAATGCAGATCTGAATTCAAACTAGCCTAACCTCTGCATGCAAACATGTGAATAATGCAAATCTTAGATAAATATCAACATTTAATACAAAGGGAAATCTAATTAATAAGAGATATATGGGTGCCATGATTTGAACTTAGATCTCATTATAGGAACGCAAGAGCCTTCCTTATGCCACACCCATGAACTAGATCTGAGCACTTAGAAGAACCCCCAGAATGTCATTTTTTCTTTCTCCATTGAACCTGCAATAGGAAAACAATAATAAACAGTAACAAATCAATAAAGGAAGCAAATTAAAAGATGAATGAAGGAAAAACATAAGCCATTAACTTCCACATGGAAGTTAAACCCTAGACTCCAAGTATGAAACCCAAAACCTGCAACAACAAAAGAACACAACATTAGCGAATCAATAAAGTGAAGGTAAAGTAAAAAATAAAGGAAGGAAGACAAGGGAAGGGAGAATTCATTAGCTTAATTATGGAGGTTCTTCCATGAAATCTTAGCCTCCATGCATGAAACTCTTAATTTGCAATAACAAAACACAATTTTTTTATAGCAAAAATCAATAAAGGAAAGTCCAAGTAAAAGAGGAACGAAAGAGGAGAAGAGAAAGGAGAATCCCTTACCTTCCTCATCGAGGTTCCTTCATGAACCTAAAACCCAAGTCTCGATGAGGATGAAACCCTAAGGGAAAGGGAAAAGAGAAAGAGAGGAAATGAGAAAATAATGAAAAAGTAGGTATTGACGGTATTTTATGAGGGAAAATAAGAAATTATAATGAAAATAATAGAAATTTGTTTACACTCATGAGGATTGAGACAAGTAGCTTATTTTTACCCCTTAATATTTCTTAAATTTCATTTTGAAAAGTTTCCTCCATTTTAATTTGGTTACTCGGGAAACTCAACGCTATTTAGTCAGAGCTAAAAATGAAGCTAAACTAGGTACTAAAAGGAAGCTAAACCTAGCATGAAAAATGAAGCTATTCCTGGCACTGAAAAGGAAGCTAAACCTATCATGAAAAATGAAGCTATTCTTGGCACTAAAAGGGAAGCTATTAACTTTGATTTTAGCTAATGTAGGTGCTGAAAAGGAAGCTAAAATCTGTGCTAAAATGGAAGCTAAAGTCAACACTAAAAAGGAAGCCGTTATTAGCGCTAAAGGTGATGCTAATAACATTGACGGTTTTGCTAAATTTCGTGTAGACTCGTGAAATAATGTTGTTTTTTTAAACTATAAAAAAATCACAAAAAAATTCATGGTTCAACAAAAAAGAAGTTAAAAAGGATGCTAATCACAAAGTTTTGTTGTAGTAGACAAAAACACATGGAAACGACAATTTAGTAAATCCAATTTAGAATTTACTAATGGCAAGCACATTTAGTAATTCATAGGGTATGCATGAACAAAAATGAAGCAAACAATGAATATGATGCGCACATGATAAATAAAACATAACAATGCTTATATAACACGAAAATATTCTATACAATGCTTTGCGAGAGAGTGTATGAGCTAGAAAATAGATTGTCTAACTATCTACTATGTGCTTTGCATTTACGCTCTATTGTATATATTATACATAAAATTAATTTTCAGTTACAAGGTCAAGATCAATATTTAATTGTTGGAGACATTCACTTTTGTAATTATCATCGGCTATTGGTTTTATTGGGGTGTCACAAGCTACTATTGGCATGTATGTACACTGATCACTATAACAATTGGTGCAGCTACTATATGCCTGGATCTAGAACTTGAAATGCACATCTTTGGAACGTGGCACATGGGTGATGAAGTGTGTGCATGAGAGATGATGTGTGGATGTGGCATTAGGGTTTGTGTGCATAGGATTTGGAGGTAAACATTCGTGGTGTTATTTGTATCCCTTGATTGGAGCCATCTAAACTTGTAGCAAACTTTTCTATAGTTGTTGGAACCTAACTATACAAAAAGTCAAAGTTGCCATTGATGTAAAGCCTTGATAAATTTTTAGACACCCAAGGTCAATTTAGAATTTGGCAAAACATCCAAGGGCATTGTTCCAATATGAATGGATCTTGGATCCCAAACTTTGTTCATGCCTATAATGTTTCTTGGATACTTATAAAATTTGTGGTTGGAAAAATGACTCGTTACAAAATTTGCTTACTCTCTCCTTAACTTTACCTATCAAGAATAATAAAATGTTATCAAAAGCACTTCACTTTGAACCCTCTAAGAAAGCTTCCATTTGACACTGTAAAAAAAAGAAGCCAAAGTTAACTTGGTTAGAGGCGGCAAGTGCAATTATAGGTATTTTTTAAAAACCATGAGAATTAGTAACTCATCAAGATTATTTGCACGAGGCCTAGGTTCAAAGCCAATGACTACCACTATAACCTATAAGTATATCTAACAACTTACAAGCCAAATATACTAATAACTCATAACTTAGCAAGGACGGAGATGTCCATAACCATATCCAATATAAGTGACTTAGTAAAAACAAAGACAACCAATATGGAGTCCACTCCAAGAACACCTACCCTTCTAGACTATGTAAAAAGAATTGAAAACAAGATAACTTGGTGGGACACCTACCCTTCTAGCCTATGACTATGTAAAAAGAATTGAAAACAAGATAACTTGGCGGGGAGGTATGGAGTCCACTCCAAGGACACCTACCCTTCTAGCCTATGACCCGTTAATTAATCCTGTTTTTTAATTCCATACGTATGAGCCCCGTTGATTAAGCCTGCTTTTTAATTTCCCTTTCGGTCAATGATGAACGTTGATATAAAATAAAATAAAATATAATATATATTATATACACCTTTGGAGGCATAACGATCCGATTCTCTAAACGGCTACACTACCACAACAGACACAAATTATATAGCCGTTTTACAACGGTCACTTCCAGACCCCACGGTTCAAAAACACCCGTGCTTCCCATCCCTAAAACACAGCTCTCTCGCTCTGCTTCTCACAATTCTTCCCTGTGACGCTCATCATTTTCCACTTCCCCTGTGGGAATCAAAGCAGATCGAGCAGAAGATTCATTCAATGGCAGGTGGATGCATGAATGCACTGGATGAGAAGATTTCAAAGCTCTCCGCAAGGGAAAGCGCAGCGCTCTATACGCGAAAATTATTCAGCTGCACGAATTACACGGTGTTGGCCACAGCATTAGTCTCTGTAATCACGCTGCTCTTTATAAAATTGTCTCCCACCGGTTGGGGATGGATGTTGCTCGTGATAGACATTCTCACAGTCCTGTCAGGGATCGCCGGATTCATTTCCACAACCGAGCCTGGGTGCTACACATTTCAAGTTGTGATGACTGCCATTACTGCCGTTCTTCAGGGCTGCCTGGCGCTGGTCCTCTTCACACAGACCATTCTGTGTTTGAATAATCTCAGGCCTTCCACCAAATATGTCAGCGACGACTATGGGGGGAAAGCTCTGGTTCAATTTCATGCAGTTCTCTCCCTTTTTCTGTTTTGCATTCAGTGGGTTGCGTTGGCACTCTCCTGTATTATTCATTATTGTGTGTTTGTTGATTTCTATGAAGACCTTGATGGGAAAAAGAAGGGCATGAAATGGGGCTCTGCTAAGGTAGATCCTGTAGAACAAGACAATGGTGATGATGCTGTTGTTGTTGTTGTTAAGGAGGAGGATCAGTCTCAGATGGCCAAGGATCAGTCTCAGATGGCTCAGCGGAGAGTATCGGCTTCTCAAGAGTTTGAGAATGTGGCCTTGTAGATTTGAGAGAAAAACGAGTTTATAAGGTTTAATCTATTCTTTATAGTGGGTATTATATATTCTTTTAGGGCGTGTAAAGACTACCAGTATTACCGGAAGAGTGCTAGGGCTCTGGTTTATTCAATTTGAGGAAGAAATTCTTTCTTCCCCCATTTGGGTTTTTATGCTGTATTAATTCTGTTATGCAAGATAACGAATATAAAGACTCTGGGTACCGGGTGCCTGAGACTGCGGTTTGGTCTTCTGGTCAAAGATCTGGTTTATTCAATTTGAGGAAGAAATTCTTTCTTCCCCCATTTGGGTTTTTATGCTGTATTAATTCTGTTATGCAAGATAACGAATATAAAGACTCTGGGTACCGGGTGCCTGAGACTGCGGTTTGGTCTTCTGGTCAAAGATCCATGTCCATGAGTAGAAGGTATTTTGGTCAGAACCATATCCATATGTAGAAGGTCTGGAATATTCAATAAAAATATTAATGGTTCTTAAAATGAATAATCTCACAAGAAGGTGGACCTGCAGTGTTTTTTCTGAAATGGGATGGCTTTTGTTGCACCATATGCTGTGTGTTTTGAAATTGTATTTTTACTGTGTTTGATCTGTACTCTGAATGAATATCTCTGTCAAGAGAAGATCAATGTGTTAGTATTTTACAATATATCATAACACTCCTCCGTACTCTGTCCTCGAGTAGTTCAAACTCCAGAGTAGTCTAGCTTTTACCTCATTTGGGGTAGCCTGAGACTCCAGTTTGGTCTTGGGATAGATCTATATACATGTGTAGGTCTGAAATATTTAATAAATTTGAATGGGTGTTTTGCATTTCACATAAGTTTTATATGTTAAAAAGAATAATCTTACAACAAGCATTGCGGTACTCTAGTAGTTGAGACTCAAGAGTAGTCCAGTTTTTACCAATATGTGGGGTACCTTGCCTGAGACTCCTGTTTGGTCTTATGGATAGATCTCTATCCATGCGCAGGTCTGAAATATTCAATAAATTTTAATGGGTGTTTTGCATTTCACATAAGTTTGAGCTAAAAAGAATAATCTTACAACAAGCATTGCCGGTGAGCCTGCAATGGTTTTTTGAGACGTGTTAGTTTTTTCCAATGTATAATAACACTCTGATCTGTATTCTGTACTTGAGTAGTTGAGAGTCAAGAGTAGTCCAGTTTTTACCAATATGTGGGGTACCTTGCATGAGACTCCTGTATGGTCTTATGGATAGATGTCTATCCATGCTCAGGTCTGAAATATTCAATAAATTTTAATGGGTGTTCTGCATTTCACATAAGTTTGTGTTAAAAGAATAATCTTACAACACGCATTGCCGTTAGCCTGCAATAGTTTTTAACAATGTATCATAACACTCTGCTCTTTACTCTGTACTCGAGTAGTTCAGACTCCAGAGTATTCCAGTTATTACCTCATGTGGGGTACGGTGCCTTGCCTGAGACTCCAGTTTGGTCTTATGGATAGATCTATATCCATGTGTAGTAGGTCTGAAATGTTCAATAAATTTCAATGGGTGTTTTGCATTTCACACAAGTTTATGTGTTAAAAAGAATAATCTTACAACAAGCATTGCGGTGAGCCTGCAATGGTTTGAGATGTATTAGTTTTTTACAATGTATCATGTACTCTGTACTCGTAGTTCAGACTCCAGAGTATTCCAGTTTTTACCTCATGTGGGGTACCTTGCCTGAGACTCCAGTTTCGTGTTTGGCATATCCAGAAGTTTATGTGTTCAAAACTTACAACAAGGTGAGCCTGCAATGGTTTTTTGAAATGGGAATGGCTTTTCTTTGCACTTTTTGCTCTGTACTTTAAATATCTATATCAAGAGCATATCAATGTGTTGGTTTTCTACATTGTATCTTAACTCTGTTCTATATCTGTATTATGAGCACTTGGGTTTTTACCTCATGTGGGTTTCTATTCTGTATCAAAGTCTATTTTGCAATAGTGGGTACTTTGCCTGAGATTCTGGTTTGGTCTTTTAGTTATATCCATATACATGTGCAGTCTGTCAATAAATTATAATGGTTATTTGGCATCGCACTGTAGTTTGTGTTATAAAGAAATTGTCTCACAACAAGATGAACCTGCAATGATTTTTCTGAAATGCTCTGTTTTGACATTGCATTCTCAGAGCAGTGTTCTATATTCTCAATATCTATATCTTAATACTGCTCTGTACTCTGAATATCTATATCTCAGCATATTGATGTCTTGTGGAGGGAAGGGCTTTCCTTGTACCATATAATTTTTTTTGGGTTTAACATTGTATCTTTGCACTTTGTGTTTTTCATTATATGTATATTTTGAGTTGATAATCAAGTAGGCTAGTTGAAGTGGTTGAATGATGCATGCTAAATGCCCCTGCAATACCCTGGAAGCTGGAATTGAATTGATGTTAATATAAAATTTGTTAAGTTTTCACAATTTATAACTTCAATTTTTTTCACTTGCAATATGTAAATTTAGATTATTAGATGACCAGATTGTCTTAACCACAACCACATATCAAAGCACTCGATTGTTTTTTTCTGAACATCAAAAATATTTTACACCACCACTAATTCATTAAACTTCTCTAAAAGTGAAATGATGGATGGGGTCCTCCATTGGTGTAGGGAAAAAGGTAAAATAAAACCTTTGATTATTTTTGCAGGGTGTGACTTCCAAAAAGAACTGGTTGAAAATTTCATAATATTGTTTGTTAGTAAAGAATGAAAGTATATTTTTTGGAAGGAGATTTTGCAGCTAGGGTTTGGTTGCATGGAAGGGTTCTACAGCTAGGTTTCTTTGGTTGTATATCCTCAGCCATGCCTCCTCTGGGGAGGGGGGTAATGGATTACAACCTCTAGTTAGTGGACTATTTTGAAGACTCTTTGTTGGAGGATGATACTCTTGTTTCTTCCTAACTTTGGCTTCTTTTTATTTTCTCAGATAAAGTGGAAGAGAGGGGTTAGGACTGACAAGACAGTCCCTCTGCATTGCTGCAAGTGTTTAGGATAAAGTCTAACCAAATTGTCCCATCAGTTTTTTACTGAATCCGGTTAAAATGCTGCTTGGAAATTGGCTTATGTAATTTTGAAACACTGTTTTTAAAACTCTACCCAAATGATCTAAAACATGATTTGAATAACAAAACTTACACTTTCAGCAATTCTTGGAAAACACTGTTTGTCAGGATGTTAGTTCTTCCTCTCCCCCCATAGGTTGACACGTCTCAACACAGCATAGATCGCATTCAAGGCTCTCTCCTTTTGGTTGTAGAGAGGAGTGAAGCATTGGTAGGGTTGTTGAGGTTCTCGAGGTTCTCTCCCGTGTTGGCTTGGTTGCACTCTAGTTAAACTTTGTTTGTGGAGAGCAGTTGCCTGAAGGAAATGCAGTTGGTCAAGGGTTTTTAACTTTAATATGCTCATCTAATGTGCTCGTCGAAGAGATAAAGGGAGGTGAGGGTTTTCCAGCTGGGGAGACGCAGAAGAAGAAGAAGTGGCAAAAGTCCAGAGGAAGTGGTGTTTCCCTGGTAATCGGAGAAGATATTCATGTCGATTAGATCGGGCTTTTGGCACGGAAAGTCCTAGTTGGAAAATTCCAATGTCGAAGGGTCTCTATGGCTCGCTTAAATGATTGGTTGGGCTCCTCTGGTGAGCTATGGACCCCTTTTCCACCTGTTAGACCAAGGTTGGATTACCATTATGAATGGAGAGTGGTTCTTTGACAGGTTTTACTTGTCGATCAAACCGTGGCACTCCTGTTTCGATGCCAAGGACGAGTTTGATGATATCCACTCCTATGTGGGTCAAGCTACCGAACTTGTCAATGTAGATGTGGTCCGATCGCTCCTTCAAAGCCATTGGGGATACCCTTGGCATTCATTCTCTCATATGATAATTAGAGAACTAATTCGGCTAGATCAGTTGCCGGATTTTTCGTTGAACTGAATGTTAGCAAGGGTTTTTTTGAATCGATGACGCTGAATTTTCGTTGAACTGAATGTTAGCAAGGGTTTTTTTTAATCGATGGAGTTGGTTATGGGGCAAAGACTCGTACCCAATTGTTCAACTATGTCAATTTCCCTTTTCATTGCGCGCGGTGCCATCATTCTTGCTTCAATCGGCACTATAAAAACCGCTTTACACCAAGCATTTGATATGAGTGATTTAGGCCTATTGAGGCAGTTTCTTGGTCTTAAGATCACTCAGAATTTTGATGGGATTATGATTTATCAGTAAAAATATGCTTTGGACCTGATAAATAAGTTCAATATGGCAGAATGTAAAGCGGCACCATTCCCATTCCTCTCAGGAATTAGTCTTGAGGATGGTGATTCTACACCGTTGGTGGATTCTACACTTTACCGACAGTAGATTGGTATTCTTTTGTATCCGACACACTCTAGGCCTGATATTTCTTATGCCGTGAGTGTTGTGTCAATGTACATGCAGCAGCCCCATGAGATTCACTAGAAGGCATCCAAAAGGATCTTGCACTATGTGCAGGGTAGGAGACATTTTGGCATTCACTATGCTGTAGATTCCGATCTTGACTTGGTTGGATTCACTGATTCAGATTGGGCGGGTGATAGCATTGATCGAAAGTCCAATTCCAGATATGTTTTCATGATTGGAACAGGGCCTATTTGATGGTCAATCAAAAATCAGGCCGCCATTGCCTTATCATTAGCAAAGGCAGAGTATTGAGGAGCAGTCAATGCTTGCATTCAGGCAGTTTGGTTGCAGGGTATTTTAGCAGAGTTTGATATTGGTAGCACCACTTCTACTGTCATATTTTGTGATAATAAGAGTTCTACCAAGATATCGACAGATCCGGTTCAGAGATAGAGGACCAAGCATATTGAGATCCACATTCACTACATCTGAGAGCTTGTGCATGACATAACCATTATACTGCAATATTGCCCTACATATGAGCAAATTGCAAACATCTTCACCAAGAGCTTCACTGAGAAGAAGTTCTCTTACCTCTGTTCACTGTTGGGGGTGAGTTCTACTATGGTGAAGATAGATTAGATCCTTCAGTGTTTAGTTTGATGGGGGGTTTTCTTTCCCACTGGGTTTTTGTAATGTCCCTTGTTAGGAATTTTATTAAAATGGCAATTTTCCACTTTTTTTCCCTAGTTCGACCTTTGACTAGTTTTGATCTCTAGGTCCCAAATTTGCCCCAAATGATCCCAAATCTTCTGAGAAGGTATATGAATGATATTAGAACATAAACATGTATTTCAGGGATTCCTTTGGACCTTTAAAATACTTCTGCAAATCCTCTTTCAATTCTGATCAATGTAGGTAACTTTACTAGTGATTTTCCTTTGACTAGTATTGGTCTCTAGGTCTCAAATTGACTCCAAATGCCTTCAAATATTCAAGGAAGGTGTATGAATGATATTAGAACTTGAATATGATGTTTATGGATGACATATGTCCACCAAAAGACCTCTGCAAACTCTCTTAAGATTCTGGACCAATTATGCAATTTTACTAATAATTTGGGGTTCAAATCCCCCTGGGGTAAGTACTGAAAATGGCTTCCCAAATGCCTCCAAACCCACTCAAATTTATGAACAGAGGCATGTAAGGTGTTAAGTATTTTATTAAAGTCTCATATGCACCATTAATGGATTATTACAACTGTTCTCACCCTCTCCCATTCAGCTGCAAAAATCCCCAATTCGACCCTTGGGGAAATGGCACTATTTCACCTCCCAATACAACTAAACTGAGTAAAAATGCTTCAAATGCTCAAGTACAGTACATGAAACTTGTAGAAGACATCCATGGCCATATATTGATCAAAAATATATCAGAGAATCATCCATTCTTTCGAAATCATCATCAATACATTGGCTCACAACAAGGTAGTGGGGAAATGGCATTGTTCTTCCATTAAAAATGAGATTTATACATTTCTACTTGGAATTTCGACTTGAAACTTTTTGGAGATGAAGAAAAAAGTATTTAATTCATATTACAAAATAAATGGGGCATTAAAATATTTCCCAAAGAGTACAATAGCTCACCAAAACCGCCCCCCCTCAAGGATCAAGAATATGTCATCAAAACTGGAAATGGTTGAAGGAGTGAGCTGCAATAGAAGAAACCATGAGCTGCCTTGTAGCTTACACCTGCAAATAAAGACTCCATTAAAGATCCAAATGAAAGGTCTGAATGGCATTTCCAATTACCAACTTGGATGGGAATCTTTCACCCTCGAAATTGGCTAAGGCAAGAAACTAGTCATCCACTAGCTCTCCCTCTTCACAAATGCAATTGCAAATTCTACAAATGATCAAAAGCTGCTTTCATTCTTTGTTATTGACATTTATAAAGTTCTAATATCCTCCATGGGTCGAATTCCTTCCAAGAGACTCATGCCAACTCAAGTTGGGAAGAGATTCCAAAGAATGCCACTTGTACAACAATTCCTAGTCTCCCACTTCCACCAAATCACATGTGGAAGCATCTTAGCTGCCCTAACACCCTTGAGCGCCCTCTTGGAGTCTATTTTTAGCCCTGAAATGTCATATATGTCATATGTCAGTCTTCAAGTCTGATTTGTTGCATAGGTGTCATAGCATTTTCATCATTGTTGTCATAGAGCTAGGGAATCTAGCCCAAGTGTCTCACTAGCTCCAAATTGTCTCTTCCTCTTCCATGGGAGTTACTCTTCCTCTATATTTCGACCTTGGATGAGTCATGCCATGAATAATACCTTTTGTACTCCCCCAAGTATGTTACCATTCACCTTGAATTCGAATTGGTGAGAGAATGATGCCAAGTGTAGTGGGGAAATCTAGCCATATGTGGGTCCCACTTCTTCCGTATGTCTTCATGATCAAATGCCACTTTGATTTTCACTTGTATATATTTATTTAGCTCCTTTATTAAATATTTATGCCACTCTAATGTTCAAACATCATTTATTATCCCCCTTATTCCAAATCCCAAAGCTTCCACCCCAAACCTAGGAAACTAGTAATTTTCCTCCTTGGCAATTATTTGACCTTTAACATCAATTTTACAAACTCTAATGAATATGGCCAATGTGATTAGGCCATTGTGACCCAATTCCAAATTTGGGACATGACAATTTTTCCCTCTTTCCTCTCTTATATTTTTTGAGAATTTTTAGGATTATTTTTGTACTGGGTGACCTATGGACTTTGTTTCCGGGGCCCTTTTATTTATTTTTTATTTTACTCCTCCGCATGAGATTATCTTAAGGGGGGGTGTTGGATCATTTTCCAACCAAACATCATTTATTTGAGCTTCACAGCTTAATTTTCCACTTATCCTAAGTATTTTGACTCAATTATGTGCTTACATCATCAGAAGATCATCAGTTTCAGTAAACTCGGCCTCCTCCTTCATTCAGGGAGTCAACTGGGCCATCAATATCAGTTAATTGGGCCTCCTCCATCATTCGGGGAGCCAACTGAGGTGATTTGCATGACTAAAGCGCCCTACTCACTCTAACTGACAAAATTTATTATTATATTCATCCAATTGGAGTCATAAAGGAGCCCTCCTGCTCAGTTTGACTTCATCCGATGTTATTTTCATCTAATATTCAATAACTGAAGTCAGAAAGGTGCCCTCCCCTACTTTTGGGAATTTAGTTGAGTTCTGGATTTAGTTAGACAGTTTCAGAGTCTGTTAGAGTCAATTGCATGGTAGTTAAGTGGTTAATTGATGTGCCGAGTGGTGTTAACTGCCAAGTAAGCCACTCTCATGCGTTCAATTCGAATGACCTCCCTAGGATTCGAATTGCTTGGCTTATTGTAGCCATTTTTACGCACTGTAATTATCTTATGAGTTAATGATAACGCATGAACTGCTACAAACCTTTTGCATCAGTGTTTTGACATACAATTTTCCCCATGCATCTCTAGTAACTGTTGTCTTTGTTTCATAGATATGCTGTGCTTGAATTTTACATCCAAAGTGTGACAATTTGAGGTATTACAGATGCCCCCTAAAATGTGAGGTTAGAAGAAATTTGATGGCCGAAACACTTTACCAATAATTAAGTCTATAGAGGTATTTGAAAGAGAACTGGAGAAGAGTTGCAAGCTAACATAAACAATATGTCTAACAACCTCGAGGTGAGCATACCCATGCTCGGAACAACTGACTCAAATCATGGCTGCCGACCAATACATCACAAATCCATGATAGTATAGACTCAACAATGACTAAAGACAAATCATGGCTATTAGACTACAAATGTAGATCCATGATAAGAAAATGACACAACCACGAACAATACAAGAGTGGATCCGTGTGATAGTATATCAATGAGGATGCTTAGATAATGTCCATGTGGGAACCTACTCAAAAAATCACCATCGCAACCTAGATGTGCTAAATAGACTTCAAAACCATCCAGGGTCTTCTACCCAATCCCAAATTGATATGAATCTAACCATGTGATTACAAGGTGTTGAAGTCGAACATGGAAAAAACCACTTGACTATTGGTCAATGGTATGAACCGCTAACAAGCGCGAGGGAAATCACCAATGATGAAAATGATCCCCAAGGTATCACTAGTACCCAACGAATGTGAATAAAATTTTTGATGTTGAACACTCGAGGGATTATTTGATCAGATTTCAATGATGAAAACCTACTCTCGAGCACGAGGAAACTTGCCATTAAGGCATGTTGGTACCAAGGTACTAAAGTTGGTTTCTAAGTCTAATTCCTGGATGATGTGTTAAATTCAACATGAATAGACTCGTCGAAGGAGGGCCATGATGAATCCCACATCATCGACACGAAACAGACATTGGAAAGCGATGTGAAGTAATGAATCAGATGAGTATGGACTGACACAAGGACGTAAGGGCTCACAATATTGCAGAGGTTGACCTAGGTAAACTTCCCTTGAACATTGAATGGCATAACAACAATGACTTGGAAGCATTGAATCAACGAAGCAGAAACCAAAACATAATGCGAAAATGATTGAGACATTCTTTAGATGACTTGAAGGAGTGGGACGACTCACGGTATTGGCATGACTCCGAGACAAGCAGATTACCCAACTGTATGACGAGATGCAAACAAGTGCCATGTTCAAGGATGACAAAAGCTGCCATAAAGCTGTCTAAATCAAACTTATCATATTTCTTCCCAACCCCCATCATGCTTGACGAGTATCCCTTTTTTAATGATCTCAAGGAGGATAACAGATGCTCGATATAGCTCATCTTTAGATGAGTCCAACCTTGCACATTTTATGAACCCAAGGAAGGAGAGGTTCGGTCCCATAAGGGTCCTTCGATGTTTGATTTTACGAGTCCAAGGAAGGAAAACTCGATGATTTTTCATGTTTAGAGAGTCTGAAACAATCTAAAGAAGACTCCAAGATTTGACTTTTTCATAAAATTTAGTCCCTAGACTCGAAAAGTATAAAATAATGCCCGGAGGAACTCTCCTAGTCAAAGGTTGAATAAGGTGTGCCTTTTTCATAAATGGTCTAAACGGTTCGAAAAAGGGATAAATTATCACCGAATATACGACCTTTCAAATACTTTTATAAGTGTGAAAGAGACAAGTTCAGTAGGTGTTGCAGCTGCAACCTGATCCCCAATTTTTTTATAAAAATGTAGGGATCCTCCTTTTATTTTTGTATTTCACTCAGAGTTTATTTTCATCCTAGATGTACCTACCCCTGACACTTAGATTTTTATTGAAAAACCAAAGAAAAGCTTTCCCGTATGTTAAATTGCAGGTTGTGGAAGTGTGGATTGCCTTTCTGACTGTTCGAAATTGTTTCCACAATCCCGCAATTCCGCAATCCCGCATTTCTGCATGCCCGCCATCCCTTAGTACCGCATCTAGTCGTTTCGCATCCCACATTGCCGAACTCCCGCATTCCCAATTGCGGATTTCGGATTGCGGGTTACATTGCTAACTTTCCAAAATTTTCTCCCGCAATACCGCAAGCTCGACTTTCCGCCTTCCCGCGTTTCCGATTGCGGATTGCATTTCCGACTTTCTAAAACTAATCCTGCATTCCCACTTTTCCGCATCCCACATCTTCGTGTTCCCACATTTCCGATTGCAGATTGCGTATGCAGATTGATTTTCTGTTTTTTTGAATTGGTCTCCCGCATTCCGCATGTCCGCATCCCGCTTTTCCGCATTCCGCAGTTTTGCAATCCTGCAGTTCTGATTGCGGATTGCAGATGGATTTTTTTTGACTTGCTGGAATGGTAATCCGCAATTCCGCACTTCTGCAATCCCACATGCGGAAGGATGATTTTGGTTATTTTCGAAGGGCTTTTTCGACCTTTCGCCTCTGCGTTAGTTATCATTTTCACGTTGAAAGTAGATCGTGGAAGGATGAATCTTCTGTTTTGTAAATGATATTGATAAATCATACCCCAAAATTTTTATTATGTTCACTATTACTTTGTTTAACAATGAATTATTCTTATGCATTGATTGTAAATTATTCTTACGCATTGATCTTGTTGTTTCCCCAGGACGCAGAGGAAGCTGAAAGGCTACGAACAGAAGGAGCGGTAGGCACAAAAGACAAATCGGGAAATCCAAAGGACACAGAGGGAGCTGAAATACCACGCATAGAAGGAGCAGCAGACACAAAAGACAAATAAGGAAATCCAAAGGACGCAGAGGGAGCCGAAAGACCGCGCACAGAAGAAACGGTAGACACAAGAGCCAAATTTGGAAAGCGAAAGGACGCAGAGAGAGCCTAGATTATCAGTCATTCAAGACAAATTCTCTTGTAATATAAATATGGTAAAATGGTACTAGAGAAAATGACTTTTGCTAGTGAAATCGAGACTGGATACATTGTGTAAGAGAACTATTTTTTTGCTAATGAGGAAGGACCTGTTCACTGGGAAAAGCTTGCACATATTTTTTGCGTGGAATGTGTGACTAACAGATCAACACTATTTCTTATTCTGTTCATGTTCATGTTGTGAGATATTTCTAATTTTGTTGAACTATTTCAATGGCGATGAATGATTTTACGTATCTATTTTAATGTCTGTGTGATAACATAGTAAGAAATTGGTTTAATCATAATCAAAGTTATCTTTGTAATTTTCTGCTGTGAATGTGCATACTTTATCTTAATAGCTATCTGTTGGATTTGTATAAGCATTTTCAGATTATTACTCTTATTTAAACTCGCTCCTTGCAAGGATAGGTTAATTAGTTTAGAATAGAATTAGCTGATTGATAAGGTAGAAGTGGTAAGACGGGAGGTAAGATCCTACGCATCACTTGTGAGGCTTCTGCCTGTCAATTATAGGTTAAATGCATTAGTTAGATTAGAATCACTTGCATATTCATACCCTTAAACATAAAATATAAACGGTGGTCCGGGACACAACTGGTACATAAATTAAACATACACACCTATGGTAGTCGGACCGTTAACCAGACGGATTCCCCATACCAAACATTGAGTGATCTAATTGGGATTATTCATTGGGGAGAATCCCTACTGTCGATGCTAGGATTTTTCGGGTAACAACAATTTTGGCGCTAGAAGGAGGGCCGTCAGGGCATGGCTGGCAGAGGAAATCCGTTTTCAAGAGAAAATTTCTCCGGGTCTCCATTGGAAACAAACCAACCAGAAGAATTAATTTATGAAACTGATCATCAAGAAAAGTTAGATTCTGAAACTGATCATATCGAATGTTTACATGTTTTTCCTCACATAGAAGTAGATAAATTCATGAGACATACTAGATCTTACATAAGGAAACTTGGAGGATTACCAGTGGTACCTTTACTACCTAGAAGGAGAGCCCCTAGAAGACAAGTTGTGCAAACTAGGGATTCTGTGCTTGTGTAATATTTGGAACAATGAGTTGATTTATCATTACAAGATATACTAGATCCCATTAATTAATTGAGGCCTAATTCTCCATAAACAAATACTACTCCACACACACAGAATCATACACCACCCCATACACCTCCACATTCTCCTAGGCGTATTGCTAACATGACTCACAATGCCAATCAACAACCTACATGGAGAACCATAGGACCACTCAACCTAGCTGCTCCTTTGCATGATTTACCTAAGCATCCGGAGCGAGTGCTACCTAAGTTTGACCCTGGAAAATGGATCTCTGCTGAAGATCACCTAAAGAGCTTTTACTTTGCTTTGAACCTATTAAATGTGGAACATGAGGATGTAGTGTGCAGATTGTTCCCTTACACTTTTGAACCAAGAGAATCATCCTGATATTTTAGCTTACAGGATGATTCTATAGCATATTGGGATAGTTTTGAAAATATTTTTTTTGAATAAGTTTGGTACCCAAAATACTGTGGCTTCACTTATGAAAGAATTATTGTCTATGTGGATGGAAAATAAGGAGAAAGTTCAAGAGTTTAATCAGATATTTACTATCATTTTGAATAGTTTTAGTGCTATAACTAAACCTGCTGAAGAATCATTGGTAGAATATTATATACAACAATTCTCCCATACATAGCCATGTTTGTCAAAAGATCTATTAAAACTACTTTAGCAGAAAATTACGAAGAGGCGAATAAAGTAGAGGCAGAAATAGACAATATCATCAAACATTCTTTGGATTTGGAAGTAAAACCTACAATAAATAAGAATCCTTTAATATTGACCATACCTAAATAAGAATTTGCAAATGAATTAGAAAATGTGGTCAAGATGGTTCAAAAGTTGTCCAATAAAATAGTAGATTTGGAAAAAGAAAAGGGTGCGAGTTCTTCAGTAAGAAAACCATTTAAGCCTTTCTATAAGAAAGATGAAGAAAGAACAGAATCACAACCACTATTAAATAATTCCCCTATTTTTAATTTGAATGAAGTTGGCATGGACCACTTTTGCACATTTCATCAAGAGCATCATTTCGAGAAAATTTTCCCACAATGGATTAATTCAATGACCCTTGTGATGAATCAATTATTAGATACACAACTAATAGACCGGGAAGATCAGGAAGAAGACCAATATAATGAACCAGAAGATCAAAATGAAGAAACTACCTTGGTATTATGGGATTGGGCACCAACTTTGGGTTCAAATGAAGAAGAAAAGGTGGAAGAAATACAAAGATCATCTGTGGATTATACCACAAGAAGTAAGGGACCAATAGAAGAGAAAAGTATGGTACTTCCCAAAATGAAGACAACCAAAGAAAACATAAAGAAGAATAATAGTATAAATCAGTCATAACCAAAATTAAATTCTGGGGTTGTAAAGGAGACAAACCCATTAAGCAATAAACAAGTAAACCCTGTAGTCAACAAATTTGATAGTGGTAGAAGGGTTGGAGGAAATCATAATATGGGATATGGCATTGTAGAAGATATCAAGAAAACTAAAGAAAATATATCTCTGTTTGAATTGTGTAACTTGCCACAACAAAGGAGAAAATTATTAGATCATTTTGACGTAAAATCAAGCAGTACAGTAAATAAACAGTCATAAAGGGTTGAGTCTGATACCGAAATTAACGAAGCAAGTATTAATGGAAAATCGAAATATCAAACTTTTCCTTTCCTTTTGACTTTTGAAATCTTCAATTATAATGTGCATAACTTCTTGGTAGACTCTGTGGATTCATCTAACATCATGCCACTATCTATTTGCAAAAATATTAATGGAAAACCCATAGCATCCCCTTCTCGTATTATACAACAAGAAAGATCTGATGTTAAAGTTATTGGGGAAATGAAAAATGTCTTGATCAGATTGGCTGCAGACCCAAGAGTGTGTCAATTTATTGATATTATGGTAGTGGATATACTAGAAGCTTATGGGTTAATACTGAGTAGGGATTGGTCAAATAAGCTAAATGGTTATTTCGCAACAGATTGGTCTCATTTATGGCTGCATTATCAGAATAAGCAGAAACAAATTAAGGTATCGAGGGAACCTCATATGAAACATAATGTGACTCATCTAGAAGGAAAAAATGAGCCAGTGAATTTTTCATCTTCGATTTTGGGAAATTATTTTTAGAAATTGAGCCAGGGAATTATCATGCAGAAAATGCTGGCCATGATTCAGACAACCGGTCCGATCTCCTTCAATTTGCACGTGATGATGATATTGACTGTAACATAGTAGAATTAGTTACTGACTTAGATAATCATACTAACATAGTTTAGTTAGATGATAGATTTTGGATTTTATACTTTGATGGCTCCAAAACACAAGAGGGAGCAGGAGATGGTTGTGTTCTTGTTAATTCTCAAGGAAACAAACAATTTCTCTCTTGTAGATTAGAATTTGAATGCACGAATAATACTACTGAATACAAAGCTTTAGTTCAAGGATTGAAAAAGACCATTGATTTGAATGTTAAGAATTTAAAAGTTTTTTCGTGAATCAGAAATAGTTGTTAGGACAATAAGAAACACCATTCATTGTGTATCTCCACACTTGAAAGGGTATCAGTCTGAAGTATGGAATTTGATATCAAATTTTAATGATTTTAACATAAATTCCATTCCTAGTTACAAAATGTTGCTGCTGACTTACTAGCTGTTTCTGCTTCACGGTTAGTACCAACTAATAACAAATGTTCTATCGAATTGCTTTTCATCCCATCTGTACCTGATAACATTACAAAATTGAGAGTGTTTGATGATGATGAACATATTATCAACTTCTTGACAAATGAAGATACCTTTAAATAATCCATTATTGAATAAGACAAACACCAATTAGAATTGCAAAATAAGGATACCAAAAAAGCAAATTTTATTCCAAAAGGAGTACTAACTCTTGAAGTATTATTTGAAGTACATCACAAGTTCAGGAAGCCTGCAAATGTCAAGACAAATAACTCCTTGATGCAATATGAGTTGGTGAACTTAGGGATAGAAAAGGAACCTAAATTTGTTAATTTGGGAAAATGTTGCTCACCTGGCGAGAGATGCAAATTTATTAAACTTTTTCAGCAGTACAAGGACATTTTTGGATCGACATATGATGAGTTAAAAACTTATGATACATGCATCATACAACATGTGATACCCATCAAACAAGGAGAAAAACCATTTCAGCAACAACTCCGGAAGATGCATCCTACACTTGAACCTTTAATACAAAAGGAATTAAAGAAGCTACTTGATGCTAAAATTATCTTTAAAGTTCGACACTCTGAATGGGTGGCCAATTTGGTTCCTGTAAGAAAAAAATCAGGAGAAATCAGACTGTGTGTTGATTTTCGAAATTTGAACAGGACATCATATAAAGGCAACTATCCGGTCCCACCCACGAAACAAATCTTACAAATGGTATCAGGATAAAAAATGTTCTCCCTATTGGATGGATTTCAGGTTACAATCAAGTATTAGTGGTCGAGAAGGATCAAATCAAGACTACCTTTCGCACAAAATGGGGAACATTCACTTATATAATAATTCCTTTTGGCCTTATGAATGCTGGAGCCACATTTCAAAGGGAAATGGACATCACATTCTGAGGTTTGGTCGTCCACTGTGTTGTTATTTATTTAGATGATGTGATAGTTTTTTCTAAGGAAAGAGAAGATCATGCTTTCCATTTAAAACAAATTTTTGAATGTTGTAGGAAGTATGGTATATCTTTGAATCCTAAGAAATTTTTTTTTTTTTTTTAAGGAAAACCGTTAGGGAACATAATCTCTAAAAATGGAATCTCTATAGACCCAAAAAGAATTCAAGCTATAACTCAGATTCCCATGCCCCATAATAAGAAAACTATGCAATCATTTATGGGCACAATAAACTTTGTGCGAAGGTTTGTACCAGATTTTGCACAAATTATAAAACCTTTGCAGCAGATGGTGAAGCAAAGTGTGCAATTCAAATGGACTGATATTGAAAAGAACACATTTAAGGATATAAAAAATGCCATTCCTCATGCACCTTCATTGAGCAGTTCAGATTTTGAAAAATATTTTATTATATATACATTTTCTTCAGATTATTCTCTTGCAGCAGTGCTCACATAGAAAGGAGAGCAAGGATGTGATTACCCAATATCTTTTATGAGCACTAGGTTACAAGGAGCTGAACTAAATTACCTAGCTGTAGACAAACAAGCATATGCAGTTTTCAAGGCAATGAAGCAGTTCAGACCTTACATTATGAAAAATAGAACAAAGGTTATAATACCTTTCCCAACAGTCATATTTCTATTTATTCAGAAGGAGTTAGGAGAAAGACGAGGATATTGGGTGACTGCACTACAAGAATATGACCTAGAATTTAAACCAACTAATATCATCAAAGGCCAAGGGTTATGCAAATTGCTTACTGAAAATACAATTGATAAAGATCATGGCTGGGAAAATGAATCAGAAATGAATCTAATTGAACTATGTTCCACTTTCACCACTCCATAGTCTTGGTATAGATATTTAATTCATTATCTTCAAAATGGATATTTGTCGGAATATTGGAATTCAAAGCAAATAAGGGCACACTGATTAAAGTCAACATCATACCAAATAATAAATGGAGTGGTATTTATAAATAATTATGATGGATTTTTTCTCAGATGTCTTGAAGAGGATGATGGAGAGAAAGTGGTAAAGGAGTTACATGATGGCCCAGGGAAAATGAGAGTTGGATATTATTGGCCCACTGTTTTTTAAAGACGATCATGCTTATGCAAGGAGATGTGATGTATGTCAGAGAAGTGCTGGCAGACTACCAAAATGAACAAAACCACTACAACCAATTATCATTTCAAAACCATTTGAGCAATGGGGTTTAGATATCATTGGGGAAATCAATCCCAACTCTTCATTGCAACACTGATACATTCTCACCGCTACTGATTATTTCATTAGGTGGACTAAAGAAACTCCTATATGCAAAGTAAATGCAGATGCGATCATCTGATTTTTGCAAGAAAACTAGGTTTGGAGTTCCAATTTCGTTAGTTTTTGATAATGCATCTTATTTTTCTTCTTCTAAGTTAAGTACATTTTCTATGGAAAAAGGAATTAAATTTCATTATTCATCCAACTATTATCCTCAAGCGAATGGGTTGGAAAAATCCACCAATAAAAATCTTATACGAATATTGAAGAAAAAAGTTATTGGAAACCAATGAAATTGGCATGTAGCCCTTCCCAACGCTTTATGGGTAGATACAGTTACTCCAAAAGACTCTTTAGGGGTTTCTCCTTACACCTTAGTCTATGGGAAAGAGGTTATTATCCCCCCAAACATACTGCTCCCTTCCCTACAGTTGGCTCATGCAGCACGAGGATCAAATAGAGAAACCATGCAGTCACAAATTAATACTTTGCTAAAACTTGAGGAAGCACGGAAAAAGGCCAAAGATAGGTTCAACTGTCACAAAGACATTGTTAAAAAATGGTTTGATAAACATAAATCTGGTAAAAAAACTTTTGAGGTAGGAGACCTAGTTCTAAAGTGGGATCATCCTCATGAAGAAAAGGGCAAACATGCAAAATTTCAACAATTGTGGCTTGGTCCTTATCAGATTGTGGAGAAACTTGGCCCAACAACTTATAAGTTACAAGATTTACAAGGGGGAGAGAAAAACTCCCTGTCAACGGCCTAGCACTCAAACACTACTTTTCTTAGATTTAGAGAAACCTGTTGTACATAAATAAATTTGTTGATTTTATCCTTTTGTTTCATTTCATTTGTTTTCATCTGAGGATAGTTAGCTTCAGCCTTATCTCATGTTGTGTTGATTTTGCGTTACTTGCTTGATTTTGTTTAATAAACCTCATCTCAACTTTCGGAGTAGCATAGATTTTCTTTTTCTAAGCTTCCATAATAAGAGTTTCAATCACATAGTTTTCTTTGTATAGTCTAGCTACTAGTTATTCATTAGGTTTTGTTTGATATCTTATATTCCCCCCCCTCCACTATCATTCTGTCCCTTTGGATATTTGGAAATGAAGATGATACCCTTATTTGATGCATATGCTGGATTGAACTAAACATTCATAAGGTATACACAAGAAATGTCTTCATTGGTTGCATCTAATTGTTTTCATGAGAATGAGTATGAACATATATGTGTTTTATGAAGGAGGCCACATTCAAAATCTGTCCAAACTGAAGAAAGTCTAGGTTTGCAGAATTATGGAAATGCATTCTTTGATTTTGAATGCAAGATAAAAGTTAACAACATAAATAAAAAGGAAGGAAGATCATTGAATATACAATTAGTGTTGATACCATTAAACGATTTAGTTAACGATGTGTTACATCGTAATTTTCCACCTTGTGAGCATCAACATTGATTGGCCTTTAGGATCCATTTTATTGACTCAGATCCACATTTTATCCTCCAGGAACACACTTTTCCCTATTTTTGTTCCTGTACGCTAAATGTTCCACTATAGCTAGTGTACACACAGGTTGTTCCACTATAGCCAGCGTACACCAAGTTAAATGGTAAAAACCAATAGATAATTACTTTTTACTTCCAAAAAGTGGTCTTAGGGTGACCTTTGGCCCTCCATATACCCTAAAACGACTTGGTTCGACCTTTCACTTACCTTTGGAAGGCTATATATTGAGATCTTATGGTGTACGAAAGGGAGGAGAAAGGGAGAGCAAGATAAATCTAGTGGATTTTTGCTGTGACTTGAGTCTACACTCATTGATCCTTGTTGTTGTGAACTCCTTATGTTCACCTACCCAACTCCTTTCATAGTTTGAGTTTGCATTGCATGGGGGATTGAAGTGGTGGATGCACAAGTGGAGAGACCCAGTTCTTGGTTCATATTGGTTGCCGACAAGAGGTCGTATCATGTACTTCTTGTTATGAATTAATGGAAATACTCATTTTCTCATCCAATTGATGTTGTGAATGTTGTTTAAATTACATTGGGTTACATTTGCTTATGATATCATGGATCATGTTATTGATTATGCTAATATCTTTCACATATTATATGCACTTGCTTGTATTTTTTGTTGAGACTAATTTGCAGGTTCAAGTGTAGAGATTGAAAGCTCAACGGAGATCTACTTCAAACATCCGGTTGAAGGTTGGTTTTATTATCCATATCTTAGCATTTTCATTATAATAACATTGCATTGGGAATTGAGTTATTTTCTGGTAGTCAGCTGTATTGTGTGGTCTACCTCGAGCCATAGGAAGTTTTCTCCGTAACAGAAATGGCGACTCCGCTGGGGAGAACCTCCATTTTTGGGGATTTTTAGGCATTTGTCCTTATTTTGAGTTTCTGTTTATCGATTTTCTGTGTCATTGATTGGTCGTTGGCATCTACAGTAGAAAAATAGATTTTTCTGGGATGTTTAACCTTTTTTGGGCTCATTTTCCTTTCCTTGTATGCGGGTCAACCTAGTTTTGACCGTGTCTACCCACCCCTGTGTGAACTGTAGCCCGCGTCTACCCGCAACTGTTCTATGAGCAATTGCGTACAACTCCAGGATTGTTTGATTTTTGGCCTTGGGTGGTTGCTGGGTTGGTTCTAAGTGTTCCCGAGTCTTAGTTGGCCTGTTTCATGACTGTCCCATGCTCTGTTTGTGACCAGAAGCTCCTCTTTCTTTTAATTTTTTGATATTTTTAATTTTTCACAATTTCTTGTTTTATAGCTCATTAGCTTGGCTGAATCTTATTGTTTGGGATTTGCTGGGTTGTCTATTTGATATGCTCTGCATTTCTTTACTGAATAGTTAGATTTTGCTTGCATTTTTTCATTTCATTATATTGAAAAAATACAAAAACATTGTTTTGCATTTTCCTTGCATTTATAAGAGAGAATACAAAATTATTTGATTTATGTACTGCATTTTGCATCTGAGTGATTGTGATTTCATCTAGGACTTGCTTGCGCATTGAAACTTTAAAGAGGTTGCATTTTATTTCGAACCGTTGGATTGATTGTCATTTTTTTTTTCCACGGAAAAGTCGTAATTTTATTATCAGAAGATACAAAATTACATTCTGCAGATATATGGAGAGCGTGAACTGCTCCATACATTGTCACATATAGGTGGATACAGAAAAAGAGCTCAGGAACAAACCCTCATTGCCCAGAAAAAGAATACAAAAAACATCCGTCAAGACGACTAACCACAAACTCCAGAGAATGGGTGCCCCACACACGTTAGCCCTCCAAGAACCCTAGGCATCAGGATCCTCAACAAAACCACAGCGTTTATGCCTCCACCGAAAGAAAGAATCCATCAAAGCCAAACCCTCATTAGGGGAAGCAACAGCGCCCAGCAAACCCCAGATGAAAATGCAGCCAGCCAAGATCCCAAAATAAAGCTAGGAGCAGACCGCCATAGCACGCCGAGATTCCCAGGTGCCAAAAAGACTCAGACGCCTCCACCGAAAGCACCCACCAGCCTACACGAGCCCTAAGTAGCAGTAACCTCAGCAAAAACAGCTCTGCCTGTGACCAGCAACAGCTCAGAACCTTTGCAGCAAGCCAGAAACCAGAACCCATAAGATATCCACAGCTCCCAGGATCTGCCTCCACTCCTCAGGCACCACTCCCGGACGCAACCGCCTACCTCCCAGCAGCAAAGGCAGTTCAACCTCAATAAAGAGGGATATGACAGAGCTCCCTGCAGCGTGTAGGAAGGCAGCGACGATTAAGTGAGCAGCACCCAGAAAAGGCTGCAAACCCTGTAAACATTGAGTAGGAAACCGATCCTATCCACGAAATCCACAAACCAGAAAAAAGAAAAACACAGCTCTTCCAAGCCGACCGCAGCCCTCAAGATCCGGAGAAATGGGTACCGCTGCTAGCCTCCTTCACCGACTGGTGCCAAGAACGACATCCGCCGGCCTCCAAGAACCCACGGAAGCCCACGGTGACAGTCGCCTGAGACCAGCCACAACAACCTTTGCACAACGCCCTCCATTAACATTGTAGAACCTTCAAAGCCGACCCTCATCGGAGGTGCAGGAGATCCTCTTCTGTGGACACCGCAACAGACTCAGCAGCCTCCTAAACCGACGAAAAAGAGCAGCCAGCCAGGAACCCTCATTTAAAACCCTGGAGGAGAAAACGCCATAGCAAAGAGCCCCTGAAAATGAGACCACGGGACGCCACCACCGGAAGAATAGCTTCGCTCTTTAGGAAAAACCTGCAACAAACACACAGCGTCTATGTACAGAGGGGAAAGGGCGGCTGGGCCAAGCCCTGGCCGCCCAGGCTAAACACAGAGACGACCCTTGGATTGATTATCATATTAGTGGCATGCTTCTTATTGAATAGATGAGTCTAGTGTTTTTCGATTGTGCATACCATTGAGTCTTATACATCATCAGTTTCACGACCATATCCTTTGAGTAATTACATCCATTAAAATCAACGCTTAATCTTAAAATTGATTAGAAACAATTTTCTTTTTATAGGGTGCACCAACTAGCTTAGGTTTAGAGTCTTGGAATAGATCATTGTGAGTTAACAATTCAATACTATTGAACCAACATTATGTGTCTGACTAGGGAGTGGTGAAACCCATGGTATACATCAGTGTTCTTAGGAAGCTCTACTAAAACCAGAGTTAAGCACAAGGTCACGGGAGGTTGGTTGAGGAGATATCCCTCCAATACTGGCTGAGCGTGGGATATACTTCCAAGATTTATTCGTGTATGGGGGCTCTTGGGGGATTTGACCCTCTTGAGTTTCGAGATTAGCTACCCTACCCATACAACGGATCCCACTTGTGACTGTTCGCCTGAGCATTGGTTATATGATGGTGACCTTAGTTTCTTTACCTAGGTATCACATAGGGCATTCGTTGCAGTTATTTTGCGATTGTCCTGAGTTAGATAGGGGTTGGAAAACACAGTTTCCTATTTTACAGGGATTTGACCTTGAGCATGCAGTAAAGTCTGGTAACCATTATAACTGATTATGTTACCTCCAGTTATAGTTTGGGAGTCTCAAGCCTCTCCTAGGAGAGACATATAGGCTGTAGTGTCGGGAGATCCCTTGAGCCAGTCCTGTTTGCGTGCATTTGGCTGTAGTTTCTTTAGGTGTGTGCTCTTTGATCATTAGTTGGTCATTAGGGGGCGTTTAGATTTGTTGTTATCATGGAGGAAGATCCACCTCTCCGTAGGTCTCGTCGTTTGGTTGGTCTACCAGCCGATGAGGTAGCACGTCCTTTTAATAAGAGACACCAGAGGATCCCCTTTGATCCTTTTGATACTTTTGACGAAATCCAAGATTACATTATGACTTTTGCATCTGGCACACCAGGAATAATTCCCATGACTCCATCGGGTGAGGTCGATGGACAGACCGTTCCTTCCACCCCTAGGGAGGTTGGAGAGGAAGGTTCACCCCCACACATCACTTTTTCAAGTTTTGGGCCATACCCACCCCTGAAGCCAAACCCATATCATGGTACACACACTCAGGGATTCTGATATGGGATGCCATATCTCAATGACGCCACAAACCCTTTGACCACTAATCCTTCTTCACTTGGTATTCCCACTCTTAATTTGAATGTTACGTCCATGTCACATACCCACCCATCCATCCAAGGCAAGGGAGGAAACATGCTACCAATCTATGGGGCTTTTCATAAAACTCAGCCCATTCATTAGATGCAGACAGTTAAAAGCAAATGTGTGCAAATGTAAATCAAACAAATATGCACAGCGGAAATAAACTCATCCACACACATGTTTTCTTATGCACTCAATATATCAATAACCGTCATTAATTTAACCACTGCAAAGGTAAAACACGTAGGTATAAAACACTTATATTTGTTGTGCACTTGCCCCAAACAACTAGTTATGTCACTGCAACGTTCCACCCAACCATAGGTCTCTGCCCAGCCTGTATTCTTTCAGCACTCAGAGACCACCCCCGAGCTGGGCATGATATCTACAAGGAAAAATGGCTCTCAAGCTTTGCACAACCCAAAGCAATGGATACCCATCTCAACCCCAACATTCATTTACATACAATAACTCAAAAACTGGGCATGGACACACAATTCAGCAAGGGGATTTACAGAATAGGGTCTAACGGTTTTCCCAAATCATTGCACACCCAAAAATAGATTGTGGGAAGAGGAAATCAACCCTAGGGAAGAAAACCGATTTCTCCCATAGATGTATGAGCATTCAGTGCGCCAAAACAACCTCAATTAAACCTCGAATCGTTTCCCCTTCTTCCCCACTATTATACAACATAAAAGCGCCCCTCCCAACTAGGAAAATGAAGGAAAGCATAGGAAATCCATGGAGGAAAATGCCCTGGTAGCTCCCAACTCGTGAGAGGAAAAAAATGATGGTTGAATAATGGCTTGGGAGCAATTTCATGGCTCTTTTTTTGCCCAAGAATCCAAACACGAAATTCTAGGAAGGGTGGCTTGCCCATACTCGAATTTGGACAGCCATACCTCTCCATTCCCCAAGGCATTAACTACATCAACCAACTCTTGGAAGAAATGAATGGTTGGGTACAAAATTCAACATATGTAGTTGGGGGTTCATGGTTTCTCTCATTGACACTTGGCTGGACTTGATTGGCTCAAGGGTTTGAATATTTCCCTCCCAATTCCTTGTAAAAATCATGCCCCCATCTCTTGTTGCATTGCATAGCTAGTTGTGGGCATTTATATTAAAATGCATATTTACAATTCTCATGGTTCACTAGAACATGAGTAGCATAATATCAAATACTTGCCTCTTCTAGATTGAGCATTCATTAGCGGGGCCTTGGCCTTGAGCTCCACGCTAGGAATCATACATAATATGCATACATTATTTACATTATAGCCCAAAATATTATAAGGGTCAAAATGGGGGACGTAACATTTCCCTCCCCTTGGAATAACACCGTTCTCGGTGTTCCAATACCTAGGAATACATAAATGCTATCTACATGTCCAAAATTCACAAAATATGGCAGGTCTGTCCTGCATTTGACCCTTTACTTGGGTTTTCGGGACCAAGTCCTTTGGTCTTCACAAAATGCTCCTGATGTCTGGGACCTTCTAGCTTTGCATGAGGGCATTGTTCCAAAACAATCCCTTCCCTTTCTTTACCTTCCTGCTGATCTACAAGTCTGGAAACTTTATGGAAGCTACCCTCTTGCTGTTCAATTGTTGGGCAGTCGCGGAGGCAATGATTTCCTCCACATCCCCAACATTTCATTGTTTTCTTTACCTTTTCCTGCTCAAAATCCTTTGAGTCTTCCCACCTGGAACATTTGTTAATCGACCGATTGGACGAATGCTTCTTCGTTGATTCACTTTCCTTTTCCTTACTGATTGCTCCCATAATGCTTTTTACCTCTTTTTGCAGACGAATAGAGTCCTGCAAAACCTTGTGGTTCATCTCATTCTGTTGCCTCTGTAGCTTGAGCATCTCTCCAAGATTTTCTTGGGTCCTAGCAATTGTTTGAAGACGACTTTCAACCAACTCTAATAACCCTTGGTCTACTGCCATGGTCAATATGCACAATTGACCCCACTTTGCTTACTAGCAACACTTGCTTGTGCCTACTGCAACCAATTGTTTCACTTTCTTACCTGTGAAATTCATCATGGAAATCCTTTGTTAGGACAAGCATAATATAAACATTAAAATTAGTCAATTATTTTTCCAATTGACATGGAATGTCCACGCTTTATTCATGGGACTTCCACACTTTTCATGCTTTCCCAACATACACACGAACTCATTCATGTTCATTCTTTCATAGGAATTTTACTATTTCAGCATTCACAATTCATTTCAAGCAATTCTACACAATCTCTTTTCATCCATGACATGCACTCAACAATCTTTTGTTTTATAAATGCATCAATCAAAAGGAAACAGAAGAGTAGGAGTTTTCTCCCTCTTAGTCTTGTTATATTATGGAGCTACACCGTCACTGTGGTTTCATGTCCCTTAGTCTCTTTCACTTCAATGTGAATGCTTTGAATTTATTTTCTTGGCTATGACACTTAGTTTCTAAGATCTGTCTAAGGATTTTCAACTAAGGAACCCTTCTCCATTTTGGCCTACAGACCTTTGGCTGCTAGGACCCACTCATGTCCACTAGCACCATCTTTCATTACTGCTCATACTGAGCTCTTTAGGACGGTCACATGTCCATCTGCATCCCTATGATGCCTTCATAATCCTTGCTTCCAGCAATACCTACACTCAAACATTGAATCAATTCATGTTTAGTTTATTTTCATATGGTTTATCTCTTAAACAAGAGTTTAGTAAATCATAACCAAACCAGATACACACGTATTTTCATAAGCAAGATGTCTTCACTTTATTCCACGACATTCTTCTTTGCTTTACGAGCCTTGGATTTCCCGTGGATACAATTATGAATGTTGGGCCAACACGTAGGCTACTCCACAATCATTCGAATAAGAAATGCCAGGCCAGTACGCCTACGGGGTTTATTAATAATTTCCTTTAGCAATATGCTAGGCCAGTGCTCCGACTGGTTTTATTAATTAATTAAGGAATGTTGGGCCAGCATACACATTGCTTTACAATATCAAGTAGTTAATGCCCAACTAGTCACTCTCTGGACTTATCAAGAACTTTATAGCATTCAACCAGTTACTCCCTGGATTTCTCCATAATTTATATCGCTCACTCATTTACTCTCTGGATTTTACCAGTAATTTATATTACCCACTCATTTACTCTCTAGATTTACCAGTAACTTATAGTTCTTTCAGGGTCTTGCTTTCCTGCAATGACCAAGGTTTCCAACAAAGAAACAATAGCGTATCAGCTTAGTTGTTAGAAGACTTATACATGAAATCTTCATTATTCCAAACAAGACATAAATGAAAACGAATACTTATATGTATTGTGCGTTTCCCCTCTAGTCCACAGGGTCCTGCTTCGCTTTGCAAGCCTTGGAATCGCTTATGGAATTTGATGTAGTTAATGCTTAACCAATACACCTTCACACCGACTGGGTTTACCAAGCATTTGGTGGTGCCCAACCAGTCCCATACCTGGTTGGCCCTCTCCAATGCCGAGCCAACACATTCATTTGGGTCATCAGCCAATGGAAGGAAACTGCGCCACCGACCATTATAGGTCAAGGCTCTACTACGGAGCCTTAGGAATCTCAGGGTTTTCAGTCAGTCTTGGCGCCCCCCTCCTACTGCTGACCCAATAGAGATTTTATGCCTTCACCAATGCCACCACACCTTCTCGCACCACAACCCTTCACACACACATCAACTCTTCATTCATACAAGGACGTCACTCCTTCTTTTGTGCGAATCGGTGGTTCCTTTTAGGAACTTTATAGGTGACTTTCTTGATTGCAAGTTAGCATGGCCCCACTCACATAAGGATGATACCCCTTTTCACTACACAGCTCCTTGGGTTTGTCCATCCCTTCCAGTATTATTTAGTGTGAGCATAGAAAGGTTACCAATTCCTACACAGTCCTTCTGCGTACCCTTCTACACTTTGCCTCTTAATGTGTAGTGCCAATTGGAATCTATGTAGGATGACAACACAAGAAGGATAAGCAGGCTTATCAGTATTGCTGCTCAAAATCATAACCACATTCCATAACATTCACTATCAAGTATTGAAACACCAGGAATGCGTCCATTCCCTTAGGGTGTAGTCAATATTGACAACCCTATCATGACTTAGCACCAGAAAAGGTGTGCACCCCCTTTCCAATGTGAGCCATGTAGGCCCTAATCATACTTAAGCAGTCTGAAATGATATAAATAAAATAGAGCATGCTTTACATATTATCCCTAATAATTTAGACATGCATATTCTTATTTAGGGTCACATAATATTCATTCATTTTTTAGCAGGTGTATCTTTTCTTCATTTGCGAAGAATGGGGGCTCCCTTCTCTGAGTCAACAGTTATTTGGTTTGCCACCCCAATCTTTCCATGTTCCATAATCCACACATTCTTCTTGGCATAGATTTACCATCTCACTCTCATGGTTTTCCAACATACAGCTCAGCTGAGATGTCATCCTTAGAATATGCCATGGTGTTTCACCCGAAACCCATTTCCAAAGCATGGGGTCCTTCCCATGGAGTTTGGCTTCTGCAGGTCATCACACATGGTCTTCCTGCAATGTGTCTTCCTGGAACATTTATCAAATAGCCAAACAGTTGGCAGCATTTAACAATAATCATTCAATGGCATTAATAATTAAATTCAAGTATGAATTTGCAATTATGTTCTCTACAGAAATTGATTTGCTTAGCCATGAGTCTGTTCTCATATCGTTTGGCTCTTGCTCATGGTATATTCCAATATTCATCATGGACTTACCCACATTTTCCATGCCCAAAACAATCTACCTGAAATCTAAAATTTCAATAAGCTGAATGCTTTGTAAGTCTCTTGTGCATATAATATTTCATTGTTGCAACAGTCACTGAGGTGATATCAGAATTATAACACTCAATAACTCAAACACCCTCAGCTATGAAATGCAACGAAATATATATATATATATGCATCATCATCATAATAAAAGTGCAAGACACAGTCACATCATTTATGCAATTTAAATGAAGCTTTAAATACTCATCACTTCATAGCTGTATCATTTTATGCAACTCTGTATTTTCAACATAGCACTCTTGGTAGCCCATCAACATGTCTACCTTCTATAATCAATCATTCTCCTGCATTCACAGCAGCTCATGAAATGGTCTCAAGATTAAAATTAGTTCACCATTTCGTCTATTATCTAAGTGCAATGAAACATACATCACAACCATGCATTCACATAATGCATCTCAACATGTGCACCCATACCTATGCATGCACATTACAATACTCACATAATCTTTTAATGTGCACCCACTCAATGCATAATCATGAGATTGTACAAAATATTTTTAATGCACATCCCCTCAATTCAACCTTGCATTCATTCATGAATATTATGCCTTCAAACATATTATGGCCTAACCATGTCTTCCCCACATAGCACGCACTACCATGATAGGACCATAAGTCCTCACTTTCTTTGGTTGTTAACCTCACAACCAATATACACAAATGGCATGATATAATTTTCATATGAATGCATTGTGGTTCCAAAGAAACTATAGGGTGTAAGGCTCCCTGCCTCCACTTACCCACACCTCACCCTACTCGGTAGGTTGACATTCACATTCAGGCACTCAATACCACATGCAAACCAAATCAACATGATTTAAACATAGTTGAAGGGATCTCACCAAACCCTCTTTCAATCATTCATGCAATTAAGCACAATTAACCATTACCTGCATGGCTGTTAATAACATCGCTTGATGTTACCTGATCAGTTGGACTCTTACCAATGCTACACAGTCATTTTTCCAACCTCATGATCATAGATTTGTTGCACCATCCTTTTCGCATAAGGTTGTTGGTCATATGCAACAATCATCATCCACGCCCTTAGTCATGCTTCGGTTGTCTTTGGTCCTATAACCATTGCAAACACGACTAGTTATTTAACAACCACCATAATCATCTTTAAGTGGCTCATTGCATATGCAAAACCTCACTATTCTACCAATATGCAATATCATGCTTTATGCATAAGCGATTCACATGCACTATGCAATGACTCCTTAATCATGCCCATTAATTCATATGCATTACTCTCTTGCATTTCCAACATCCCTATGTCATAATTTTCAACTTATGAAACTTAGGAAATATAAATGCAATAGCAAGAGAGGAACTAAGGAATTCTCCCTTTCCCATTTCCCTCGTGACATGGAGTTCCTCTTCCACATCATAGTTTATCTCTTTCTTGGCTTCCCTACCAAGCATACAAGCAATCATTAGCTATGATCTTCTCATGAATTCGCAATTCAATATACACAGACGTGTATAACATTCATTCTTTCTATTTTTCAAACATGCAATTCTTATGCTATAAACATAAATAGTTTAGGGTGAGGAATTTCTCTCTTATCAACATTGCTTTACTGTTCCTATTTCTCTTCTACAATGCATATTACAGCCAATTACTCTTAATAAGGCCTCCACAACCTTCTATGTAATTCTTGCTTCTCATCCCAAGCATAGAGGATGCATTTCATACTTTCAACGACTGTCTCCGGGGGACGACGAGGGTCAAGGGGGCTTTCCCCCTTGTGGCTTCTCTACGCCACTGCAGGGTGGGTTGAGGGAAGCACCCTCGTTTTTTTTTTGTTGTAAATTCTTTGATTTCGCGCAATCTAGCGCATAGGTTCCATGGAATTTTTCAACTTTCGGTGCCTGAAATTCACCCTGGAAAACAACTGAAATTCTCTGTTTTGGCGGACTTGGCAATTCTCTTCCGACTCATTGCGGACAAACTTGCTGAGTTCTTTCAGTCGAAACTTAGCTTTTCCTTCCGTCATTGCAACGGAACTTGCCAATTCCTTCCGACACTGCGGTGCAAACTCGCCAATTCCTTCCGACACTGCAGCAGAAACTCACCAACTTTTCCTGTCGTTGTGGCGCAAACTCACTAGCTTCCTCCGACATTGCAGTGCAAACTTGCCAACTATGTCCACCATTGCGGATGAAATCGCTGAGTTTCGCCGTTGTTGCAGATGAACTCGCCGAGTTCTTCTGGTTTGGCGAACTTAAAAATTTCCGGTCGACCATTTCGACAAAAACTCGCCAATTTATTCCGCCGTTTCAGCGAAAACTCATGCGTTCTTTCCGCCGTTTCGGCGAAAACTCACGATTTCTTTCCGCCGTAAACGCTTAGAAATTTTTTTGAAATTTTTCGAACCAACTTATCGAGTCCTTCCGCCGTTGCAGACCAAAACTCATAACTTTCCGCCGGAATTTTTCCTTCTTTTTTCGGCGAACTCATTGATTCTCTACCAGTTAGTTGCAGAGCAACTCGCCAAGTTTCACTACCAACTTCGGCGCAAACTCACCAGTTCTAGCCGAAAAATTTGGCGCAACTCAGTGAGGTTCACCGAAACACGTCGGCTCAGCTCCACGAGACTTGCCGAAACAATTAGGCAAAACACTTAAATTTTTTTTTTTTGAAATTTTTTGAAATTTTCTTAATGATTACTGTGGAGCAGGAAGCATACTTACCTCTGCAAGCTATGATAGGTAGCCCATGAAGGCCCAATGCTGCAACTAGCAGCTCTGATACCATTTGTCACATACCCACCCATCCATCCAAGGCAAGGGAGGAAACATGCTACCAATCTATGGGGATTTTCATAAAACTCAACCCATTCATTAGATGCATACAGTTAAAAGCAAATGTGTGCAAATGTAAATCAAACAAATATGCACAGCAGAAATAAATTCATCCACACACATGTTTTCTTATGCACTCAATATATCAATAACAGTCATTAATTTAACCACTGCAAAGGTAAAACACATAGGTATAAAACACTTATATTTGTTGTGCACTTGCCCCAAACAACTAGCTATGTCACGGCAACGTTCCACCCAACCATAGGTCTCTGCCCAGCCTATATTCTTTCAGAACTCAGAGACCACCCCTGAGTTGGGCATGATATCTATAAGGAAAAAGGGCTCTCAAGCTCTGCACAGCCCAAAGAAATGGATACCCATCTCAACCCCAACATTCATTTACACATAGAAACTCAAAAACTGGGCATGGATACACAATTCAGCAAAGGGATTTACAGAATATAGTCTAAGGGTTTTCCCAAATCATTGCACACCCAAAAACGGATTGTGGGAAGAGGAAATCAACCCCAAGGAAGAAAACCGATTTCTCCCACAGATGTATGAGCATTCAGTGGGCCAAGACAACCTCAATTAAACCTCAAATCGTTTCCCCTTATTCCCCACTATTATACAACATAAAAACGCCCCTCCCAGCTAGGAAAATGAGGAAAAGCATAGGAAATCCATGGAGGAAAACGCCCTGGTAGCTCCAAACTCTTGAGAGGGAAAAAATGATGGTTGAATAATGGCTTGGGAGCAATTTCGTGGCTCTTTTCTTGCCCAAGAAGCCAAACACGAAATTCTAGGAAGGGTGGCTTTCCCATACTCGAATTTGGATAGCCATACCTCTCCATTCCCCAAGGCATTAACTACATCAACCAACTCTTGGGAGAAATGAATGGTTGGGTACAAAAGTTAACATATGTAGTTGAGGGTTCATGGATTCTCTCATTGACACTTGGCTGGACTTAATTGGCTCAAGGGTTTGAACATTTCCCTTCCAATTCCTTGTAAACATCATGCCCCCATCTCTTGTTGCATTGCATAGCTAGTTGTGGGCATTTATATTAAAATGCATATTTACAATTCCCATGGTTCACTAGCACATGGGTAGCATAATATCAAATACTTGCCTCTTCTAGATTGAGCGTTCACTAGCGGGGCCTTGGCCTTGAGATCCATGCTAGGAATCATACATAATATGGATACATTATTTACATTATAGCCCAAAATATTATAAGGGTCAAAATGGGGGACGTGATAGTCCACTTCGTCAGGTATTCAAGCTTATACTATCCTTGGAGTTGTGGGTATTGCTCCCTCTGGGGGCGGCGCGGCCTATTCTGCTCCCTCCGAGGGTGACACAACTCATTTTGCTCCCTCCGGGGGTGGCACAACCTCTTATGCTCCCTCTGGGGGCAGCGCATCCGCTTCTGCTCCATCCGGGGGTGGCACAACCTTTTCCGATCCATTTCAATTTACATCTGCTCATGTCCCTTTAGCTTCTACAGCTGTTGGGGGTGGACCACATCCTAGGACTACCCCTCATTTTAGTGGAAACACTTCACATAACAAGGCTCACATTACACAACCTAACACGCATGTTTCTACGCATATTCCCATGACTACGACCACGACTGCTAACCAGCATGTCCCTCCCAACACTGGGGGTGGGAACATACCCTACACTGGGGGTGGGCACATTCCCAACACTAGGGGTGGGCACATACCCTATACTAGGGATGGCCATATTCCCAGCAATGGGGGTGGGAACATTCCCAATGCTAGGGGTGGGAACGTACCTTATAATTACGGTCCTTACTCGACTGCTCCTGCTACAACTAGCACTTATATGCCCCATCAATATGGTGGCAATCCTTCTTATAATGCAGCCGGTTATGGACCTTATTACAACCCTCCTAATTATGGTGCTTACAGTGCATCTATACCTTCGTACCCTTACACGGGTCAGGGTGGAGGCAGTTACCAGCCCTATGGTCAAGGTCATGGTTCATATCATCCCTATGGTCCGCAAGGTCAGCCTCTTTTGGGAACCTTTAATCCAACTTCACAGCCACAACTCCCGTTTCTTGCTCGGTCGAATCTACCAGATCTTTCGAAGCTCACGAATGATCTGGTGTGTTACGATCCTTGTTGGCCTCCAGTCCCTACCAATATCCCTTCTAACATTCCGAAGTTCGAAAGGAAGAATGGTGAGGATCCGGGTGATCATGTTACGACTTTTCACCTTTGGTGCTCCTCGAATTCATGAAATCACGACTCTATTCGTTTGAGACTATTTAAACGCACCCTCACGGGGGCAACCGCGAAGTGGTATGTCGATTTTCCTGGGGGAACTTATAGGAGTTTTAATGAGATAGATTTTGTTTTCTTAGATCACTTTCAGTTGTTGGTTCGCTATGATATTGGCACTGAAATTTTATCTACCTTCCGCCAGAACAAGGCCACACACATATCTGATCACATTCAAGAGTGGCATCGACGAAAGAGGCTAGTGAAAGCCAACATTCCCCTAGACTTTCTATTGGAGTGGTTACTCAAGTCTTTGCTTCCCTACATATCTAAGGACGTTTCAGTGTCTGGCATTACGACTGAGGAGAAAGCTATATTTAAAGCCCAGTAGCTAAATTTATTCTATGCTCAATCTGGTATCCTATATGATATCATTCCTGACACACCGCGCTCACATCATGAGCCCAAGCCTATTCCTGGACCACATGGTGACGACATTGTGGGATCCATGAGTACTTGACCCGTAGACTTGGTGAAAAATAAAGTGCAAAATTTTTCTATTAGCCAGTCTACCCCCGGACAGGCTCATGCCTTGTCCACTCCTACCCAATCATCCGATGTCGATTCTATACATACGACAAACCCATCAGGTAACCAACAACCTGGTGGAAAGAAGAAGGGGAGAAACAACCATAAGGGTGGGAATAATGGAAATAATGGAAGTAATCGAAACACTCCTAGGAAAGAGAACTCCAAACCTGCTCGGGACAGTGGAAATGCTGGTGGGGACCGTAAGCTGAGATGTAAGGTGAAATTCCCTTGCAAAATTTGTGGGGAGGATCACCTGACTCACTTGTGTCCTCGAATTGAGGAAGCATCGAAGCATCTTGCATAGAGCCCAGCTGTGTTGAAATATCCCCTTCCGCATCATCAGAATATGGCTTCGAATGCTCCCGCTACTGGCTATGGGACTAATGAAACTACAACGTCTTCTTCTCATGCCGGTGGCTACGGATACGTGAACATGGTCCAATCTCAGGTTAGTGTTGCTACTCGTCAACACGATTATGGTGCACCACAACCAAATATGGGGAATGAGCCTCCTCCTCCTCCTGATACTTCACTGCATATCGAGAAGCCCACTACTATGTTGCAGATACCGAAAGGTGTTCTTAAGCGCTCGACACACAATCCCAATGCTCGAGTCACCCATAACTACTCCATTGTAGAAGATTTGGGCCAAACTCCATGTGCCATGTCGGCTCTTGAGGTTTTACAGGCATGTCCTTTGCAGAGGCACTCCCTTTTATCTGCTTTGTGAGTTCAGGATGAGAGTCGCCCTAGCATCATTAAATTTGACACTACTGATGTTCATCCTTGCTTGCCTTACCATGTGGCTTTTCAAGTCAATGTGAGGTGCTTAGATAAGTTCGTTAAACGTACGGTGGTTGACGAAGGTGCTTCCACCTCAGTAATGTCGTTGGATTGTTGGAAAGCTCTTGGCTCTCCTCCCTTGTCAAAGTCTATGACCATGCTTACTGCGTTCGATGGTCGGTCATTTAGGCCGCATGGTATTCTCCCTTCCCTTAAGGTCCGCTTGGGTGGGAAATCCGTGCCTATTGAAGTCGAGGTGGTTGATGCACTTATCATCTACAACCTTCTCCTGGGAAGGAATTGGATCTACGCAATGAAAGCGATCGTATCTTCCGTGTTTATAGTTATTTGCTTTCCTCATGAAGGCATAATTGTGACGGTCGATCAGCTAGATTTCCCTAGTTCTAATTCCATAGCATCACTGGGAACTGTTGTTCCCCAGATCAAAGATTCTCAGCCGACAACTGGGAACATTGGTGTAGGATTGTATCCATCTTTGATGGGATCATTCGACTTTGTTGCACCAATTTCCTTTATTGGAATTGTTTCCAATAGTGTTCCATCCTCATTGAATAATGTACCTTTCTAGACCTCGTATTTTAATGATCCGTGGACTTTACCATCCATGAGTACCTCGTCCGAGGACATTTCGCACATTGGAATGGCTATGCTGTTATTTGCAGCTGAGCTTGCATACCATGAAATTCAACAAGCCACTGTAGAGTCGGATCCCTCCTCTTCATGGACAGAAGAAGAAGATCCTGTTATGCTGTCGGCATGGGCATCTGACTCATCTTGCTCACACGATTGTCTTGATGGTACTTTGCCTTCGGATGAAGCCATCATTGAGGCCATGTGTTGTAGTGAGAGGCCTTGGGAATATTTGCATCACCACTCTTATTTTCTTCCTAACCTCGATCTCATTGAGCGAGAAGAGTTTAGGACGACTCTTACAGAGAGGGTTGGTCACCCTGTGGCTCCTTTGGATTCACATGGGATTTACGCGGAGGGGAATATGGCCAATATCTCCCCAACCATACCAATCAACATCTCTCGCACGCCCATAAAGATAGAGAACGCTTATATCGGTGCTGATTGTTCTCCCGATGAGATCCATATATACACTGAACTATTCAAGGAATTTCGGGATGTTTTCGCCTGGTCATATGAGGAGATGCCCGGAATAGACCCTAGTATTGTCGAATATGGGATTAAGACATATCCCAATGCTAGGCCGGTTCGGAAACGACTTCATGCTGTGAACCCTAGAAAGGAAACCGTGATTAAGGAAGAGGTGGAAAAACTCCTTAAAATTGGTTTCATCTACCCGGTTCCCCTTACTGAATGGGTGTCAAATCCTGTTCCTGTAGATAAGAAGCAAGGAACCATTCGTGTATGCACATACTTTAGACATCTGAACCGTGCATGTCTGAAAGACAACTTTCCCACACCATTCATAGATCAAATATTGGATGTGTGTGCGGGAAGTGAGGTTTTTTCGTTTATGGACGGTTTCTCCGGATACAATCAGATCCAAATAAAGCCCGAGGACCATCATAAAATGGATTTTATTTGTCCTTGGGGTACATTTGCATACCGAAAAATTCCCTTCGGCCTTAAAAACGCCGGAGCTACATTTCACCATGCTATGACCTATGCGTTTCATGACCTTAAGAGTATAGTGGAGGCTTACTTGGACGATCTTGCTGGCCATTCTCGTAAGAGAGTAGACCAAACCAAGCACCTCCGCCTCATTTCAAAAGATGCCGGTGTTACAAGATTCGTTTGAATCCCAATAAGTGCATATTTGTTGTGAGAATGGGTCGCCTTTTAGGGTTCATAGTTTCACAAGAGGGTATAAGAGTCGATCCTCTTAAGTTTGAGGAAATACTTCGGTTGCCTCCCCTGCGTAACTTAATTCAACTTCAGAGCCTCCAAGGGAGAGACACTTTTCTACGACGCTTTGTAGTGAATTATGATAGTCTTACCAAAGGTTTCACGCAACTGTTGAAGAAGGACACACCATTTATCTGGGATGAGTGAGCCCAACAGTCTTTTGATGCTTTGAAGAAAGATTTGGTATCGGCCCCTCTACTTAGTCCACCCGACTTTACTAGATATTTCTTGCTTTATGTGGCTGCGTCTCTTTAGACGATTGGCATGGTCTTAGTTCAGGTAGATGATGTGCTCCAAGAGCATGCCATCTATTATCTTAGTCGAAATTTAGTAGATGCTGAGCTGAGATACACTCATGTGGAGAAGTTGGCACTTGCGACTGTTCATGCAGTCCAACATTTACGGCATTACATTATGCTTAGGAAAATCACTGCCATAACACACATCAATCCATTTCAGTTCGTGTTGTCACGACGTCTAATAGGGGGGAAGTATAATAAATGGATTGTTATTCTTTAGGAGTTTGATCTCGATTTTACTTCAGCAAAGTCGGTGAAATACTTGGTTTTCGCTGAGATCATGTCAGATTTCCCATGACTTGATGAGGACATCATCCATGAAGATTAATTTGTGGATGAGCATTTATTTCTTATCTCGTCGGTGGACCCTTGGTATGGGGATATCATCATATATCTCCAAACTTTGAAGTTCACTTCGCAGTATTCACGGGATGAATGACGACGTGTGAGACACCAAGCTAAATATTATGTCATCGTCGGTGAAATTTTGTATCGTCGAGGAAAGGAATCTATCCTCCATCGTTGTTTGACTCATGAAGAAGTGGAGTTAGTGCTGAATGACTGCCACAACGAGGCGTGTGGTGGTCACTTATCTGGGCTTGCAACAGCCCAAAGCATCATGCGAGCAGGTTACTTCTGGCCTTCAATGTTTAAAGATTGTATGAATGCTTTAAAGAGATGTCACCCTTGCCAGGTGTTTTCTCTAAATATACACTCGCATCCTGCGCCCCTTCATCTGGTCATTACCGTCTGTCCCTTCACTAAGTGGGGGGTGGATTTCATGGATTGCAAACCAACTTCGGCTGGGGGGAATCACCATATCATTGTGGCCGTGGACTACTTTTCCAAATGGGATGAGGCCATGCCTACCGTAAAAACCGATGGTGCTACAACAGACCACTTCATGTTCAATCAGATTATCGCTCGTTTCGGTATTCTGAAAGAGATTGTCACTGACCATGGCAGTCACTTTCAGAAAAAAATGATGGCAGATTTTTCACTCAAGCTTGGGTTTCATCAATATCATTCATCTTATTACTACCCCCAAGCGAATGGTCAGGTTGAGGAAGTCAATAAGTCCTTAAAGACCATTCTCCAATGTACCATCCAACAAAGCAAGAGCAACTGGAATATTATGTTATACCCTGCTTTGTGGGCATATCGAACCGCAGTCAATACTGCCACTGATTTCTCACCGTTTCAGCTAGTACATGGTGTGGAGTCTATATTACCGATTGAATGCGAAATCCCTTCATTAAAACTAGCCATAGAGCTCCTGCCTGATACGTCAGATGTTGAGCAGCGTTTAATCCACCTTGAGTAGCTGGACGAGCAACGTTAAGATGCTGCCATGGCTATAGATGCCAACAAACGTCGTGTTAAGGTTCAATATGATAGGTCTATCCGTCCCTGGTAGTATGCTGAAGGTGACTTGGTTATCTTGTATGACTAAGCTAAGGAACCCCTGGGGGCAGGCAAGTTTAACCCCATGTGGCACGGTCCTTACATAGTGAAGCGTGTCCTTGAGAAAGGAGCCTATGAATTAGAAGACTATGAGGGGAACGCCTTGAAGGAGCCTAGAAATGGGCTCTACCTCAAGCGATATTATTCTTGAGATTTTAGATCAAGCTAATACTTTTGTATACTATTGTATAGTTGCTTCTGTACATAGTTTAGCTTTCTTTTGGTTTTTTGGATCTACTGATTCGCTTCTGTTTGGTTGAAAAATGTCAACGGAATCTCCTGTGTTTTTGGGATTTGCGGATGGTTCTAGCCGTCATACGCAACGACTCGCTTTTGCTGCATGGGTTATTTATTCACCTGACCATCAGATTGTGTCTTCGGGAGGTGCCTGTCTCGGTCCTACATCCAACAATGTGGCTGAGTACAGTGCCGTAGTTGAGCTACTTCAGGATGCCATTTTGCATGGTATCCAGTCTTTAGAAGTCTGCCTGGATTCACAACTGGTTGTGTCTCAATTGAATGGCCAGTATCGCGTAAGGGATCCTACATTACTATGGAGGTTCTTAAGGGTAAGACTCTTGGAGCATCATTTTGTTTCGATTACATACATTCATGTTCCAAGATGTTTTAATCATGTTTCTGATGCATATGCTAATTATGTCCTAGATTGGCATTTGTCACATCAATAAAGAAGCACACAAATAAAACTTCATTCAAACATTTGTACATACACATATAGTAGAACCGGAGAATCATAGTTTTTATAAATAATTTGTCCAAAAAGGTAGTGTCACAATACAAACTGGAGCCCGTAGCTATAAAAAATATACATAATCGATACAAAATATGGGACTCTGAGATATCTAATCCCCACGAGGAGGCCTAGCTGCCTTGATAGGATGTGTCTAAATATCGTAATGAACTACATTGGCGATGCGTCGCAGTAGCCGCACCCAGGTGCCTGATACTCCCACAACATGGCATTGCATCGCCTCTGGAAGATGCTCTACCTCGATCATAGGTACTCTCGTATTCATATGGGACAGGTTGACACATACGGTCTCTAGCGTGTGCTCTGTTGCAACACCAACTACCTCTCCATCCCTGCCCCATCGACAATGTCTCGGGAAACCCTCTGGTCTTCGCGGACCAGTATCTGCGAGAAAATAGTAGAATGTTAATACGTGATAATACACCAAAAAGACTTTTGCATTTTTATATATAATAAAAAATACCAAAAAATTAAATACACAAAACATAAAAAGAGTAACATACCGATGTCTCCGAATGCGGCCCCTGGAGGAAGCGGCATGTCGCGATCGCCACAAAATTATATCCCTGCATATGGGTAGTCATCAATGGAAATGACCTGCCGATCCCACCAGTGGAAGAACTCATCTGTATATGGTGATTCCTATTGGTCACCACCTTGTCGCGTCAATACCTCTTCCCACCATGTCAGGGATGGGTCACAGGGACTATGTAGAGGGACTTCAACCCTCGGACTGAGCCCTGAAACTCTCTCAAAGAAGAAGCTGCATAATATACTGCCATACCCGAAGTTATTTTCCTGCCCACACTTGCACTCCGTTAACTAGGTATTCATAGACACCAGTAACATTGTGCACCAATGATATACTATAGGCCTCGTGCACTGTTGCGTAGAACATCATCGGCCTTGAAGCATGGTGTAAAGCTGCAGAACTTATGATCCTCATGAGGGTGAGCACTATGATCTTCATGTTCAAACTCACTATGGCCCTAATGGGTACCCGAATCCCCACCTTTTGGGTACCGAGAAGACAATACCACTCTATATAGTCAGGAATGGTAATCCCACCACCTACAGTGCGAGATCGAAGACTAGCCACCTCCCCTCAGTGGGACAACATGGTAATGAAATATATGTCATCCACCTCTAATGAGAGTGTTTGACCATCCATGTTGAAGTTCTGTGCGTCTACGTCGCAGTAATCAATCAACCGACAGAGTAGTTGGTTTTGGGCCCTTAAACCCCCAACACTCTAGAATTTGTAAATCCCACACGCTTATAGTGCCTGTTGTGTAGGCAAAGCTTGGCGGACAGTCTCATACACCACAGCATGTTCTCTTTCCCTTCACTCTAGAACCATCCTGGAGGCAAAACAATTTTTTTTAAAGCTTTTATCATTTAAAAAACCATCTTCACGGCCATACCCACAGGAAATTGAGTAGACAGGGGCGTCTACCCACGGTCAACGCATGCGTTAACCACATCTAGCAGGCCCTACCCATGACCCACAGAGCTGTAGCTCGTGCACAACACCGTGGAGAAGTAGGGCTGGCCTAATAAAAATAATGTACCACTGAAAACAGAAATAAAAGCTATCAAATGAAAGAGGGGGATGAGATGACTAACTTGCTCCAGATGGCACGTGAAATGGACGCCCACAGCTTCCGGAACCAACAACTGAACTTTGAGGTGAAAACTAACCAAAATCACTATTTAGATGAAAAATGAAAATGAATTGGTAAATAGTAATTTATTTTTACTATTTATAGTTTTGCAAACCCATTTCTCTATAGTTTTCACCATTTTAAGCTATTTCAAACTAATATAATGTCTTGGAGTACCATTTTTAATAGATTCTTCCACTAAGAGTTGAATTTTTGACTGTTTCGCACCTACGGCATGTATATTTCACACCCGTCATATAGGTTAGATGTCATTTTCACCTGCATTTTGCATTTGACCTTTGACCATTTGTTATATTTAACCTTAGGTGCGACCCTTCTTTTTAACTGACATGGAGCCTTCACATTGTTATAGAAGTGTCATTATTTGGTGGTAGGGCTTGTTCGAACATGGGTGCCCTAGTTAGAATCCTTTTATGCCTTTTGGCGCCCATGCCGTTGTCTCTCCTTAGGATCCAGAGTCCTTCGTAGTTATGCCATGAATTTGTGATAAAGACTCATAATCTACTTTGTCTTATGCTGGCTACCTCCCATAAGGACTCCCCCATTTGTATATTGAGTTGTGATTGCATTGCATTATCCTGCTTGCTGCTTGAGCCTTGTGCCAACTCCCGCTTACTCAATTGTTAGCTTGGTGCTTGAGCACTTTCCTTGTCGAGCCCTGTAGAGCTTTCATTTTCCTTTCGCAATTTGATGACCTTTTGACCCTGAGGGAACACCCCCCCCGAGTGCCCACATCCTGCACATGCTTCCTTGCATTGATCATAGGTATGTTCCACTGCTTGGGACTAGTCTGCTCGCTATTTGACACTCGTTCCCTCCCTTGTTGTACTATAAGTAATTTTATCCTTTTTCAAGCTTTCCAAATATGAAAAAGACCAAAAAAATCAAATATTCCAAAAAGCCGGATGGGAGAATCATTACTTCTTTTGTTGGCAGTTGTTGAGTTGCATTTGAACAGAGCATTCATTCCACTCCATCCATTATAAGTCGGGACTATAGTAGGACCTTAGGAGTTGTACTCATTTCTCAGATTTTACTCCACTGATTGGTTAAGCTTCCAGTCACTATGGATCCCTTTTTTGATGCCTCCTGCATCTCACAGTGTTATTTCGAGTCTATGCTTCCTTAGTCTATCCATCTGCTCATGCTCTTGTTCAAAGGAATTTCCTGCAACCAGAGTCGGCCACTCCTTAGATCTCTTGACTATTGCATGTCGGCCATCCTTATTGAGTCAGTTTGTTCGTCTGAGTTCTTCCAAATCTTTCAGCATAGCTGTTACCTCGTGCTGGTTGATGGGGGATGCCTTAATGCCCTCCTTCCAGCGAGTTTCATTCCGTTGACTTCAACTCATTTATTATGGAATTGAGAGTCGGTTGAGTACCTTGAGGCTTGCATTCATTAGTGGTAGGTTATCTCACCATCGACAGTTTTGGGAATACATCAATGCCTCCTGATCGATGGATTCATCTTAGTGTTCGACCTCAACACATCTATTCACACTTTGATGATTGTACTATGTGCCTTGATGACCATTTTCATTATTGGTGGGTTATCTTGCATCTATTAACGGTATACATCATTGACCGGTAATCAGACGATGTCACATTAGGTTCAACCTCAACAACTTTATTCACTTGATGGGACTTGCACCATAGATTATTTGTGTAGAAGACCCTAGACGTTAGTAGCATTCAGTATGCTGCTCTTGATCGTGACTGTACTTATGAGATCTCATTTCTCATACTCAGCAGTTTGTACCTCCAGTATTCACCAGTTGTTTCCTTTTCAACAAGAGACCATATCTTATTGTACGGGTCATGGCTATGACCACCTATGACATGTATTCGCTATATACTGCCTATCATGGCCATTGTATCAGATTGTTGTATTGTACTGACATGTATTCAGAGATATCATTGTATTGTGATGAGTGGGATACTCTCTCCATTTGTGTCTTCGTCACTCCACTGCTGAGATTTATAATGTATTTCGGCCATCGTAGTACCTTCTCTGACCTCACACCTTAGGGGGCATCTGTTACAGCGTAATTTTCCACCTTGTGAGCATCAACATTGATTGGCCTTTAGGAGCCATTTTATTGACTCAGATCCACATTTTATCCTCTAGGAACACACTTTTCCCTATTTTTGTTCCTATATGCTAGTTGTTCCACTATAGCCAACGTACACGCAGGATGTTCCACTATAACCAGCGTACACCAAGTTAAATGGTAAAAACCAATAGATAATTAATTTTTACTCCCAAAAAGTGGTCTTAGGGTGACCTTTGGCCCTCCATATACCCCGAAACGACTCAATTCGACCTTTCACTTACCTTTGGAAGGCTATATATTGAGCTCTTATGGTGTATGGAAGGGAGGAGAAAGGGAGAGCAAGATAACTCTAGTGGATTTTTGCCGTGACTTGAGTCTACACTCATTGATCCTTGTTGTTGTGAACTCCTTATGTTCACCTATCCAAATCCTTTCATAGTTTGATTTTTCCATTGCATGGGGGATTGAAGTAGTGGAGGCACAAGTGGAGAGACCCAGTTCTTGGTTCAGATTGGTTTCCGGCAAGAGGTCGTATCATGTACTTCTTGTTATGAATTAATGGAAATACTCATTTTCTCATCCAATTGATGTTGTGAATGTTATTTAAATTACATTGGGTTACATTTGCTTATGATATCATGGATCATGTTATTGATTATGCTAATATCTTTCACATATTATATGCACTTGCTTGTATTTGTTTTTGAGACTAATTTGTAGGTTCAAGTGTAGAGATTGAAAGCTCAACAAGGATCTACTTTGAACATCCGGTTGAAGGTTGGTTTTATTCTCCATATCTTAGCATTTTCATTATAATAACATTGCATTGGGAATTGAGTTATTTTCTGGTAGTCAACTCTCTGTTGTGGTCTACCCCGAGCCATAGGAATTTTTCACCGTAACACGATGAAAGAAGAAAGAACTTGCACTATTAAAGGTTAAATCATCGATGAACAATCAATAAGGCACCGATTGAAGAATCAAAACACTTTCATGAAGATTCTTGAAGAGTTGATAACACAAGGATGTTTTCATTAGAATTTCTATTCATCACAACATGGTGACATCACATCGTTAATAATGTATGAAAATAGTTTTGAAATATGATACCCCATAGACCACTGGTTGAAAAGTTTGATCGTATAGAACTCATAAAGAAAATTTGATATCTCTTACTGCCCCATAAATGTGAATGACACCTCCAAAATTTTACCATTTGAAATGCATTCTAAGATTGAATTTATGAATATGGTTTGAAATGTATCATTAACTGATGTGGTACTTTTGCAACATGATTTGATTATCAGTGCTCACCAGTAAAATATTTTTGCGTGAAGAATATGCACCAGCCAACATTGCCCAGTGAAATTTCTGAAAAATTTTCATCACCATCAAAGAAATGGTTGTGAAAATAAATACATCCAATCAAGAAGATTACCTAGATGATAATTCCAAAAGGTTCTTCTCCGTCTGTGAGTATGACAAATAAAGAAAACTCATCACTCACACAAAATGACATTATGGATGGAAGAACCCACGTCAAATGTTGAATATTGAAGAAAGCTATTTGTGAAAGACTCGGACGATAAAACTCGTCAAAAGAAAGAATAGAAAGAAATGATGATAGCGTGGGAATGAAGAACAAACGAATACATCTGTCTGATTTTGTTATGATCCCGTGGAGTCATATTTAGAGGTAATCAAAAGATGGGACTGATAATGAACTCCATATTATGGCCTTAGGAGAGTGGTTAGGAAATATGTTCCAGGTTTCCCTATTTCCCAAAATGAATGATCAATACGATTCAAGAAAGCTTCTCTCCCTGCATAAAACTTTAGCCTTTTAAAATCCTGGTAAAATGATAAGGGCACATTTTTACAATCAAAATTAATCATAGATAAGCAATTGTGATCCTAAAACAGGTTTGTTTAGAGATCTATGTTCACCAGCTAGTCGCCAATTGTTGCAGCTGCAACCTGATCCCCAATTTTTTTATAGAAATGTAGGGCCCCTCCTTTTATTTTTGGATTTCACTCTGATTTTATTTTCATCCTGGATGTACTTACCCCTGACACTTAGATTTTTATTGAAAAAACCAAAGAAAATCATTCCCGCATGTTAAATTGCGGGTTGCGGAAGTGCGAATTGCCTTTCTAAATGTTTGAAATTGTTTCCGCAATCCTGCAATTCTGCAATACCACATTTTCGCATGCCTGACATCCCTCAGTCCCGCATCTATACATTCCACATCCCGCATTGACGAAGTCCCGCATTCCCAATTTCAGATTGCGGATTTCAAGTTACATTGCTGACTTTCCAAAATTTGCTCTCGCATTCTTGCAATCCTGCAATCCCACAAGCCTGACTTTTCGCCTTCCCGTGTCTCCGATTGCGGATTGTGGATTGCATTTTTTACTTTCTAAAACTAATCCTGCAATTCCGCATTCTTACATATCCATGTTCCCACATTTCCGATTATGGATTGCAGATTGATTTTCTGGTTTTTTGAATTGATCTCCCGCATTCCACATGTCCGCATCTCGCTTTCCCGCATTCGGCAGTTTCGCAATCCCGCAGTTCCGACTGCGGATTGCAAATGGATTTTTTTTACTTGCTGGAATGGTAATCCATAGTTCCGCACTTTCACAATCCGGCATGTGGAAGGATGATTTTGGTCATTTTTGAAGGGCTTTTCTGACCTTTCGCCTCTGGGTTAGTTATCATTTTCACGCTGAAACTAGATCGTGGAAGGATGAATCTTCTGTTTTGTAAATGATATTGATAAATCATACCCCTGAAATTTGTATTATGGTCATTATTACTTTGTTTAACAATGAATTTTTCTTATGCATTGATTGTAAATTATTCTTACGCATTGATCTTGTTGTTTCCCCAGGACGCAGAGGAAGCTGAAAGGCTGCAAATAGAAGGAGCGACAGGAACAAAAGACAAATCGGGCAATCCAAAGGACGCAAAGGGAGACGAAAGACCACGCGCAGAAGGAGCGGCAAACACAAAAGACAAATCAGGAAATCCAAAGGATGCAGAGGGAGCTGAAAGACCACATACAGAAGAAATGGTAGACACAAGAGCCAAATTTGGCAAGCGAAAGGACGCAGAAGGGGCCGAGATTATCAGTCATTCAAGACAAATTGTCTTGTAATATAAATATGGTAAAATGGTACTAGAGAAAAGGACTTTTGCTAGTGAAATAGAGACTGGATACATTGTGTAAGAGAACTATTTTTCTGCTAATGAGGAAGGACATGTTCGCTGGGAAAATATTGCACAGATTTTTTGCGTGGAATGTGTGACTAACAGATCAACACTATTTCTTCTTCTTTTCATGTTCATGCTGTGAGATATTTCATGTTGTGAGATATTTCTAATTTTGTTGAACTATTTCAATGGTGATGAATGATTTTATTTATCTATGTAAATGTCTGTGTGATAACTGTTAATTTTTGAGCATTAATTCAATATACTCTAGGATCTTTACTGAGAGAATAACATGTACAACATATCAAGTATAACAATGCATATCAATCACACCAAGCAATCACGCGAGACAATAGACACACAGAGTTTCACTGGGGAAAACCATAAAGGTGAAAAACCCCACAACTTCCTCAGAGATAGAAAGAGCAATGATACAACCAAAGTACAAGAGATAGTCTTCTCCTAGCAGATGATCCTCCTCCTCACAAGTGCGCCACTTTTTGAGAGAGATAGAAGTGAATAATGAGTGATCAAATAGAGATCTCCTGATCTCTATTTATACTTGTCCTGTCCCGCCCAATAAACCAGTGGGGGCGACTTGTCTATCTTAGCCTAATAACCCTTGGTTAACTTAATCAGAGCCGACCCCACACATGGTGGTCTAATAACCCATCGGCAAGTTACGACACTTGCGACACTTTTCAATACAAATGACGACACTTCCGTATAGAGGAATAATACATCTCTATAGGAGTACAATATACATAGGTGAAATACATTCCGAAGTTACATATACATCAACACTCCCTCTTAACTAGGAAGGTATTTCTCGACACAGATCTGCTAGTACAAGTCTTCTTCTCTGGATCATCATCAGCGAATCATCATCATCATCACTACTACTGCTATCTCAATCAATCTCCAATCTACTCGTCATACGAAGTTCTACAGAGCCAGTCCTTTTTCATATTGGATGTAGGCCCACCACCTGCAGGTCTTCATCATCATTGGACATACTGTGGAATCCTCAGGACTTATTACGTGCATCACAATGCCTCGAAAGAGTATCCTAGGACCATTTATGTGCCGAAGCACGACCGACAAGATCTCCTAGGTCCACTTACATGTGACTGTCACAAAACCTTAAAAGAGTGTCTTGCCAAGCAAGATCTCTAAAGAGCATCTGAGGCCTTTTTCATCCTGTCCATATCTCCAGGACTTATTACATGTGACCCCTACCACAATGCCTCGAAAGAGCATCCCAGGACTTACTACGGGCACACAGCCCAACCTATCGGATATCCCAGGTCTACTTACATGTGGTCATGGAAATGCCTCGAAAGAGAATCCTAGGACTTACTACGGGAACACAACCCAACCTATCGGATCTCCCAGGTCTACTTACATGCCATAGGACAATGCCTTGAAAGAGCATCCCAGGCTATTACGAGCACACAGCTCTACCTGTCGGATCTCCCAGATCTAATTATATGTCCTCTCAGAGCAATTCCTCGAAAGAGCATCTCGGGCTGTTACGAGCACACAACTCTACCTGTCGGATCTCCCACGTCTACTTATATGCTCATCTACACAACCTGTCCACAGCCACAGAGTATCAACCTGATACTCACCATACATCATCCTGATGTACATCATCACATGATCAACCTGATCATCATCACTGCATCGTCCTGATGCATGTCATCTAGAGCAACATCCTGAAGCTCATCATCCATGATAAACTTGATCATATAATGCATCCACCTGATGCATACCAAGTATCTACCTGATACATATCATTGTACATGATCCACCTGATCATACAATGTATCCACCTGATACATACATAGATACATGATCCATCTGATCATACAATGTATCCACCTGATATATATCAACATACATGATCTACCTGATCATACAACATATCCACCTGATACATATACAGATACATGGTCCAAGCATCCGACATGATGCATATACATATACATGATCCAACTGATCATCACAAGCATCCAACATGATGCATATACAGAGAAGTAACTAGAGCATCATCCTCATGCTCATCATCCAGCACTTACATCCGCAGCCATGGAAGGATCCTCCTCTCACCATGCTGGGAATGGATTCTGCAAATGTGTCCATCACTTCTTCCTTGAAGTGTCATCAATCTGAAGAACACCAATCCTCTCTCTAAAGTACTTGAACTTCACTTTGGCTAATGGCTTCGTCAGCACATCTGCAACCTGCTCATCCGTTGCAACATTTAGGAGCTTCACTGCTCCTCTCTGCACCATATCCCTGATATAGTGATATTTGATCTCTATGTGCTTCGACCTGTCGTGGAACACCAGGTTCTCAGACGGCTTTACACAACTTTGGTTGTCACAAAAGATACCAATATCCTCCAGCAGGAGATCAAATAACTCAGACAGTAGCTTCCAGAGCCATACTGCCTCACAACTAGCCGAACATGCTGCAACATACTCAACCTCGGTTGTACTCAGTGCTACGTAGGACTGCTTCCTGCTAAACCAAGAGATCACATCTGATCCCATACTGAAGCAGCACCCAGATGTTCTCTTCCTATCTGCAGCATTGCCTGCCCAGTCCGAATCAACATAACCCTGCAGGTTAAACTTTTGATTCGCATCATACTTGAGCCCAAAATCAATTGTACCCTTCAGGTACCTCAAAACATGCTTTACAGCAACTAGGTGAACACCTCTGGTATCCGTCAGGAACTGGCTCAATGTGTTCACCGCAAATCAAATATCTGGTCTAGTGTTCGTCAGGTACATCAAGGACCTAATCATCTGACGATACACAGTGACATCAACCGGATCAGATGAAGCATCACACAGAAGCTTCAGGTTCGATGCCATAGGTGTGGCCATGGCCTTGCAGTCCATCATCCCAAACCTTTTCAGGATATCTACTGCATACTTCCCTTGTCCAAGGAAGATCCCCTCTGCACTCTGCCACACCTCCATGCCTAGAAAGTAGTGCATCATCCCCAAGTCCTTCATCTCAAACTCGGCAGCAAGATTCCTCTTGGTATCGGCAATCAAACCATCCTCACCTGTTACAAATAGGTCATCCACATACAATAGTAGTATCACAGGATTGCCTTCCTCAACCTTGTAGTAAAGGTTGGAATATGCTTTACTCTTAGTAAAGCCCAAACTGGATAGAAAGCTATCTATCCTACCATACCAAGTCCTAGGAGCTTGCTTCAAGCCATACAAGGCTTTCTTCAACCTGCACACATATGATTCTCTGTCATGTGTCTCAAAACTGAGTGGCTACTCCACATACACTTCCTCCTCGACTCCACCATTCAAGAAAGCTATCTTGAAATCCATCTGGTGTATCTTCCATTTCATCACTGCAGCCAGGGAAAGTACTGATCTGATGGAAGTGTATTTGGCTACAGGAGAAAAAGTCTCTTCATAATCAATCCCTTCTTTCTGGGAGAAGCCATGAGCTACAAATCTTTCTTTGTATTTCTCTATGCTGCCATCTGTAGCATGCTTGATCTTGTAGATCCACTTGGAATTCACCACAGACTTCCCTGCAGGTCTTGGGACTACATCCCAAACATCATTCTTCATGATCGACTGGTATTCTTCGATCATGGCATCCATCCATTCTAATTTCTTTTCCGTTGCTTCTTCATAATTGGAAGGTTCTTTTTTCATAATATCAAAGAGTAAAGCAACATAGATGGTATGTGATCTAGTTCTCTTCTTTGCTTTGTGCTCTTCTTCTGGACTGCCATATCTTTCTGCATCTTGGATGAGCTCTCTAGCCCATGAAGGTTTCCTCTTGTGAGAGTTATTCTCACGGGGTGGATCTACATGTATTTGTGGATCTTCAACTTCACGATTTGCTTCTGGAATTGATTCAGTCATGGTGATGTCTTGAAATCTGTTTTCTTTTGGTTCTTCATGATCTTCAACATGTGTCTTTCTTGATTTGATGAAGGCTGAGTTTTCATCAAATGTTACATCCCTGCTGACATCAATCTTCTTGAACCCTGGAAAGTATATTCTGTAAGCCTTCGAGCTTTCACTGTACCCTACAAAGATGCCCTTCTTTCCTGAAGGATCTAGCTTTGTCCTCTTCTCCTTTGGAACATGAGTGTATACTGGACAACCAAATATTTTGAGATGGCTAACTTCAGGCTTCTTACCAGAGAAGACCTCTTCTAGTGTCTTGTTGTCCAATATCTTGTGAGGTGTTATATTCTGCACATATACAACTGTCCTAGCTGCTTCTGCCCATAGATGCATAGGAAGATCCTGGTCATGCAGCATTGCTCGTACTGCTTCCATGATTGTTCTATTCTTCCTTTCTGCAACTCCATTCTGTTGTGGATTGTAGGGAGCAGTCAAATCCCTCTTAATCCATGAATCACTGCATAGCTTTTTGAAATCACCTGAAGTGAATTCTCTGCCATTGTCAGATCTGAATGTCTTTATTTTCTTATTAGTTTGATTTTCCATCAAGGCTTTGAATTCCTTGAACTTATCAAACAGTTCATCTTTGTTCTTCAAGAAATAAACCCAAGTCTTCCTGGAGAAGTCATCAATGAAAGAGACATAGTAAACATACCCACTCAGAGAACTGAATGACATTGGACAGCATACATCGGAGTGGATAATTTCCAAGATTCCTTTTGATTTGCTTTCACTGCTTGGAAATGCCTTCTTTATGTTCTTTCCTTTTGCACAGCCTTTGCAAACACCTTCATGCTTGGTCTTGATTTTAGGAAGACCCTCTACTGCTTTACTTGCAATTGGTAGTGCCCTATAGTGCACATGTGCAAGTCTTCTATGCTAAAGTTCAGTTAGCTCCATGGATTCATGTACCATGGCATGTTCAGGTTGTCCCTTTAATTTATACAAACGTCCCTCTTGCTCTCTAATCACTACTGCATCATCAATAGTTTTACCTTTTGGCCACATTAGAACTTGGCCATCTACAAATGCAACCCTCATGCCTTTTGCATCCAATGCAGATATGGAGAGTAATTTCTTCTTGAGCCCAGGTGCATATAGCACATATTTCATCTTCAAGGACTTCCCAGAGTCTAGGTTGTAGGAGGCTTCACCACTTCCTTTGATGGGATATTGGTAGTCATCCCCAAGTTTCACCTTATGGGGTGACTCATGTTCAGATAGATTAGCAAAGGATTCTTTAAACCCAGTCATGTGTTTGGAAGCCCCATTGTCAATAAGCCAATCATTACAACCATGATAAATAGTACCTGTGAGAGCAGAGATTAGAACATATTCATCTTCACTTGATGAGTCGTCACTTTCTGCCCTAGCCTTCTTCTTTGGTGGTTCATCATCCTCAGTAGCATGATATGTTCTTTTGTTATTTTTCTTCTTGTTGTTGAAGTTGTTGTTGTTGTTGTCCCCTTTGTTATTGGGACAATCTGCATCAAAGTGTCCCTTCTCATTGCAAGTGAAGCATCTGAGATCTTTCTTATGATGGTGGTGTGAAGGTCTTCTTTTGTGAGATGACTCCCTTTTGATCTTCCCTTTCTTGGTGTGAGCTGTGAGAGCTTGATCTTCATTCCCCATCTTTTCTTCTCGTGCCACAAGCCTTGCTTCTTCTTGAGAGCATTCCTCCCATAGTCTACTGAAGGAGATCAACTTCCTTCTTGCACAAATTCCTTGAATAAAGGAATCCCATGACCTAGGTAGGCCATTCAGAGTGGTCATGACAATTTCACCATTCTCCACCATTTCATCCACAGCTTCAAGTTGTTCCTTGATCTGAGAGACCTTAGAAAAATAGGATTGAATGGTCTCTGCATTCTGAAGCTTTACCCCTTTCAATTGGTTCTGCAAATTCATCTTCCGATTTATGTTCTTCCCTTCAAACAGCTTGGTCAAAGAGTCAAACATTGCCTTGGGTGTCTTTAGAGATGACACATGTGGAATGGGATGGTCCTTGATAGAATCAGAAATGATCCTCTTTTCCTTGACCAAGTTCTTCTTGTGAAGAGCCTTAGCCTCTTCTCCCTCTGGGACAGGGACCTCTTCACTTATATAAGTGTCCAACCCATTTTCTTCTAGGATTAACCCAATCCTATACTTCCATGCTCGAAATTTATCGACCCCTTCAAGATTATCCTCAAGCTTGGTGTGGTGAGACATCTTTAAGGAGTACTTCAAATGGAAATATACAAGATTTAGGTCTTACCACTTGATTTGCTGAAAACTGGATCTGGTCCCGGATTAGGGTTTGTCAGAGAAACCCTAAAAATTCAAAATGTGAATTTCAACTTTCTGAAAGGATAGAAAGATGCGCCTTGATGAGTTGATCAGCCTGGTATATTCAAAATTTGTGATCTGCAAAGTTTCACCCTTCAGAAATTCCTTTTAGTCTTCCCAGATTCACTGGGGAGGACCCTGAATTAGGGTTTGAGTTTCCTGGAGCTTCACCCAACCAAAAATATCGATCCAAATCTCTACAATTCGATTTTTCCAAGGAGATTCCAGCTATGTCCTCAGAATTCAGAAATTTCTATTTTTGTGGAAACCCTAAATTTTAGGGCCAAAAATGAAAGTGCCCAGAATTGAATTCTGATTGGACAGAAAGATTATCCTTGATGAGTAGAGTCAATCTACCTTACTTCTTTTCCAAAATATGTGGAGAGAAACCCAATAAACAAGAAATCCTAGTTTCCGCCACTACACAATGTCTTCTTCTCAGGGAAGCTCTGATACCATGTTAATTTTTGAGCATTAATTCAATACACTCTAGGATCTTTATTGAGAGAATAACATGTACAACATATAAAGTATAACAATGCATATCAATCACACCAAGCAATCACATGAGACAATAGACACACTGAGTTTCACTGGGGAAAACCATAAAGGTGAAAAACCCCACAACTTCCTCAGAGATAGAAAGAGCAATGATACAACCAAAGTATAAGAGATAGTCTTCTCCTAGCAGATGATCCTACTCACAAGTGTGCCACTTTTTTAGAGAGATAGAAGTGAGTAATGAGTGATCAAATAGAGATCTCTCTATTTATACTTTCCCTATCCTGCCCAATAAACTAGTGGGGACGACTTGTCTAGCTTATCCTAATAACCCTTGGTTAACTTAATCAGGGCCGACCCCACACATGGTGGTCTAATAACCCATCGGCAAGTTACGACGCTTGCGACACTTGTCAATACAAATGACGACACTTTCGTATAGAGGAATAATACATCTCTATAGGAGTACAATATACATAGGTGAAATACATTCCGAAGTTACATATACATCAACAATAACAGAGTAATAAATTGGTTTAATCATAATCAAAGCTATCTTTGTAATTTTCTGCTGTGAATGTGCATACTTTATCTTAATAGCTACCTATTGGATTTGTATAAGCATTTTCAGATTATTACTCTTATTTAAACTCGCTCCTTGCAAGGATAGGTTAGTTAGTTTAGATTAGAATTAGCTAATTGATAAGGTAGAAGTGGTAAGATAGGAGGTAAGAACCTACGCATCACTTGTGAGGATTCTGCCTATCAATTATAGGTTAAATGCATTAGTTATATTAGAAGCATTTGCATATTCATACCCTTAAACATAAAATATAAACAGTGGATCGGGCCGCAACCGATACATAAATTAAACATACACACCTACAATAGCCAGACCGTTAACCATACAGATTCCCCATACCAAATAGTGAGTGATATAATTGGGATTATTCATTGGGGAGAATCGCTACTGTCGATGCTAGGATTTTTCGGGCATCAACACTTGGCGATCTTTTCTTATTTCGAGAGTATGAAAAGAGCTCAAAGAAAACTCCACGGGGTTCCTTTTTTGTGCATTAATTACTCTAGCATGAAAAAGTGATAAAATAATACTAGGTTGATACTTTCCTCACCGTTTTACGAGCACGAGTAAAGCAAAATGAGCTCGACAATTTTTACTTTAGTTTAACAAGAATGACCCAAGTGTGAAAAGTGCTTGGAATGTATTTCATATTTAAGATCCAGAGCATGAAAGAGAGCCTAAGTAAGCTCGAAAAAGGTCAACAAATGATTCCCCTGGTATGAACACCCTTAATGATCTTGCTTAAACTTGGTAAAAAACCATCGGAAAATGACATTAGAAGAAAAAATATGCGAAAAAAGGCCATAAACAATGGTCATGAATGTGAAAATAGTTAAAAAATAACTAGTTCCATCAATATAAAGGAAAGTAAAATGTAAAACAAGTAATTTTTACTTGGTCATTTTTACCTCAAAAAGATTTTTACCTTTGTTGGGAGCCAATTTTCAACTGAAGATATCGGGAGATCTAGGGAACCATTCGAGCCATCGTTCGAATCAGGTTAGTCATATTACACTACTCTTTCATTTAATGTCTTATTTTTTCAATTTGATGTTGATTTGGGGGAAATAAAGCACCCTAGGGCACAAAATTTGTGCGCCCAAGAATTTTCGCATCCTTGCTATATCGTGAAGCGCAAAATTTTTGATATTTTCGCGTTCTAGAGCATGGTAGGGGCGATAAAACTAATATTATCGCGCTCCATACAACTGCTAGGGTGAGAATATACGTAGAATGAAAAATTAAAGAGATTCCCCCCTTCTCATTTGGAAAAAAATGGCTTCAAGAATCTAATCACAGGCTCCTTTGATGATTTTCAGGAGTTTCCAAGAGATAAGAGTGACAATGATCGAGTGGAAAGAGAGAGAGCATGAAGGGGATGACCATGATTCCCTCAATGATGATGGAACATTGTCCGCACTGCGAGAGTGTGGATTAATGAATTTCTTCAAGATAAGAGGTGTCAGGAAGCAAGGGACACTTTTGAACCACATAATACAAATGTGGGAGCCATATCTACAAGATTTATGTGTGGGGGAGCATATCCTTGAGATAGATCTCAATGAAATATACTTCTTGACCGGTCTCTCCAAGAGAGGGGCACAAATCAATCTAGCTGGGAACCATAGCACCGCGGAGAGTACAAAGGACTACATAGTTCAGTATTGCAGACAAGGATCCCGTAAGAAAATCGGGAAAAAACTCATAGATGATGTGATATATCTTCCCATGAGGATGGTATTATATACCATTGCTCGAGTGGCTGGAAGTGTAGGGATTCATCATGGTACCGAGGCCCAAATGAATTATGCCTTGGAATGCCTTGAACCAAAGTTATTCAACTGGTGTGAGGGATTCTTGGTCAACATCAAGGATAAAGTCACCAAGTGTCACAACAGACAGATCAAGCAGTTTGGATATCGCAGTATTCTAGTCACCTTCTTCTTAGAGAGGGTGCCACTACTACGCCCGCATATAGAGAGACCTCGTCGTCCTCCATCTGGGCCACAGATGGGGATATGGAGTGACTATACTGGTCGTCTAGGTGGGCCACAAGTTTTATCATTCGACGCTAACTTCTTTTCCTAGTTAGAGGAACAAATTATAATGATCAAGTATTATCCTTATGCCGAGGTAGATTTCCGAGGTGACATTGATTTGTCTTTACCAGAGGATGAGCACTGGGACGAGTTAGGTATGCGACCTTTTAAACATGTTTTTTGATTTTTTTAAGATATATATATATATATATTTGTTGTGCAAAAATACCTAATATGTACATGTCTAATGCTACAGATAGTGGACTAGTGAGGCCAACAAGATCTTCACCACTGCGGTGATGAGTAGGAGAGTATTAGGAAGAGGAGGAAGAGGTAGCGGGATTTCATGATGTAGAGTGAAATATCGAGGTCTTGACCATCGGTGTCCCTCTGATGTGGTTTCCCGAGATCCATTATTACCTTTAGAGGCATACCATAGGTGTGCCAGAGCATATTGACAGATTACTAGGCCGTGTCGCTAGGGTGGTAGTATGCTATCATGAGCATCATGCTCCTCGTGACTAGATATAGGTAGTAGTGCTTTTTAGTATTAGCAGCATTTACATGATGTATATGTCATAGTGCCAATTTTTGTACGCATAGTGATCCCAATTTTATCTTTTTGACGCATTTTGATACTATTTGTGACATGATCAATTTTTTTTTACATAATATATACATGAACCTATCTCTACTATTTATCTATGATGATTCATATTTTACATGTTTTTTCATGGTGATATTGGTTATGTATGAGCTATATGCCAATCCAACATGTAGTTAGCTAAAGAATCGGCCACTGTGTTCAATTGCCTTGGTATGTGTTGATATGAAATATAATCAAATGATATTTCAAGGAGGCGTATACTTCGATACAAGCAAAGTAACATGGGATCGCGGACGATGTAAATATGATTTAGTTGAGATACCATGAGTTGAGAATCCAGGTTGACCATGAGATGGTGAATTCCAAGAGAGGACGCTTCAGTTAGAATCCCAATGACTGCACGGTACTCCGCTATGTTATTCGTTGCGGTACCTAAGCATATTCTACCCGAAGATATAAACTCGTAAATGGGGGAATATAATACCCACGATACCAAAGCAAGAATCTAGGTATGAAAACTAGTACCATCCGCAAATCCGAAATACACCGGCATATACGCATCAAAGAACCAATCGGGATAAATAGTTGTGAACGAGACAAGATCCTAGCACGCAAAAAGAAATCAAAATCACACCATAAATACACTATATACAAAGTGTTTACGCAGGACATTCCTACGCATAGAATCTCTTCAAGTAGATCCCATTACGAGGCTCTCCCAAAGGTATGCCATCACAATCAACTATCTCGTAGGCCCCTTTCTCTAGAATTCGTTTGACAATGTAGGGACCATATCACATGGATTCCAGCTTTCCTTTGCCTAGTTTGTCATGCATTTGATCATAAGTCAAGACTAGGTCACCTTCCTTAAAAGCACAAGCTTGGACAGATTTATCATATTGAGCCTTAATTGGTTTTTTTGAGACTCATTAGCGAGTGCAGCATCGTGACGAGTTTCATCAAGATTGGTTAAATATAGAAATCATTCTTCCTCGGTGGAAGTGTTTGGAAAGAGTTCAACGATCAATTTGATGGATGGGGTTTCACATTCAATTGGGAGGATAGCTTCCAGACCATATACTACTTGAAATGGCGTGAACCCGGTTGCATTTTTTACGGAATTCCTATAGGCCCACAGAGCCGAGAATAGTTCTAAGTGCCAATTTGATTTATCGATCCCCACCATGCGTTGGATCATTTTTTTCAAGACTTTGTTGATTGCCTCTACTTGCCCATTTTCTTGGGGGTAATAGGGGGATGAGTTTTTATGACAAAAACCCAATTTGGTACTTAGTTCAGCCATCATATGATTTCTAAAATGGGAACCATGATCAATTACAATGGCTTGAGGGACTCCAAACCTTGCAATAATATGATTGAATACGATGAGTGTTGTTGTTTTTCCGTCTTCAACATATGTAGGCATTGATTCATCCCACTTGGTAAAATAGTCAACTACGATTACATAACCATGCCCCCCGGATGAGGTAGGCTTACAATGCATAAAATCGATACCCCATTTCGCAAAAGGGATGACAGCTATCACGGGATGCAGTGAGCTGGATGGGAGTGATTCTTGGAGTGAAAGAATTGACATGGGGGGCACTTGATCTTGACCACTTCAATGCAATCTTTGAATATAGATGGACAGAAGTATCCTACGCACAAAAGCTTCTGGGCTATAGCCATCCTAGAGAGGTGACTGCCACAAGATCCAGAGTGACAGTCATTAAGTACACATTCGGCTTCATCTAGAGTTAAGCATTGACGCAAAATGGAATCGATACCATGACGATACAAAGTATCACTAATTATTAGGTAATATTTGGCGTGGTGTCGGATGTGACGTTTCTCATCGTGATTGAGATCATGCCGAAATCGTTGGGTTTGGAGATATAAAACAATGTATCCATAACAAGGATCAATCGTGCCAATGAGGAAAAATGACTCATTAGGAAGATAGTCAATCGGCTCAGATGCTTCATTGACACGGGACAGAGCACATATTATCTCAACAAAGACTAGATATTTTTTGGATTTAGCTTTCATGAACTCTAAATCAAACCCCTAAAGGAAAACAATCCAACGGGAGTATTTTCCCCCTACCACTTGACATGTTAGGGTATAGTACATGGGATTGAAGTTGGCAATAACTATGGTCTTTCGGAGCAAGATATAATGTCAAAATATCTGGACAACAAAAACTGTTTCCAGAGCTAGTTTCTCCACATGTGAATAGCGCGTTTCATAATCGATAAGACTTTTATTGAGATAATATATCACATGTTCATGACCACTACCATATTCTTGCACTAACACTATTCCAACAGTGGAAGTAGAGGCTGTAAGATATAAGATATAATCCTATGTATAATTGGGGGGTTATAACACAAGAGAATTAGTCAGGACCTTTTTCCAGGTTATCAAAATACTGTTGAGCTTCATTACCCCAAATGATTGGGACATTCTTCTTGATTAGTATCATATATCCCTAGGTTATATCGACAAAATTGTAGACGAAGCGATGTAAACATATTGCGTGGCCTTGCAGACTTTGGAGTTCTGGAATATCAATGGGTGAAGGTAAGGCTAATATAGCTTCAACCTTTTGTGGGTTGATGCGAATACCATCTTTGGAGACTATGAAACCTAATAATATTCCAGCTTCAACATCGAATACACATTTGTGAGGGTTCACACGGATGTTGTAGTGACGACACCGTATAAATATGGCACTAAGTTGCTCTGGATGGTCTTCTCGCAAAGTAGAATGAGCAGGTAATTCATCCAAATAAGGATCCACAATATGCTTGATATCGTGAAATGCATAAGACATGGCCCGTTGAAAACTAGCCATAGTGTTTTTAAGGCCAAATGATAAATTTCGGTATGTGAAGGTTCCCCATGGGAAGATGAAAGCTATTTTATGCTGGTCAGCCAGGAGTATCTCTATATGATTTTAGCCAGAGAATCCATCCATGAACAAAAAGATGACACTCTCGACACAGTTATCGATAATTTGGTTGATGAAGGGGGTAGGATAGTTGTCCTTAGGAAAAGCTTTGTTTAGATCCCTATAATCAACACAAACTCTAATCGTGCCCTATTTCTTAGCTACAAGAACAATATTAGACAATGAGTCTGCCAATGGGACAGTATAAACCAGTTTGAAGGAGCTTTTCAACTTCTGCTTTAATGGCTGCAGTTTTTCTAGAGTGAGCGGGTCGTATTTTCTGCCGAACAGGTCGTGCACTGGGGTAAACTTTGATTTCGTGGACCATAATAGAAGGGTTAATTCCTAGCATTTATTCATAACTCCATGCAAAAAAATCGCGAAATTATTTAAACAAGGCTGTGTAAAATTCCACCTCTATGGGTGTATAGGTTTTTCCTAGATGGATGTGTTCCACGACACCAGGTTTCACTGATATGTCTATAGGAAAAGTTTCCATAATATTAGCTAAATTTCCCTTCGAAAACACATTGTGAGTGAGGATTTTTGACAACATCATGTGAAATGATGGATTTGACATTGGTTTCTATCGTTTGGATCTTGGGAAGGAAAGATGATCGATGATGGTGACATTTCCACAAAGGTTCATTGATGCTCATTATTTCCATGATAGACTCATCCGAGGGAAAATTCTGTAGAAGGGAATAAAAAAAGGTCAAAGATGAATCGATCCAAGATGGAAGAGGTTTAGGGTTTGGTGTCACCAGATGGTAGTCAGCAGAATCGATACAATCTAAAGCAGATTCAATTACGTGATAGGTTGCCTCATTTAAGTTAAAAGGCATGAAGTTTCCAAAGGTTTCGTATTCAGAAGGACTCAATACAATCCAAGAATCATGAGATTTGTGGGATTGAGAGGTACTCGAAGAGATCATGTTGATAGAATAGACTGGGGGTGGAAGCTCCAAGAAGAATATGATAATGGAAGTCTTTCAAAAGGCCAACACTAATGTCTTCATAATTATGTTGAGATTGTGTCAACAACAAGACATTATTGGTGGTGTTGGAATGAATATCCAGTGTGCAAAAGTCCATTTGATCAATGGTGACAACTTTTCCTTGATGAGGAAACTGTACCAGGAGAAAAACTAATGATGTTATTGCGGTCATGGCATAGAACCCGTTTCGACCAAGTAGGATATTGTAATCCAATGGAACATCTACTATTTCCATGTGGATGGAGACAATCCCCCCCCAGTTCTACTGATAGTGATGGTATGAGTCCGTATGGTTGGAAACCTCGGCCATCAAAGTCCTTTAAAGTGGTAGGAGACTGAGTGACTTCAGGAGAGCTAATAGCTCTCTAGAAGGATAAGGACATGATAGAAGAGGAGGAACCGTCGTCCAAAATGGTACGATGGATGTTATTTCCATGAATCTTAATGTGAATTTGAAAATCCAATTGGTGGGAAATCCTTGGCTTGAAATATTCCAAATTGAACATGACTGTGTTGGAAGCCTCAGGGTCAACAACTCCAAGTGTTGACAACAAGGTTCTACGCTGACTAGGGAAATGTTGTAGAACTTCAAAATTTGACATTGCGCAAGGTGCTTGAGCTAAGTATGCAACAATATTGTAGTTCCGAGCAGCTCGTGCACTCGAATTGAATGCCTCTTTTCGAATGGTGGCCATTGGTGGGCGCAACAAAGTGTCAGGAATAGGCCTTTCGATGTGAAGAGGGACAATAGGTAGAGGAGTGGAGGGAGAATATTCCAAAGGATATTTATTTTTTGAACTCCCATTTTTGCTCGAATTTGGAACAGATTCATAAGTATTTGTCCTAGTGGATAAATGAAGAATCTCGTTACTCATCATGAGGATATCTCGGGTAGAAGATGACTCTGGACGGTTGGAGTCGTTTGTAGTGCCTCCTTGCGGAGGTGTGTGTGTGATCATTTGATGTTGTTGAGATGGGAAAGGGTCAGTTAGCACTACCGGGTGATAAGAAGCTTTCACAAATTTGTTGACTTCCTCACAGTAAGGATAGTCTTTTGTATAATGGTCTTCCTCGAAAATTAGGCAGGGGAACTTAACTTTCCTCTTGGGTTTGTTGTCAGCATTAGTTTGTTGGGGTTTTGGATTTTCCTGCTAAGTAGAAGGTTTCTTAGATTTTCCTTTATTTTTCTTCTTTTTCCCTCCAGATTGATGTGACGAGGATTGAACCACATTCACCTCAGAGGTCTGAGCAGGATAAGTATTGTTTTTGGATGCATCCTGAGTTTGCAGTGGAGTTGAAGTATTATGTTTTCCACTAGTTTTTGATGCAGGTTGGGTCTTCACGGAACCAACCATGCCATCGATAGGAGGTTCGGTAGAGAGCCTAGATGGATCGTTGGTGGGGTGGGGAGAATTAGGGATCAATTCATACAAAGTTCCGAATTGGGAGTAAACCAAGTCCAGACACTGGGCGCAACTTATCGCTTTCTCTTATGTAAAGACTCCTCCCATTGCAACATCCCTAACAATAGGTGGCATTAGATATTTTGTAAACCAATCAGCTAATAATTGATCAGGGATAGGATCCTTTATCAATATTCGGTGCCTCCTCCACTCATGAATATGATCTAAGATGTGAGTAGAGGTGGATTGTCGCAATGAAGTTTATAGGTCCATGCCAGTTTCATACCGAATGGGTAGTTGAAAATGCGTAAAAAAATTTATTGCAAGGGAGTTGAAATCTCGGAAGGAATGTTGTGGCAGCTCAAGATACCATTTATCTTCCATCCCAGTGAGTGTGCGTTGGAAGAGCCGCAATCATATGGAATCGTCCATCAATGAGTTGGAAGAACACCAAATATAAAATGTCATAACATGATTTCTTGGGTCTTCCCCTGGTTTTGCATCGAATTTTGGGATATCCGATGGTAATTTTGTAGGGATAGGCGGCTAGTGTGGTTGATTCCAAATGGGATCATTGATTAATATTGATAAATAGGGCAAATCCAATGTTGTCAGAAAGGGAAGTTGTCTATTTGGTTGCGGGTAAGAATAGTATTGATGGGGTGCTGGGATGCCCGTAGGGATCTACACTGCAGGTTGTTGCATATTATACCCATATACATTGCCCACGGGGTACTGTTGGAAGTTTTGTGGGTTGGGTAACATAGGGTTAACCGATTGTTGATTGGGAATCATGGAATTTACCAATTTATTCGGAATCGTAGGATAAACTGGTTGTTGTAAGTTCTACATTATGGGGTTAAATGGTGTACATACAGGGGGTGGTGGGACCCATGTATTGTTTACAAATACTTGATTAGGGGGGTTAACCATACTTTGATTAGGGGGATGCGTTGGAGGAAGTGGAACCCATTGATTATTTGTTGCGCCTTGATTAAGAGGTGGTGTTGGGGGAGGTGGGATCCATTGATTATTCGCGACGCTAGGGTAAGGTAATCCAGGATACAAATTTGGGTTGGGAGGGTAAAAGGGTTGAAATTGATTTGTTTTCCCCCTAGAAGGAATTTGGTTACCTACTGTATGTTTCCCCCCATCAGGTGGTATTTGTTGTCCCCATGAGGAATATGGTCCTATCTGTGGAAGTTGGCCACTAGATCCACATGGAGAAACAATGAAAGGTTGGCCTCTAGATATGGTGTACATTGTGGTTGAAGATTGACTTTCAGTCACAAATGATGTTCAAACAAAGGGATTAGACGATCTTCCAACTGAAACATTAGAAGAGATTGATCGTGCAGTTTGGGTGACTGTGGTAGTATTACCGACTTGCGTAGATGAATGTGCACCAAATACAGTAGTTGCAGGTAACAAAGGGATATTATGATTTTTCCCCTGACTAGGAACTTTCCTTAAAGAGTGAAAACGAATTTCACTTGGTAGGATGAGTGGGAAGGTTCGAGGGGGAGTTCCTAGGGCTAACTGCATAGATAATGGAAAGGTATGAAAATCATTGAGGGTTTGTCCCAAAGTCATGTTCCACAATGATGATCATGGAACAAAAACATTTTCCATTCATGAGTCGTCAGATAAAGGTTGGGAAAAAACCTAATCTGTGGATGCAGGTCAACTTACACGGGTCGAGTCACGGGAAGCGGCTTGGGGAATTCTCGTATCATAAGGGTTTACCAATTCGGATGTAGAAGGTAATGAAGTTTCGAGTTTGGGGGAAACATCCTTTGTGCAACATCATGTCTAAACATGTCTGTTGCCACTCGTTTGCAAGATAAATTAGCGATTTCCACTCATATAGATGCCATAATTTGTTGTCCCGTAGGAAGTTCAGAGGTTGGAATTCCTAGCGTTCTTCTACTAGAGGATTTAGATTGATAGTTGGGTATAACAGAGGTAGCGCAGATAATAATTGGCGTTGTCAACTGTATAAATGGTTGGCTAAAATTCACAGATAATTGAATAGTTTTAGAAGGGAAAGGATTGGTTTCCTCAATAAATTCAATATACCCTTCAGGTAGGTCATTTTGTGATGGCATCTCAGGGGCTACACTAGTTTTCATAGCGATATCAACCTACGACACGATGTTGGATTCTAGTGTGATACTACTTGCTGGTACGACACTAACCTCAGGTGTGACACTGAATTCTGGTTCAGTACAAACCTATGGTACTGCAGTAACTGGTGGTGTCACAGTGGTTTGTCTCGATACAACCTCCCGACTAGTTGGTCTGCTAGTAGGGGGAGCTTGGGTGCATGGAGGTGGTGGTCGACTAGTTCTAGGTGCGGATGGTTTGTGACTCATCCCTTAATGTCTCCAAGATTTCCTTGGATCCGCCATGGAACAAGACTAAATGATGTGGGATAAGTCTCGTGAAAATAGGTCGAAAACCATAAGGAAACCGAGCATGCAAAAGGGGATCCAGAAGAAAAAGATGCACACAAGAAAAAAAGAAAGCTCATAAAACTTTATTGTAATTTTTCCACAACAAGCGAGCTATAACAAAGAGGCCATAAATCCAACAAGCAACACTAAAAATAAAAAATACCCTCTACAAGGTAAAAGAGCAAGAAACCTCCTATCTAAGATCTGGATACCTCAACAGACCGTATCCTCTGCAAGGTGACGAAATCCAAGTCGAACAATACGAAATGAGAGACCAATATAGATGAATGGATAGCCCTCTATTGAAAGGGATCCCGGGTAAAATAACCCTAGAAGAATGGTCACTAGGATACCTTGTTCAGGACACATATGGGAAGGTTTTCCGAAGCTTCTACCTTTTTCCCTTGTACCACCTATATGGAGGCCAGAAATACAAGGAATACAATGGATTGATGTCCTTAGGTGCTAGGTGGAGTGTGGTATTCCACAAAGTCCATCTGGAACCAGTCCTCGTTGCTTACCCCCATGGAACGGGAGGCCCCCCAACAAATTGGCTTATAACCGTGTCAACAAATACCAGAGGATTTGGGAACCCTAAGAGGAAACAACTATGGTTCAGATGTAAAATGGCAAGGGGAAATTATTTGGATTCCTATCCCCAATGCCCTACCTAACTACACTGTTCTTTTATTTCCTCAAATGAGGTTATTGTGTGTTTTGTTAGGGTATTTAATTTTATAGGTTGTTGTTTACTCAAGGGAAGTGGCTGTGAAACTTGATGGTGTGTAGACTTGACTGGAACCATGCAAATTTGGATGAATTATGCAAGTCTTTTTTATTTCAATGAACTTCTAGCTAAATAAGGAGGAGTTCTTTTTGTTAACAAATGAAAACAATACAAATGCAAATTTTCTAAAAAGAAAATATCCACTTTTTACTTTTCTTTTTCAAATTACATGCCAAACTAATCCATGAAACATTCCTTCACAACAAATGAATCCGATTTTTTTTTAGCAAATAAAAAAACAATTTTTTGTTTTCTTTTTCTTCACATGAGCCTAAAATGACAAGTTAAGGAAAAAAGGCTTCTTTTAATTACAAAATGTTTTAATATCAAGTGAAGAAGTAAAGGAAAAGAAAGATCTTGAAAATTTTCCAAGCAATTTGCAAAGCTCGACAAAGCATAGATTTTTCACAATCAAAGTAATGATCCTTTTGAATATGGAAGAGCAAGCCTTGATTTCCAATAATCTTTTCAAACATGCAGTGAATGTGAAATAATTTCCTTTGTTTCTAACAGAATGCAAGAAAATAAGTACTTTTTCAATATTCAAATCAAGAAGCTAAGTAGAGGATCAAATCCTTCTTGTCACTTCCACTAAAAAATCCAAACCATATAAGTTTAAAAGCAAGCAAACCAAGCAACCTTTCATACCTTCAAACTGGGAGTAGAGGAGATCGTAAGTGGTCAGACCAAACTCAGAAGTTTGAGAAGGTGATGAAGTGATAGGGGAGGCTATGATGGTTCTCCAATTTACAACCAAGGATAATTTTAGGGGCGAAATTTAGCCCATGGGCTATTTTTCCATGTTTTTTTCCAAAAAAATATTTGCCAATTTGCATTTTTTGAAGACCCATTTCGCCCAATTTTGATGGGGTAAACTTTTTTCACTCTAAAAATCACCAAATTATTATATAAACTATATAAAATCCTAATAAATTGAAATAATTTTAGAAAAATATCGCTAAATATTTTATAGTTGACATTTTAAGAATTGGTAAGATTCTCCAAGGTTTATACACTTTTAAATAAGTATGTGTCCTTAAAATTATCCCTGTTTACAACACACTTCCAACACTTACAAATTTACTCCAAAGCCTAGATGAGAGTTGCAAGGGACAAAAATGTAAAGATAAAAATGGAATCACACACAACTGATAAGTATCAAATGGGAGAAACAAGCTAGAAGCAAAAACCAAACACCAATCAAGCAAAAAACCAGCACTATGGAAAGTTACAAGGAATTTTCGCTCCCTGGGAGACTACTCAGGCGTGAAAATTAGAAATTTTCACGTTTTGGACTATTGTGAGGGCGCATAAATTTTGAAATTTTTGCTCTGTAATACACAGTGGGGGCACGCAAAATATCTTGTAGAGTGAGGAGGGCGAATATCCGAGATCAAATTTGCCAATATATTGGTTCTAAGAATTAGATAGCTTAGCAGTGAAGACTAGGATGATAGGACAAGTCAGGCTTAAGTAGTTTGCAAAAGAAAAAAGTTCCAAGAATCAAAGATTCAATGGCTTAAACAAACAAGGGAAAATCCCCAATGGAGTCACCAGTTTCCGTGGTAAGATTTTATTCCTACGGGTAAGATGAAAATCCCCTTGGGATTAGAAAAGGCCCCTAGTTTCCTACCCAATAAAGAAAGGAAACAAATAGACACTAAAGTCCTCCTAGATCTAGCTCATGCAAAAATTAGCAAGCTATGGAAAAACAAAATGGTAGATGGTGTACCTTTATTTGATGGTTGTCCTTGGAAGTCCTATGTTACTCCAGCTCCAACCTTTGACCATATGAGCTTATGAACCTGTTTACAAAGGAAATACAACACACTTTCCAAAGAAATATATGTACAGGCAAAGATCTAACTATGAAAATGGAGACAATTTCACGCATTTACCATGAAAAAACATGAGAATGGGAGGAATAGGATAATTTATATTAATTATAAAGCCATGAAGACATGTACATCAAAATGAATTATACCTGACATTGTTGCAGCATGATCATCCTCCAATATCTCCTTCACAACCCTTGCCGGACTCTTAGGATCATAGGTTTGATGCTTCCAAGGTCAATCCCCCTTAGCTCATGGATGGCCTTCTTCTTATAGGATCTGGGAGGCCAACCACTAAGAGGATACTAAGGATCTAAGTGAGGAAGATGTGGATCAAGGATCTAAATTATGCCAAGGAGGGAATGTGAGATGGGATTCGAAGGGGGACCTCATCCCATGAAAATCTCCTCGAAATCCAAGATCGAAAATTTAAGGAAGATGGCTATTCAAGGATTTTCGCGCCCCCATAATTGAGCAAAGCGCGAAAATGTTGGAATTTTTGCACCCCCCATAGTCATGTAGAACATGAAAAATGTTGTAATTTCCGCGCCTTGCAACACTAGCAGGGTGCGAAAATATATCTAGGAGGCAAATAAATGGGTTAGGTCAAGTGGTTTTCAACCCCTAATTTGTTGGATGTACTTCCAAGTGTGACTAGGGAAGGGACCAACATAATAACAAAGGGACCTAACACCCTTAGGAGGCACAAACATCATGTTTCTCATGGTGATATGACATGAAGAATCTCAATGGTGCAAAGTGTCACAATTTGAGGTATAACAAATAGTTTGTAAAGGACTGAATGTATAATTACACTTTTATATGGTTATTTATGACATTTTAGTGGCTTAGACTTGAGCTTGTGGGTGAGAAATTGAATTTTGTTTTGTTTTTCCATTATCTCATAGGATTGTAACTTAAAATTAGGTGAGGCTAGTGTCATGTAACTAGTGCCACCCTGTCATTGTACAAATACAACAAGACAAGGGTTCATTATGTCATCTTTTCTATTTCTCTTGGTTTATTGGAGATCTTGATGCAATGCGAACTTCTCTTTGGATGATATTTCTCTCTTGAATTTTTATTTGAGCAAGTTATAGGGTTTATTTCTCACATTCCATTGGTTGTTTCCAAAGATTGGATGTGATAGCTTGAAATCACAAACGTGACCTAAGGCGTTATGTTGTTCATCCTCGTTGAATATATTGAAAATTTTACTTGTTGGGTTATCGGATTTTGAAAAGGGAGGGAAGACTACTACATGTTTAGCCTACTAAAGACAACAATATGTATTGGTTTAAAGCACTAGTAAGGAGTATAGTTATGGAATATTGCTACAATTTTAGCCTACTCCATGCAATGAGATATACTAGTAAACACTCTTAAGTATGGAAGCGATATTGTGGGTTTACATGATCCATGTTCTTTTTCCAATTTTTTTCTTGAAAAAGAAGAAATAATGCACAACACAAATGAATCTTGAGTTAAGCTTCAATACCACTTGTTGTGTTCCTAAATACAAAATGAAACCACATTTTTAAATAAATGGAAATATAAATACATAAACATAAGAGTCTGGGCTCCTCCACTCACTATGGTTGTCTAGGACCTTCTATACTATAATAATGAAGGAATACGTCTTAGTGGAATAACAACTTCAAATTGATTGTGGTAATGCTAAAATGTAACAAAATGTGTAAAATTGGGGGAAATACTTATTTATAAAAATAATAAACAAAAACCATAACCCTAAGTTTAGGCCACATGTGTATCCTTTTATTATATAAATATGGACTTTGCACACATATACTACCTTAGACCTTAGTATAAAGATAGTACATGTTAAAGATGTTGTAATTAGGTATTTAGCCAATATTGTATTTGTGTTGTTTTTGCAATATTTCATATTTCTTCATTTTGTTTCAATCCAATTCAACTTTTATATGTATGAAAATGGACTAATGATGGGTTCCTATTTATCATGATGTTAAGACATCACTAAAGAGAATTCCAATTAATGATTTTATCATCAAGTACTTAAACAAAGTGTTGTCAAAATTTTGGAGAATTTGGCATAGTGTGGATAATGAAGTGTTATGATAGCTCAAGGATGTTTATTTCACCAGTGCTACCTTTTAACTTGAGTGTGTGTAAGAAAAAGACTTAGGCCCCACCACAATAGATGTTGTGGGAAAATTGTGATGAGTACATTTTGGTTAGCTCTAACTTATTGGCATCGTTCCTTCATATGTGATGTTACAACATTACATCAATTTTTTTCCAACAGTTACAACTATGTAATAATGAACATGCACCATCTAGATATGTTTTCTTTTGTATGGTGATTTAAGAGTCTAGATATTGGCATGTGATATGCATAATATGATTAGGTATGATTATATATGTGCTCATATATAACAAAATACAATAACCTATTCTAAGAAATAAGCTTTTCCAATACACATTTTCTTCTCATGTTGAATTTTCCAATGTTCATTCTCTTTTTTATAATAAAACAAAATTAGATCAAGGAACACTTGGTAAGAATCATTTTGAAAATTCTTCCACTTACATTTGAAAATTTTAAGCCAAAATATTGAATGTTACATCTAAGTCCACATAATGTATTTCAAGCAGTTTTGCACTCGGTGGCTCTAAAAATACAAGTGTAAGAAGCAATTCAAAAGACACAATGACAACGGTGCATCACTTGGACAATATAGTACAATTGATTTATATGAGCTCTATTTAGACCAATGGTAGTGGATCATCAAGTAGGGTAATTAGAATTAGGGTTAGGGTGAGGCATATTCAAATTTATACATGCACTTCTGCTAAAAGTGGATGCGAGGACAAAGGAAACCATAGAAATAGTTTCATACTTGTGCTTATTCTTGAAGGTAGTATAGTGGCTATGATATTTCCTTCCAATACAAGAATAAGTGCAGAGTCAACACCAATAATAGAGTTAAATTCAATTCTTCTCGCACCATTGTGGATCTTATTAGTTTTCCCCAAATCCAATAAGAAAAAACATACAAAGGTATAACACTAACTATGGTGATTTTTAAGATAAATTCACCTCTGTAGCATTTATTACATCCTTGTGATTCTACTATTTAATGAAAAGTACCAACCATTGGATTTCCTTTTAGCACAAATACAAGCCCATTATTGACACTAACATCATAACACTAAAGTTTCTTATGGTGAAATCGCCTCCTTACATTGTCTAGAGATGAACAATCATAAATCATCATGCAATAGAATTAGATGTAGGGTTAAGGTGAAACATGTTCGTATTTCCACATGGGTTTGTGGTAGAAGAGAATTTGATGATAAAGAAAACCCTAAGTAATGACTCCATACTAGTTCTTTTTCTTGAAGATAATCTAGTGGCCTATAAATTTCAATGTATGATAAGAAAAAATGTATAGATCCCACAACATTATATTTCAATACATTTCTTGTTTCAAAATATGTATCTTTTAGCTTGTTCTAGAGCCAATAAATGGACACACAAAGAAGAATATTAACCATGTTTTTTTTATGACAAGGAAACCCCCAAAGCATTATTCGCATCAACTTCGATTGAGATATCCTTAGACCTAATTGAATCCAACTAAGTATATTATGGATATCACTTCCAAATAAAACCCAACAATTCATAATCGTTGAAATTGGATATGGATCCCACTATTATACCTAGCTCAAAACCACATAGTTGCATCATTTTTCTTCTGCATAAAATAAAGATAAATGATTCTCAATTTCCTTCTAGCATAAGAGCAAGTGCAAATCCAACAACAACATTCATGCAAACAATAAGATTTTTGTTCACACCATTCATACTCAATCGTGTGTACTAAAAAAAAAGCTTAAATAAAATATCTATGTATTGCAAAATGACACATCATGCCATTAATATATAATGGAAACATGTGCCCAAAGTGGCCAAATGAGTGTACAATTGAGTACCATGCTTAAAAAATAATACAGGTGTCCTGAACTAACTACAAATATCCATCCATCTCAAATTGATTTATCCCTTCTTTCGTCAGCGCTGCCAGAATCCTTTGCAAAATCAATCTTCCTCTTCCCTAAGATTGAGGAATATAGTCGACACCTTTGCCGAGGATCAATGCTCATCTCATGACTTTGCACACAAAGAACCATTTAAAAGTGATTTAATGTTTAACAAACAAGCAAGTTCATGTACACTTATTAAAATTGCAATAAAATAAAATATTTATACTCATTGAATGTGAATAAGTGCATGTCACAATAGGTGAACCTATCGATCATGCATCTTGTAGTGATTGAATATGATGCGATTCATCCAAGTGCGAGGCATCTAGATGTGAGGTTGTCACAAGAAACTCACCAATATTTTGTGATGCATGGGTCTCTGGAAGCACATGTTCATCCATAGGCTGTACGTGATACCAACAAACAAGAGTCCATCAAATAACTTACTTATTGGATATTGAAAAATAAATAATGATGCACTCAAAGGTCATTCAAACCTTACTGAGACATCCTGTTGAGTCTCTATGAAAACATCAGGTGCAGATTGCATAACAAATTCTATAGCACACTGCATAAAACATATTACATTAACAGTTTAATATATTACATCAACAATTAAATATATTTTTCGTTCCATTAATATAAATATGGTAGATGATGGTAAATTAAAAATATATTTACATTACCTACAATGGTGATAAAACAAAATTGTATGCAACATTGACTGCTGCATTTACTTCAGTCTCTTAAGAAATACCCAGTTGTTGTGCAAATTTTCGCTTTGATACTAGCTGCACATGTGATTATAATATGTCAACAAATTGATAAAATATTATTTTTTTAAACAAATCAAAGTTGTAATTTAAAATATAATAAAGTATTTGAATAATAATGAAATTACACATTCCATGAATCCACCAGATCGAATCTGCAATGAAGGACCGTAGCAAATTCTACCATAAGACACGCATGGATGAGGTATCATATGTCACTATGAAACGTGTTCATATGCTTTGTTGGGTGTCTCTGGCTTCTCATGATCACCACCAAATGACTACTCATCACCATGACTCCCACTATGTGCTTCCTCACCACCACGGGATGAAGATGATGTCCTCCCCCTAGATGAGCCCCCTAGCTGTCAAGTAATTGACATGCTTGTGGAGTATAAATTTTGCATACAACTTCCACAGGAAATACAAAGGTATCTCTCTATTTCCATGCGGGTTTTCATCAAATACAATATACCACCTGTCCATCCAATTTTCTTTGATACTTTGTTCTACACACAAGTCAATGGATATATGTGCTTTGTTGGTCGGAGGAATATGGCCAGTGCGAGGGTCTATAAAGAGGGAATAAATTTGGTTTTTAGTTATTTTCGAAATTTTATGTCTTGGTAACTAAAACCATTTGCATAAAATTGCCTCATGGACTCTTTATAAACAATAATGTTGAATAATGCTCCTTGGGCATTGGTAATTGTGTCAGTGATTGTATCAATGGCTACCCCAAGACAATAACGTAGTTCGTCTCTCCCCTTAAATGTAGCACTAAGGAATCTCAAAAACTCCAATTGTGATCGTATCTCCACATTTCTATCATTCATTTGTTGTTGTGGTGGGATTCAGTGTTCTTCTTGCAATGGAGGGATTTGATGTTCTTCTTGCTATGGAGGGATTTGGTGTTCTTCTTCAATAATTACTTGGTTTCCTTGTTGAGGTATTTCTTCTTCTTCATCAACATTTATTAGGTTTTCAGGATGAATGTTTTGAGGGTTTCGTTTTGTGTATGAATCATTTCTTCAATATTGTGTAGATCCATGGAGAATATGTTGTTTTTTACACAATAATTTTTTTAAACTAGATTCAAGATCTACAAACATCCATAGAAATTAATTTGTTTTATATGGAATTTAACAACAAATTGGACAAGAACTATAACTTGAATGATTTCCAACTAAGGTTTATAGGCCACCAATCCCTTCCAGATCAAGCTGATGGTTTGAAGATTCCCATAACGCTCTTGCATTATAGCTCTCCATTATTTTTCTCTCTTTGATTTGCAAATGTAAACTGGAACGACCGTACGTTCCTTTTTTAATCAATACATAACACATATGTGTTATATCGCATATGTGTTATATCGTATATGCATTATTTTAATTTTGATTTTCCATAATGCATATGCGATATATCACATATACGTTATATTGCATATGCATTATATTAATTTTTCAATTTCATAATGCATATATGCGTTATAATGCATACTCGTTTCTTATGCTTACCTATGGTTACAGACTCGGGTCTCACCAAGCCTGAACCTAATAATTCAAGCGCGTTTATGAAATCCGTGGTGGCACAAAAAATGGACACAACTTCGTGTGACCACCCATTTCCCAGAAGTACAATTGCATCCAAAAGGTCCCTCGACTTTGTACCAAAACCCTATAATTTAAACTTCATTTATAATATTTAATAAATGAAACCTAACATTTATTTATTTTATATTAATTGATTTTGTTAAATTAACCAGCCATGCTATTACTAACATTACCGACATACTTCACATCTATATTAAACTAATTTCCAAATAAGATTTTAAAAACTGATTTCCCATAATGCATAATAACTTAGATTTTAAATGTATCTTCTACTTTTTACTTATTTTGGAATTGCATTCATCCAACTCTTAAATACATTATGATTTAAATGTATCTTTTGTCTTTTACTATTTTTTGAATCACATGTATTGTCGATGTATCCACTCATTCATATAGTATATAGTTTATGAATAAGTTGATCATCACCTAAATTAATGTACAGTCTCCGGAATTTCAAAAAAATACTTGTTCATATGGTTAATGAATAAGTTCATCTTCATCGGCTAAATTAATCATATGAATACGTTGATGATCATCCCTTAAATTATTGCACAGTCTATGGAATGTTTTACAAATACTTTCAAATTTGGACTTTATTGCTTATTATTCACTATCTTTAGATCTCCTTTTAATTTTGAAGGCAGAGAGCAAGGAGGTAATCGCTCAGACAAAGCTTAAACACCAAGAACTATCACACTCAATAATAATATTTTTTATTATCTGTAAGCATATATACAAGAGGTGTTTTCCAGTGGCCGGAATCAATTCTGTTAGGAAATTTCAACAAAAACAGACTACATTTTGGATGCGGAGATGATTACAAAACAACACAAATTTTTTTATGTCTGCGATGTGCCAGCTACTCATGGCAATTAAAACAGGTGGGTTGATATTTAATCCTTCATCAAACAACATTTATAACAACGGGGTTTATAAAAATTGGTCTGTGGCGATCAAAATTAAATACCAACACTCCCCCTTAATTTCATCACCATAATATAAACTTATGCAAAATTACATACACCCAGATTTCGTCTATGATATTCAAAAATCTCTTTTGCCAATGGCTTAGTGAACACATCATCTTGTTGCAAATAGGATCTACAGAATTTAAGACAAATTTGGTTATTATTTACTAGTTCTCTGATAAAGTGGAATCTTGTATCAATATGCTTACTTCTCTTGTGGAAAACATGATTCTTTGATAGTGCAATCGCTGATTTGTTGTCACAGAAGATTTATGTTGGCTGATTTTTCTCTTGCCACAAAGCTGAAAGTACTCTTCTCATCCAAACAGATTGACATGCGGAAAAATTTGTTGCCACATATTCAGCTTCAGCCGAGGAGATGGTGACAATCAATTGCTTCTTCAATGACCAAGCAATAGCACCATAACCAAGATTGAATACAAAACCGGAAGTGCTCTTTCTATCATCTACACTCCCTGTAAAATCACTGCCAGTGAAGCCAACCAATTTAAAATCTGAATTTAACGTATACAAAATACCATATTCTGTTGTCCCAACAATATAACGCATTATTATCTTCCCAACTTGCTAATGTGATGACTTTGGCGATTCCATAAATCTGGAAATCAGACTTACATCGTACATAATATCCAGTTGGGTTGCTATCAAGTACATTAGAATTCAAACCAACCTCTTGAACAGAGTTGGATCAACACATAATCCTTCATCATTCTTACTTAACTTCGTTCCAGTAGCAACAGGAGTAACTGCTGGTTTACAATTCAACATCCTAAATCTTTTCAAAATATCAATTGCATATTTAGACTGAAATATAAAAATCCCATTTTCAACTTGTTTCTCCTCAATGCCAAGAAAGTATTTCATCAGGCCCAAGTATGTCATCTCGAATTCAGTCGTCATTGTTGATTTAAACTCTTTTATGAAAAAATTTCCAATAAAAATTAGATCATCAACATACAAGCAAACTATTAAAATGTCTCCATGCTGATTTACCTTTGTGTACATCGTTGGTTCATTTCCACTTCGACTGAATCCATTACTTATCAGATATGCATCTATTCGACTGTACCAGACTCTTGGGGCTTGTTTCAATCCATACAAAACATTTTTCAATCTGTAAACTTTATCTTCATGTCCTTCAACCTCATACCCATGAGGCTGTCTCACATACACTTCTTCCTCCAAGAAACCATTCAGGAACACATATTTAACATCCATTTGGTACACCTTCCAATTGTATTGGGCCGCAATAGCCAATACAAGCCTGACTATGTCAAGTCTTGCAATAGGTGCAAATGTCTCATTGTAGTCTATCCCGGGTTGTTGACTAAACCCTTGAGCAACAAGTCTATCCTTGTGCTTCACAACTTCTCCATCAACATTCAAATTTGTCTTATAAATCCACTTCACACCAATGCAATCCTTGTCTTTTGGTAAATCTACTAGCTCCCATGTGTTGTTCTTCTCGATTGCATTCATCGTTTCGTCCATAGAATCAATCCAAAAATTATGTTGTACAACTTCATCAAAAATTGTTGGATGATATGCCAAAAATGAAAGGTTTATATTTTGATTCTCTTCATCATTCTGAACTTGATCATAAATTTCATTCAAGCTTCTCACCTTTTTCCCTCTAATCCTCAATCTCAATGTTGCAATGGTAGGATTAGATTCACTTCTCACCTGTGAACTTGATGACTACTGATCCAATTGTCTCGATGGTTCACCTTGCACAATACTTGTTGGAGTTCTTAACTGTGGTGTGTTTGCACCAACTGACTGTCTCGATGGAGTGCTAGCTGTAGGTATAAAAGCATGTGGAACTTGCTGTCCAAATTGTTCAATCAGCTCAAATCCTTCATTTTTTTCATATGAAAATGGAATAGCTTCAACAACTGATTGATCCACACTCCCATTGCAAGATTCTACTTCTTTGAATTTAACATCTCTGCTAATAATAAGATTTTTGGTGATGGGATTGTTCAATAGATATGCGTTGGATACATCACTACATCCAATAAAAATACATTTCTCGCTACGATCATCTAGTTTTCTTCTTATTTTTTCAGGAACATGTGCATATGCCACACATCCAAATATTCTGAAATGTGCCACTGAACATCTCTTTCCACTCCAAGCTTCTTCAGGTACTTGGTTCAAAAAACTCTTTGTCGGACTTCTGTTCAGAATATATACAGCACAATCAACTACTTCAACCCAATATTCCTTCGGCAAATGCTTTTCCTTAAGCATACTATGAACCATATTCATAATGGTTATGTTCTTCCTCTCAGCAACACCATTCTGCTGAGGTGTATAGCGGGTTGTAAATTTCCTTTTGATTCCATGATCCCTGCAAAAATCCAAGAAGTCATTAGACATAAATTCACCTCCCCTATAAGATCTCAATATCTTGATTCTTTTTCCGCTTTCCTTCTCGACCAAGACTTTAAATTTCTTAAAGATACCAAAAGTTTCAGATTTCTGCTTTAGAAGGTACACCCAAGTCTTCCGACTGAAGTCATCAATAAAGGTTAGGAAATACAAATTTCCTCCCAAAGATGGTGTCTGCATTGGTCCACACAAATCAGAATGAATAATCTCTAAACAAGCTTTAGCTCTAAATGCAACACCAGATGGAAAGATTTCTTTGTGATGCTTCGCCATGATGCAGCTCTCACATGAGCTTGTAGGCTACTCTATGGAAGGTAATCCCCTCACCATCTATTTGTTTTGAAACTGTTTCAATCCATCAAAATATAAATGACCATACCTCAAATGCCAAAGCCAAGATTGGTCTTGACTGTTAGCTTTATATGCAATTTCAGAATTGGACAGACAACTCCTTAGAGATAATGGATACATTTGATTTTTTGCCATTTGAATTTTAGCAATCAATTGTTTCTGAGGTGAATTATCTAGGATGGTACAAATTTTCTTTTTGAAATTGACTTCATAGTCTTTATCCATTAGATGTCCAACACTTAACAGGTTGCATTTTAATCCAGGTACATAATATACATCATCAATTCTTCTTATTTGTCCATTTCTGTCAAAAATGGAAATGTCTCCTTTCCCATTCACAGTAACCTTGCTATCATTACCAAGCTTAACTTTAGACTGAACAGAGTTGTCCAATTTGACAAACAATTCTTTGTATCCAGTCATATGGTTGCTACAACCACTGTCAACAAACCAAATATATTTTGAACATTGTTCAACAACATTACATGTCAATATAACAGAATTCTCATTACCTTGAGACTCAATTAAGTTTGTTGATTTCCTATCAACATCTGCCCATTTCTTTATGCACTTATTTACATAGTGACTGAATTTATTACAATAGTAGCATTGTACCTTTGACTTGTCATATTTATGAGCAATCTGCTGCCAATTTCTACTACCACTCCCCATGAAGCTAGGAGTGTTGTGCTGAAATTGCTTGTCGAACCGAGCATCATCTTTCTGTTCTGCTTTAATATTCTGTCTATTACCTCTGTCCCTGCCTCTTGTTTCTCTTTTGCCTCTGTTTTTTGACAGAGTGGCCTGCGTTTTAAATGCATTCTCTAATGAGGATTCTTCATACTTACTCATCCTAGATTCGTGAGATATCAATGAACCCATCAGGTCATCAACCAACATCATACTGAGATCCTTAGACTCTACTATTGCTGCAACAACTAACTCAAATTTCTTAGGCATGGACCTAAGGACTTTCTCCACTACCCGCTGATCAGGAAAATCTTCACCCAACAATCTCAATTAACTAACTACACTATCGACCTGACTCATGAATTGCTCAACTGTATCTGATTCCTTCATCTTAAGGTTTTCAAACTCTCTTCTATAGTTCTGCAATTTAATCGTTTTAACCTTGGAAACACCCTTGTAACTTGTTTCAAGTATTTCCCAGGCTTCCCTATCATTTTTTGTTGTATAAATTTTAGCAAAGGTCACTGGGAGAACCCTCTGTTGAATGTAAGTAAGGGCCTTTGCATCTTTCTTGCGATTCTCTTCCAATTTGGCTTTTTCAGCTATAGTCAACAACTGCTCTGCTACAAAATCAGTAGGCTCATCATAGCCCTCTGTTATGAAGCTCCAAATTCCTTGAGAGCGTAAAAGAGTTCTCATCTTAATTTCCTAGAAATCGTAATCCTCTTGACTAGCTAACAGAGGAATCTGTGGCTAAGTTGTACTGATAGAATCCATTTCAATCTAGTTATATATTTCCCTCAATTAAATATTTAAATTACCAAATTTATGGAAGGACTAGACTGGTCCCTAACACACTAAATTTCATTAGAGAATTTACCCAGAAAAGAAAATCTAAACCAAGATGCTTTTACAACCTATTGAGACATGCATTAAAAGCTGCACAAACTCTTTCTTTACACTCCCTCTATGCAACAAACCCTGAGTAGGGCCAAGCGAAATCAAGCTGTGAACTGCAAACAAAGGCTATTGTTCAACCAGCGGTTCAATTCTCTTAGATAGGAACCACCCAATCTCTTCAGCAACCATAAAAGACCGACAGAGGGAGAACTAATTGACCTTCCACTATATCTTCACTCCACACCAAATCTGGATCAACCAAGAAATAACAATTCCTATGCTTTATAAAAGTGTCGGCTCAATTCACTGCAGGAAGAGCACAACATGAACAATGGAAAGAACTCAATGCTTTTGCTCTGATACCAGGTGAAGGCAGAGAGCAAGGAGGTAACCGCTCAGGAAGAGCTTAAACAACAAGAACTATCAAACTCAATAATAATATTTTTTATTATCTGTAATCATATATACAAGAGGCGTTTTCCAGTGGCCGGAAAAGGTGGGTTGATATTTGATCCTTCATCAAACAACATTTATAACAACGGGGTTTACAAAAATTGACGTGGCGATCAAAATTAAATACCAACAAATTTTATCTCTAAAATAATGCAGGTTCTATATAAATTTTAAAAAACACCTTTCAAGTTTAGACTTATATAGGGCAAGGCATTATAGTATATTTACTCATATGCTTAAATATTTCATGGCCTATAACTTTTTAAAAAATACCTACAAAACTTGGACTTATTTAATGAAAGGCATTAGTGCACATTAATCATATGCTTAACACCTTCAAAATTTTGGATTTATGTAAGGAAAGGCATTATTGCATATTTTAATCATATGCTTAATACTTTCATAATTTGGGTTTATCTAGTTAGGAAAGGCATTACTGTATATTAATTATATGCTTAATTTATTATTATATGTTGAGTTGTTTTGGTTAGTTTTATAGAGTTCTGATAGAGATAATTGAAAAAAAATTAAATTTTTTTTTTTGAGATTGAAATTTTTATATTAATTTTATAGAGATATCTGAAAAAAATCTATTAATTTTAAAGAAATAATTGAACATTTTCTTTTATAGATATTTGAAAATTTTTTTAAATTAATTTATAGAGATGATTAAAATAAAATGTTAAAAATAGTTTTTTTAGAAATAATTGAAAAAAATCAAATTTTATAAAAATAATTGAAAAAATTATTAAATTAGTTTTGAAAAAATTGTTCCATTAAAGTTCTGAAATAAATAAAAAATAGATCTATCTATATAGTTGTTATAAAAATAAGAATAAAATTAAAAAATAGGAATAAAATTAAAAGGTAATTTGAACATACATTTTTCTGCAATAGAGATAACCTAAATCACAAGGTTAGCTGAATTTTCGAAATTCAGAAAAAAAAAAAACCCTTTGGATTTGTCTAGGGTTTGGCCAAATTATTTATGGGCAAATTTAATTTTAAAATCACATGGGGTTCGGCCCGCATGTTCGGTTACGTATTTTTAAGTAATTTGCAAACCAAAAACATAAAACCTAACCTTACCTATCCCCGGCCCCCCCCCCCGGGTATTAGTATTTTTGAAGTGTTTCGAACAAAAGAGCTATGCCTCTAGTCCTCGACTCTAGCTGCTGCCTGCGATTTAGTGGAAGACTGGAAGTTGAAACCCATTACCCTGTCACTGCCCAGTGCCTGCTGCGATTTCAGTTCACAGTTACAACTAACGGCCCAATAGCAGGTGGCTTCCAAGTGGAATTTTATTATTATAATTATTATTTTATAGTATAGTTTATTTTAAAGTTTATATATATATATATATATATATATATTCGAAATTTTTAAAAAAAATCAAATAAAACCAAGATTCGTAAGAATAAAATTGAAAGATAGTTAAAACATATATTTTTTTATAACATAAATATAATTGTAAAAATATAAATAAAATAATAATAATAAAATTGTTAGGTGATGTCTATTGCATATAGTTTGAGTGGATGAGAGCTGAATCATAAGTGAATTATCTTTGAAAAAAGAAAATTGTTAAATGGATAAGTTTAGGTTGAAAATAAATATGGATAAAGATAAGATTAAAACTTAGATATAATTGAGTAATAAGATAAAGATAAAAAATATAAAATTGAGAAATACATTTGCTTACAACATAGTTAGAAAATGTGAATAAAAACAAGAATGATAATAAGAAGGTTCGTAGGTGGATATGTGAAAATAATATAAGATTGATAATAATAATTTAAGGTTCTTTGATGGATGTCCCTAGATCTAGGTGGGAGAGGTAGGAGTAAGTGAGAATGTCACTTGTCCCCCCACCCTAAAAAACATGAGAATGGCGGCATAAGGACAAATAATGGGGAAGGTATGTCTGAGCAGTTAAGCATTGATCAAGAGGGTGGTCCAATAGGAGCGAGGTTAGTTCAACACGGAAGTGGAACATGAGTGTTGTAATAGGTTAGGACTTACGAGTGAAAACCATGATGAAGCCAAGTGCTATGATGAGGATCACTAGTGGTTGGTGTATGATTGGTGACCTTACCTTCAATGCCGTCGCATTCGCTCTGGTTTTCTCGAATTATCTAGTTTCTTATTGACTTGCTCCAATACATGATAAGGAGGCTTCTTAGAGTGTGTGGGTTTTGTTAGCATGACTAATCAAGCAAGCATAAGCAAGGGTCTTAGGTATTCTTGATGGGTTGGATCTCAGGGGTAACAAAGGGAAATTACAAAACTGGCTTCATGCCATGGTGAAAATGAGGAAGATGACTAGGGGCACCACCAGGAAAGGTCATTCCCACATACCGAGAATCCAATGAGAGGCTGCCTCTTTGTAGGAGTTCTATCATAAGGTGATTTTGTTGGAAGTACAGAAGGCCATTGTGAATGTTGAGGATTGGGTCAAGCAAGAACGCGAAATGCTAAATGTGGAGGATATTCAAGTATAAATGGCGACTTGGGTGCAAGACGCGAGTTCCACCAAGTCTTGGGAAAATAAATTGTCCAAGACTGTTATTTTCTATTGGCAGATGAAAATAATTCTTGGAAATGCGCTTATGGATGGTTGTGATAAAAGAAAATTAATTCAAGTGCAACTTGATGAAACCTAGGAGCAAATGCAAGAGGTAAATACCAATCTCTACATGGTTTCCAAAACATTGAATGAGATAGGGGCCATAATCAATTTGGTGGAAAAATCCACCATGGGCATGGTTTTCAAGGTGAAGAATTCAACATGACAAACCAACAAAGTTCCTTTGAAGGAAGAAGTGTCGGTAGTCTTTATCCCTCATGAAGGCTAGGAGGAAGAAGTGTCGGTCGTCTTTATCCCTCATGAAGACTAAGTTTTTTTTTTGTTTTTTTGTGCTAGTTTACTTATGTTTAGCAACAACTATGATAGTTTGGTTAAAAAAATTTCTTGCCTTATAGGCTTTTCTGATGTCATTAAGAGATTTGAACAATAAGTGATCTGGCTTCCCATAGCTTTTTTTTTTAACTTTGTGGACAAGTTATTTTTCTATGATTGGTATGGTTTCCCTAGTGGCATACCAACAGCATGAAAACTCTGGAAATTTTGTTTTCTATAATATAATGATACCAAAAAAAGGTTCTTGGGTGGATAAGGATAATGGATGAGGATAAGGCTAAAAATAAATAGTGTTCTTTATGAATAAACAAAATTTCTCACACATATATAAATAAATCCAAATTCACATATAAAGTGATATGTGTAATATATAAAATCACACATAAGCTATGAAAAATTATACCTAATTCACTTTTTAGTCTACTCAAATTATTTCTTCTTATCCTTTTTTTTCTTTCATTCTTCTTTCTTATGTTAATTCTCATGTTGTAAATTAAGATGGCCATATCTATTTAAAATACCAAATCTTTCATAAACATACCCATTCCTTCACTATATTATCTTCTTTTCTAAAATTTTTGTAATATGTCCTATTTAGGTATTTTATAATATATTATCTTATTTTCTAAAAATTTTGTAATATGTCCTATTTAGGTATTTTATAATGAGATTTTATATTGAACAAAATACCCATTTTATTTTTTTCTCTCTCTTGTATTTTTTTTTGTTGGCAAGTGGTAGTACCCTAGCAAGGTTCGCCACTGAGAGACCACTAACCAGGGGCATCTAAGCCGTCAAAATAACCCAGGGATCGCACCCAGCCTGGACTGCACCAACCCTTAGCATGGTTGGATTTTAGTATCCGCAGGGTTTCAAACCAATGACCTTTCCGCTTAGGGGTGTCTTAACCATCACCCGCCACCTATTGTTCTACATTTCACGGATTTTCTCTCTCTTGTATTGATTAATAGTCAAAATACCCATTTTATCTTTGTTTCTCTTTTTATTGTGTTTCTATATTTTTATATTATTAATGATCAAAATACCAATTTTATTATTAATAATTCATGATTTAAATAGCAATTTTATCTTTATGCCTCTCTTTTCTATATCCAATTGACCCATTTTATTTTTTTTCCCTCTCTCTTCCCTATCCCATTTTATCTTTTTGCCCTCTTTCCCCACTTTGAAATTGGATTAAACTTTTATATCAACCCATATCTTTATCTTCCTCATTTTTAAATTCCAACCATCATTTATCTTTTTCCCTCTCAATTTCTCATTTATATTAACTTAGATTTCTAAATTCTATCCATCACAAATTGATTATAACAAAAGAACCTTGTAAAAGTTCTAATTGATTATAACAAAAGAACCTTGTAAAAGTTCTAGATTCTAACCATCATAAAATGTCATTTTCCTCATTTCCTAAAATTTAGGTTGTCGACTTTGCATGTTTTTTCCTATCATTGGTTGTTGTCTTTGTAAGCTTGCATATACAAGTCATTACATTTTTTTCATTGTTGTTTTTGCAAACTTGCATATCTAAGTTATTAAATTTTATCAATTATCATTTTTTTTGTTTTTTCATATTAAGTTTGTATATTATTTATTATTTTTTTGTATATCTAAATTTCCATTCATAAATTTATTAAGTTATTTTCTCCTATCATTGTTTGTTGTTTTTGCATATCTAAATTATTATATAAATTTTGTCATTAGTTGTTATCTTCACAACCTTGTGTAACTAAGTTATTAAATTTTGTTCATTTTTCTTATCTCATTGTTCGTTGTTTTCCATATCTAAATTTATTGTTGTTTTTTCGTATATAAATTTGCATTCCTAAGTTATCAAGCTTTGTCCCATTATTTCTTGTTTTTGTTTTCACAAAACTAATAGAGTTGAAAAAACATAAAATAATATCAACTCACATACTTAAGAATGGAAAACATGACATAATATTTGTGAAAACCATAGTAGCATAATTCAACCATATTAACATTTCATGTACTGAAAATTCCAAAAATATTCATAGTTTCCATTTCTATAAGATCAATTATAAGGTCAATTTTCATAGTTTCCTTCTCTTGGAATCATCATCATGCCTAGCCATGCTTTATTCTTTATTGCAATTTCTCCATACCTAGCCATGCTCCACGTATACATGGTATGGCACGGTCTTCACCTTCTTCAGCCAAGGTGACATATATAATTTTCATATACAAACCAAGCAAACTTGTGGCAAGCTAAAGTTCTTTAGTGCATGCTAAATGTTGTTGTGCAAAACACCAGTGTGGATTTGGACCAGAACATATTTATCATCGAATAGATGCCATTACCACTGTCCGCCGCGAGTTCTGTAAGACCATGCACATATACATTTCTCAAGTTTGACTAGGAAGCTTAGGCATAAGTCACACTTCCTTATTGTAAGGTCGGTCATATATATATTTCAAATTTAAGTAAGAAGCTTAGGGTTAAATCACACTTCCTTACCTTTCGTTCATTTTGTCAACTTTGTAAGAAAGCTTTTCATTTTTGGGTCTCCTTGGCCTCGGCCTCAGCCTCCATCGTTCGCTGTATTCCAGTATCCAGCTGCCAACTGGCCGCATTTGGAAATGACTGACAGCAAGCTTTAAACTAGGTGACAGGTTGTCATCTTTATCTTTATTTCCGTTGAGTTTTGTTTTCTCAAAAAGTGCAAGAGCGTGGCGGTGCTTTAGGGTTGCACCCAAATTCCTAGTTGACTTCTAGAAACACGCCCATGGGTGTTTTTTTTGTTTTTTAAAGTTTGTAAGTGGCTTTTTGTTATTTCAATATTGGAAATGAATCTGGGATCTATGAAAACCTTACCATAGGTACCGTTGCACCATTTCACAGATTTCTCTTTTGAGTATACCATTTCACACATGTCTCTTTTGAGTATACACAGGCATCTCAGGGAATACATCTCCATTGAAATAGGAGCTTGAGATATATTTCTATACGAGACTGGAGAACGAACATGTCTCTTTTGAGTATACACAGGCATCTCAGGGAATACATCTCCATTGAACTAGGAGCTTGAGATATATTTCTATACGAGACTGGAGAACGAACCCATGGAAGAAGGTATCAACAAGACTAGTTCATACGTCCATTCATATTGAGTGTCAAACAGAGAAAGAAGATTTCTGGTTCAACCAGAGGTGCCTTATTATTATGTTCTTTCAGTTCAGGTGTTAGAATCTCCTGTGCTTTCCAATTTTTTTTAATTATGTTTTAAATGAATGAATTTATAGAAGAGCCCATATATATAATTTGTTATGAAAAAAACAAAAATCCTTAAGCCCATATATTTTGTTATGAATTGAAATATAAAAGAGCCGTTACTAAAAGTATTTGAATTTGCTGAATTCTCTGTGGACAAAAAAGTGTTCGAACCATAAAATAACAACACTTCCAGTTTGATAAAATGGTACAGGATTGGCACCTGCCTTCAGAATAATGACCATTTAATTTCATAAAAACGTATGTACAAGACTGAAAACCAACTAATTCAAACCTGAGAGTGTAGGTAAAGCGATGTAAATCAATTTTAAATTATGACTTACATAAATTAAAAACAAATTGCTGATTACTTGAATTAAAAACAAATTACTGAAAACTTGAAAATTTGTCTACAGAATAGAAGATTTCAAAACCCTAGTTCCTAATATACTAAAGGAACGAAATAAATTCATCAGACCTAAAACATACAAAATCTACAAATTATAATAATAAATTTGGACCCACCCACTATGAATCCAGGACCTAATTAAAATAGATAACATCTGCATCAATTAAATACATCGAAATATTTAACGTGTTAAATGATCAATATACTGTGATTTCTCTCCAAGTTCTTCCCAAATAAATTCAATAACAAAATAAGTATACAAAACTATATCCCATAACTTACTAATCCTTTTCCTTTTTCGTATTACTATTAATATTCTTGGTATTGGTACCATTAATTGATATGATCTTCTATTGAAGGTAAACAGCTGTGAAGGAACCCTTTCAATCAGGGCTTTCGGAATCTTTTATATATAATCGGACAGAAAACAACAACAATTTTAACGTTTTTCTTTTAGATTCCAATTTTAAATTCAAAATACCTAAAGCTATGCAGTCAACTTCAGGCATACCAATTTTCAGTTTACAATTTATACGTGCATTCAAATTGAAAATGCCCACGCAATCAAATTCACGTTTTCTTACAAATCCACCAATTCTTGGTATATTTTGGATACTGTTTTCCGGCTTCGTGTATAGTGCGCCTCTTTTTTCTGTCCCTCGTATGTTCGGGTGTTTTCACATGCATGTTTTGGGAAACTCTATGGTCGCCAAGCTGCCTAGTTTCTGACGAGATTGATAAATATTTTCTATAAAACAATTGTATTGATATATTTAAATAAAACAATAGGGCACATTTACACATTCTAAACACATAATTTACTTCACTAAACTTGTTAGAGTCGAGATTTATAGCTGTAAGAGTCGGATTTATTGCAGTAGTGCATGCCAGTTTGGACGACAATAATGACTTAATTTCTATGTTTCGAGTTGAGTTATAAATCAAAAGTTAGATTTGGTGTTATCTTTAACTTAACTAAAATATGGAGGATTCAAGTTGTCTATTCTCAGAAAGTTTTTTATTATACTTTTGTTTTAGCTGAATTGTTTATTTTATATTGGAAATAGTTTTTTTTAATATAGATAATTTTACATTGATAGATGATTTTATTTTAGAATTTTGGGGTGGACAAGCTATACTTTTTCTAGATTGCACTAGGATGAAACAAGTATATTGTCTAATTGATTCTATGACAGTGGTTCCAAACTTAAAATAAATAATTATAAAAAAAGAATATAAAAAATAACTGATGATAACTCTTAGTTGATGCATGGATAACTGGCAGTTCATGGCAGAGTTTAACTAAAAAAAATGAGAGAAGTAACATATAACTTATTCATGACACTTAACTTGTTTATTACACGGATAGGTGTTTATATCTTAGAATTTGGGGTGGACTATCATCTATGAAACAAGTGATATTTTTCTTATAAAATAATGTTATAATTTTTTAAAATAATTATGATTAATTTGAGTTGTAATTGGCCATTTAGATGTAATTTTATATGTTTTGAATCATTATTTTTTATACCATCTATGTTTATTTATCTTTCATCTAGGAAATGGTTTTTATTTACACTGACTTTACAACATTATTATTTTCTGTTTTAATTAGTATAGAAATGAAGTTAAAGCTTGCCTAATAATTACAAGGTTTTCAGCCTTATAAAATTAAGAGAAAAAACAATGACACTAATCAATACTTCAATATTGGTTCTTCCATTTAACTAACAACATTATCGTTATTGGGCAATAAAATTGCATTGATATTTGAAGATTATTGGGATATCAAAAGGTATGATGAACCAGATTAATGTTTATTAAAAAAAAGAGAAATGATAATAAATACAAGAAGAAGAGAAATGTAGCAAAGGTTTTAACCGCAGTGTTTTAAATGTAACGATATTTCCTAAAATTGCTGCAACAAAAATGACAAGGAAGCTTGGGATACATCGCAATGTGCTTACAAATAAAGTCAAACTGGTTCAGTTGCAAAATATGCAGCGACAGCTGGTTTCTTTTTGTTTCAAGTTCAAAACACCAATTGCATACCCACAAATAGATGATTAGGCATAAAGCAATTCGTGAAAGTTAAGATCACTTAAAAACCAAATTGGAAAACATAATGGGATCGTTGATAATGTACCCATGCGAGCCTCCTTTGGCCATCAAAGTTTCTATTGGAGAGAAATACAACAATTACTAATGCATCCTAGGACGAAATCAAAAAGTAACAATAGAATATTGATCATAAATGGAGACTGAACAGTGAGTTAAATTCAAATAAATTTAATAAATATTATGCTAATAATGGAAATAAAAATAAACTTACATTAACATATAAACTACATAGCAAAATGGTAAAGGTGCTAACCTATAGACTATAGTAAAATGGCATTTCTAAGAATACTGATTCAAATCAAAAGATAGTAAAATGGCATTCCTAATATTGATTCAAATCAAAAGATCCATGTTACTATGCTAATAGGTTTTGGGTAAAAATGATATCTACAATTATGCATATTAATAATGACAATAGTTGAACACTACGCTCAAATGTATTGGAAAAAAATAGGTAAACAATATAATTGGTTGTGACATATATGTTTCAAGGGATGGAATTGTTATATAGAAAGAATATAATTTGAAGCTTGCCTAAAATTAAAGCTAAAGATAACTAGGTTTTTTTATTGGAAAATATTCTTTTAGTAAATCCTTTTATTCCATTAACATTTATATAAAATTATTCCAAATGACATGGATTTTTTTCTTGAAAAGTAAGCATAAAGAATTTGGGTGTTTTGGTAAATTTTAGAGTTTTAAATGAAAATGAAAGTGATTACTCATTTTAAGATTTAATGACTAATCGAGGTGGGGAGTTCAATTTAAAGTTATTTAATACATGTAATGCATTGCTAATGAAATAAAAAAGAAACTTACAACAACATATACACTTAACATAAATGATATTGTTAAACATACTAATTAGATAGTTGTTCAAATTAAAAGATCCATGTTATGGAAAAGCAATTGGTAAATTAGTAAATTGGACAAAAGTAGTAGTTACCTTGTATATATTCTTAATTGTAATCCTACAATAACTATGATGAATTGTACATTGAAAGAAGATTTGGAAGAAGACTCAATGTAGGACATTGGAGGGTTTTTGGGTCATTGGCATATGTCTATATCCTAAAACAGAATAGAGTAATGCATACAAGTGTTGAAATCCTATATAAAAAAATATTGTATCAAGTGATTAAATTTGATGAAGAAGTGTGCCATGAAGGTGTGTAGTAGGAAAAACCATGAAGTGTTGACATAGAATCGCCACAAGGCGACATTACTTCTCTCCCCATTGGCACTAATAAGAGTACAAGTCCAAATGTAAGCTCAAACATCAATCCAAATACAATTGAAAGAAAAGTAAAAAGTCTTAAAGAAATTTATCAAAAAACTTCAAATATAGAATATACAAATAGGATTGTAATTCTCTTTCTATTTTCTTAAATTCAATATGAATCAAGTTCTTATGAAGATGTAGTACAATAGGGGAACTACATGGATCATGCTCACCAAGTGCAGCTCAAGCAACAAATCAAGCTGTTGAGAAGAATGAAACTTTGTAATTGGGTGAATTTCCAAAGATTAAAGAAGTAATATGAGTAAAATGGATATATAAAAATAAGCACAAAGTGATGACACTATTTAAAAGCATAAAACAAGGCTAGTTACCAAAATGTGCGCACAAGTCTATGGAATAAACTATGAAGAAACATTTTCATTAGCTTCAAGATGGGATAGTATAAGAACAATGTTAGTATTGGCATCCCATCATAATTGGGTAGTTCACCAAATGAATGTAACTTGAACATGTTTGAACAATCACAAGAAGCCTATGTGCATATTTGTCTATAAACTCAAGAAGGAATTTGTTATGACTATCTTTAGGGAAGTAATGGGGATTCTAATTGCCCATTAGGGTAATAGTGAAGGCCATTTAATGTAAAGTTGACTATGTCTACAATTTTTGTTATTATTAAATAAGGCTTGATATATGGTCGTTATCAATAAATAAATGTAATGTGGCTTTATTAAAGGTCCACTAGGTGTTAGGATGTTGTTTCTATTAGAGTTGTATAAATAATAATGGAGTCCTCCTTATGAGGGGAGTGGAAGAAAAATGTATGTGGAGTTTAGCTTGTAGGAGGTTTCCCCTAGAAGAGTAAAGTGAACAAAAGTGTATCCTTCCGTAAAAAGATCAACTGTAAGGTGTTTCCCTATCCTAAGGGTTTTCATATTAATAAAAGCGTGAAATTTTTTTTTATCTATTGTGGAGAAGGCATAAATTTTCATAGGGTGATAAGATTGCATCCAAATCAATGCCATTGAGGAGAGAATTTCTATATCTTTCATATGGCATACTATATGACAATTTTCATGTCAATCTCCGGTACACTATATCCCTTTCAAAATTCCGTTGTTAAACCCTCACGTAATTGAAGAATGACAATATGGTGTGTATGTAATATACCATGGGTGGAAGGTATGGTGGTGATGAAATATTTTCATGCTTTGAATGCAAATTCAAAATCTGTGCACCAGCTAATGAGTAAACATATGGAAGATATGAGTAAAATTAAGGAGGATGTGAGTAAATTGCATGAGGATTGTGTTATTCATACCACATAATATTTCATTATTGAAAAGTATAGCCAAATAGATATATAGCTGGTATGATTTAGAAGATGTTTATTAATATTGGTATATGGATAGTCATAATTTTTGGGAAAAAAACTACTTCCATCTTCTTTTTTATGATTATTTTCCATGTGAGAAAAACTTGTGGAGGAAAGACAACAACATGTGGTGCCTACCAATTTTTAGTATGCTTCTTCTATAGTAGTAGAGTTCCTCTTAGATCCATCATTTTTTGGATATATGGAGTCCATATGTTTTCGTTGGATGGTTATATCCACATAACCATCATGGAAATGTAATGCATAACAAGCAGTTCTTGGAGCTTAGGGGTGCTAGTTGAAGCACATGGACATTGGACCTAAGTTTATGGATGAGTCCCTTGGACTACTTTAATATGGATTACTTAACCTTGGTAGTTAGCACTTAGACATGGGACTGAGGTTGGACTTCTTTAGTAGGGTAGTTCACACTTGTACACGGGACATTGGTTTCTTGACCTACTTTAGTATGGAGGTCACCATTCATCCATGAGACCCTTGTTGGTTGTCCCTTTTTCACTTCAAGCATTGAGGGGAAACACTTTTCTAAGGGGGTTGGAGTGTTATGACCTCCCTAGGGGTGTAATGGGAGACAAGAAGGCCTATTAGAGTAATAGTGGAGGCTATTTACTGTAAAATTGACTAGGATCACAATGTTTGTTATTATGAAATAAGACCACTATGGTAGTTATTAGTGAATAAATGTAAGGAGGTCATTTGGGTAGTTAGAAGGTTGTTATGATTAGAGTTGTATGAATAAGGATGAAGTCCTCCTTATGAAGGGTGTGGAAGAATATTGTATGTGAAGCTTAACTCATATGAGATAGCCCCCTCAAAAAGGCAAGTGAACATGAGTGAATCAATACATAAAATAATCATGTATCTATTCATATTTTCATTAACAAGGTAACCAAAAATCAAAATATGATCATAATCTATTGAGACAAAGAATCAAAATATGATCATGAGGCAATTTAGAAACCTCAATTTAAAATTAAGTGAAAAGTAGTTACAACTCCATTAACACAAGGTGAAAATCTAAAAAAACATAATATCAATTGCATTATCTTTGCTTCCTTAATGGAAAATCCTAGCAATCATATGAGTGAAACAAGGAAAATATACTACGTTATATCAAAGACAAACTGGGTTATGGCATTTATTACATGACACGAGAGTGTTTGAAATGAGAGTTTTTCAGATTCATATTGTCCTGGGTTAGAAGACGATCTAGAATCAACTTCGAGATATTGTTTTAGTATTGGCAATGGAATGAGTTTAGAGAATAAACAAATTGTCTCCTTAAGGAGTTGGACAGATATTAGTTTTTTATGAGAGTTTTGCAAAGTGTTATTTTTTATAAATAAATTGTGTATTTAAGTAATTAAATGCACAAGCAATAAAGTCAATTGACTAAGTTTGAATGCTGACCCAGAGGCACAATCAAGTTAAGAATGCCATTTTTCTTATCAGAAACAGCCTATATAGACTTGCCATCACTTCATTAAATATTTGATACAGCCAGGTGCAGTGCACCTACAATATTGATGGAGAGAAAATCAGTGGACAGATATATGTTGGAATACATTTCCAAGGAAGGGTTTTTTTCATTTCGCAAGAAATTACAATTGAAACCAACATTAGTTGGAATACACACCCCTAGTTTAGGTTGGACAAATTTTCCATAAAAATACAACATTAATAAGCACGATTTTTTTGAGTTATTTTCATGGTTTTCAAGAAATTGGGATAATATATGTTAACGGATTCATAGGATTCTCTTTTCTCGATAGCACACATGAAGGGGATTGCTTAGAGTTTTCTCTAAAATTGGAATAATATATGTTGACGGAAACATGGGATTCTGTTTTCTCGATAGCACAAATGAAAGGATTTGCTTGGAATTCTTTCTATTTCCGTTGAAGGAAAAGGTCTTGAAAATGTTAAAATCCAAAATAATTAAAATTATTTTTATGTTCCGGTAAAGAGTCCCATTCATTCCTAAAATTGAGATTAGATATATCCATTGTACCATCAAGATGTTTTAAAGTTTTTGTATTAAATCAAATTAAAAAAAAGTTACATAGTGATTAGTTCAAAGGATAAGCGAAGTTATGATTATTATTTATAAAAAACAATAAATATTATTTCTATATAAAAATATTATTTTAATGTCATATCATCCTTTAAAAAATATACTTTTTAATTTTATGTTATCTTTAAAAAAAAAGTACACAATAGGTAAACTCAAATAATATCTCAATTCTTTGTTAAAATAAAAAAGAATTAATCAAATTTTGTAAAAAATAAATTAATTATAAAAATAACTTTTTTATTAAAAAAAATTATAAAAATAATTTCCAAATATAAAGAAAATTTATAAACTCATTTCAAATAATAATGGGTAGTGGATCACAAATCTCCTTTGTTTCAACAAAGTCATTTTAAAAGCTATATATTCATAAGCACTATGTCTCGAGGAAAAAGATTGATCTTATTGACTTATCAATGTCCCTCTAACTTAGAAAAAGTTAGATGTATGAATGCTTTTATGACATATAATGATGACTAATTCTTCAATTCTCAATATTTACTAAGTTTAACTTTTGCTTGATTCAATTTACATTGGTATTGCATAATGGTACCGGGTGTAAGCATGGTTGCCAAATGCTTTTGGCCATTCCTATGATAATACTATGATGGCCATATTAACAATGAATGACATTGTTGCCTTTTGTCTTTCTACCTTGGTTATTAATGGTCCTTTTGTTGGGTCATTTCTGAAACATGTACTAAGATTTTCTCAATGACCTTGGAACCAGTGTACATTAATGGATATCATTGGCAAGAAGAAGTTGTTTAAGTGCTAGTTGTTTTGTATTTAGATTTTGTTGATCCACTCGTTGGTTTCGAAGAGCATTACTTTACTCATCTCTTTCAATGAATTTGAAGTAGAGTCAATCTTCTACTTATATTTGTACCGGTTCTCGAATCTAATTGTTCATTTTCAAACATGTTATGGAGAAACATGATCAAAATAGTATTCCGTTGGGTAAGGTTAGGCTCAATTTTGCCTTTAGTTTTAGATTGAGGGGTAGAATCAAAATTAGCTACTTCGATTGATTCTCGTGACTTTCACATCCAAAATCGAGGAAGAATTGGAATACAAGGGAAACACCATTGAGTTCTATGTCTAAGACAATAATGCTTTGTCTCAATTGTAGATCGTAGTGGTTGTGGGAAGTTATAAGTTCCAAAATGTGAAAGGCCACATCTTCATCAAAACCATTTCCAATAGCATTGATGCAACTCTACTTAAGTTCACTATCAACCTCACTTACTAGCATATCTATCATTCAATAAAGGCTATACTCCTAGTGGGACACAATATCCTTGGAACCCTTTCACTAGGCTTGTGGATCCTTCCAGCACCTTTCTACCTAATCCAATGGACCTCTTAACCTTAGGATTTATAACCTCCAACAAAGTATTGTTTCTACTTGTGGAGCTTCTTGCCTGCTTAAGGCTCCTACAGATTTTCAATCATAAAAAAAAATCCTCACATTCCATAGTAATATGAACAAACTCGACATGGCTTCTACAAGCCCCTCCGATCATCTTATATATTTTCAAGTAATGTTAGTTTGCAAAAAAATGTTGTAGGTTCAAAATGTACAAAGACAAGAAGTGAAGAATAAACATCAAAGTACACCGAGCATCGTGTGCCCTTCCTCATTAAAAAAATAACAATTAAATTACATAAATATAACTGATCACTAACTAACACTAACAGAGGATTTATTAAAGTTAAAAGGGAGATTGCATTCTTTAACACTCCCCTTTAAACTCAATTGTTTAAACTAACAATCATACTACGAATCATACTACTGCTAAAAGCATATTCCCTCTAAAGACTTCCAACAAAATTTCAAAAATACAAATTCATGTTGGTTTATGTCTCACCTAGGCTTACAATACACAAAAATAAATTGACTTCAACTTTTCATCTGAGTTGTATTTATTCTTTCTCTTCTTCCAAACTTGGAATAGTTATACTCTTGTCATTTTCTTCATTTACTAAAGGCTTCATGCTTCATCTTTTTCCTATGTGGCTATAGATTCATGTTCATAATTTGATCAAGCTGCTCAAACTTGATTATTCGATCTTCATCTTCGAACATCTAATCTTTAACAATGGATTGTTTCCACCTTTGCAAACAATCATCCATTTGTCATTCATAACTTCAACTTCATATTCATTAAGTTGCACTCAATGGATTGCTACCACATTAACTTATAATAAAACATGATTTCATCATAACTTCATTTCATAAAAAATGATTTCAATATGTTCTTCATTGGCATCTTCATTCATTTCTTCTTCATATTTTATGCCTACAACATCAAATAAACTATTAGTAAAATCAACTATGCCACATGGCACATCTTTCTTTTCCTTCTTGTCTTCTTCATCTACTTCACTTACTTCATGTACAACTTTTCTGATTGCTTTCCCCTTAGTTGTATCGGTTGTAAGTCCATATTCATGTACATCTTATTCATGTCTTTCAGCTGTAATCATGACATCATCTACTTGGTATTTTTCTTCAAGTAGGTTTCCTTTCTCCGAGCATCACATCAATGCGTTGCTTTTGTTGCAACATAGTTTCAACTATCCTTCATTTGAAAGAATTTCTTCATCATACTTTGGTTCAAGTGCTTCATATGCATATTTAGCTATAACTAGCTTTCCCTCAACATTAACATCTTTATCTTCATCATCCACTCGCACAGTGGGATTTACTTCTTCATTTAATGGATTCACTTCATCAAGGTATATTGCTTCATGCACATATACATCTTCATTCTCTTTCCCTGGTAGCTCTGCTTTATGCACATATGCTCCTTCATTCTCTGATAGCTTTGCTTTATGCACATATGCACCTTCATTCTCTTGTAGCTCTGCTTTTATGCATAGATACTCCTTCATTATCTGGTAGCTCTACTTTAACTGAAACTTCTCCATATTTCTTTGCAAATTATGCTTCTTGTGCTCTTCTATTCTCTCTCTCTCGATCTGTTTGAGATATATAGTGAGTTGTTTGAGTCTTCTTTTATGACCCAAGAGAGTTTCTTTTGGATTTTCAATCACCTTCTTAGTATAAATCAATCACCTTTTTGTAGCTAGATGGACCTTCTTCTTCCCTTTTTATTATAAAAATAACTATATAGTCTACTATGGAAAACTTCAACCTTCTTAGTATAAATCAATCACCTTCTCTTAGCTAGATCGACCTTCTTCTTCCCCTTTTTTTTATAGAAATAACTATATATATATATAGCCCCTTAATATATATTACACCGCATACCTTTTCCTTTAAATTTAAATAAATGCTATGGAAGTCAGATTTTAAAAACCTTTTGAAAAGCTAAAACAATGCCATCATGCCATATTAAAAAGATTTACCATCATGCCATAAAATGAAAATGTGCGGCTTTGCCATTGTTTAAAGGAAAGCCAAACTCTTTAGCAATGGAATGAAGCTCGCATTGCCTAAGTTTAATCGTTCAACAATCTTCCCTTCAATTCATTTGAGAGAGTTATTGGAGGCTCCTTGCTCTCATATCTTTGAAGCGTCTTCACGCCCACGATCTTCTTGTGCGCAGCGGACTACAGAACAGCCATTGACGGAATACGACGGGGGCCAAAACTGCCCATAACTTTGTCCCCAATTCTATTAACAAAAATAACAAGGATATATACAGACTGCCGACTATCTGGATACATCTGGAAACAACAGGAATAGCTTCTCCGTGAAGCTACATCGCATTAACTAAACAGGAATAGCTTCTCGGTAAAGCTACATCGCATTAACTGAATAAACTAACAATCACCTGAACACATGGATCGAGGGAGTGAGGTGGCGGTTGAGAATTAATTCCAACACTTCTCTCTTTCAATGGATTTGTGGATCCTGTTTCCTGCTCTCCTTTCTTCAAGAAGGCTTGATGTCTGCTCTCTTGTAGAGGCTTGATGCTTGCTCTCTTTCTGCCCTATTTAGAGAATGCTTGATTGACTTTTCTCTTGTAAGATTAACCTACTCTAATACCATGACAAAATATACAGAGACAAAAAGTAAAGAATAAATATCAAAGTACATGGAGCATCATGTGCTCTTCCTCATTTAAAAATAACAATTTAGTTAGATTGTTCAATTCAAACCTAACTAATTACTAACTAACACTAATAGAAAATTAATTAACACTAATAGAAAATTAATTAAAGTTAAAGAAGAATATTACCTTCTTTAACAGGATTACACAAGCCTGGAAGTCTTAAACCAGTCAATCTGTAACAACAGAAATATGGAGGAAACCCCTCCCGGTCATCTTCTACATCTTCAAGCAATATTAGTTTGTAAAAAAATGTTGCAGGTACTGACTATCTGTTTTTGCATTTCAACTTGTGCCTTTATATATATTTATTGATGCTTCTACAGGTTGATGAAGGTGGAGATTGCACTATTATAAAAACAGAAGCAATGACCAAGCTAGGATCTATGATAAATATTTCAAGAAACCTAGAATAAAATCTTATGTTGGTGCTTGGATGAATGTCACAAGCTTGAATCCCACTCATGTTTTTCTTAACTTCAAATTTCACCACACAAAGAGGCTTCTGCTCAGTCTCATGTTGGCATGGTTAAAGCTTGCTTACTCGTTGTCCTTCCTTGCTTTCCTTTATGAGGTAATTAGTCCTTTCTCTCCTTCCTCTGTCAATAATATGGCGTAGCCCACTTAGCTCTAAGCTCAACCGATGCACATGAAAACTTTCAGTGGTGGCAGTGAAGGTTTAGAGATAATGTGAAGTAGTTTATTGTGGTGATGATGAAGGTTTCAATTGATGCATAGTAGAGATCAAAACGATGTGGTGATTGTGATGGTGATAATGAACGTTTCGATGCACAGTCATAGTTAGTAGTGTGAAAACAAGCCAATGAAAAGATATGCATTGATTATGATTGTGAGTGGAACACCAAAATGAAAAGAAGTAAGGTGGTGATGGTGATGGTAATGGTGATGATGAAGGATTCGGTGCAGTCATAGTCGGCATGAAAACAAGGCAGTGAAAAGGTCTCCATTCGATTAGGGTTGTGAGTGGAACACCAAAACGACAAGAAGATTGCTCTAGGACCATACATGCACATTCGATTAGGATTGTGAGTGGAACACCAGAATGACAAGAAGATTGCTCTACCTCCTTTGAAAAGCAAAGGTAATCTCCTTAATAAAGATTAAAGCATGTAGGTTACTAGGTGGACCATACATGCACATTAGGAATTGGAGGGTGATGGTAGTGATGAAGGGGATACAGTGTACAGTGAGCATCCACTTAAAGGATCCCAGAACTAGTGTCACAGATTTTGTTGGGAGTAATTATTTCTCCAACCCTTGTACAAAAAAATCAAGCCATGAAGCTCAGTTTGGAATAGTTAGGTCAATGCAGTTAATGATTGCAGCAACAAAGATCATGGAGATTGGATTGAATCATATTTGATTGGGGGCGGTTCAACCATTATAGTTTAGTCGGTGAGGCGATGAGGCCGTTCATACTTGCATTAAAGAAGTTTTGCAGGTTGGTGTAATGGCATCGCGTTAGTCATGATCAATATTTAAGTTTGTATTTACCGAGTTAAATGCCACCATTTGCAGTTGCATTAGAATCCTATCAATATAAGCTTCGAGTGATGAAAATTTTGGTTAAGTGTCAAGTTTGTGGCATGGTGCGATTGTCCGAGTGATAAAAATGAAACTCCAGGGCGTGCTATTGTCCTCTCGTGCTCTCACAACAACACTTGTAGATGTGGAGGCAACATATCCACTTGCAGGACCTAATTAGTCGAATCCATGAGCTAGATCTGAGGCCTTTTTAAAAATTTAGCTACTTTGTTAAATTTGGATTTTAGTTGCTTTGTTGTCCTTGACAAACCTGGCTAACTCTGATAGAAATGAAATTCCAGGGTGTGCCAGTGCGATTCTCGTCTATTGTTCCTGCTCTGGCAACAGTACTTGCAGATGCCGCAGCAGTAGGTCTACATCCAGGACAGTCTTTCAAGCATATTGTCATGAGAGGGTTTTTGTAGGATCTTTTTTTTATCAAATTTTGTTATTGGGCTTGTTAATACTTCGGATTTTTTACAGGGTTCCGATAATTCAACTAATTATCGTAGGCATGAGACTCCTAATGCCAGGAACTACTAAACTACCTTCAACCTTGATTCTCAAGCATTATGCAATATATTTTGGGATATAGGCATCTCACGTAATTGAACAGTAAATAACCTACTATAGTACAGCACAGTGCAGCACTGTGGAGATGTTGGGCTTTTCTTGCCATCTCATTTGAGCACTAAGAAATGATGAACATGATTGCGACTTATGTTCAAGTGTAAAATCTGGTAGGTATTTCCACATTGCAATAAAATCAAATCATATTCAAAATTTGCTTTTGTAATTACCTCACAAACCACATTTAAAACATGATTGTGTTATTTTCTCCCAGAGAATAATTTCAAGTGCTAAATGAACTTAATGAAGCCATCAGTTTACATTGATAGTACATTGAACAATGCACAGCTTTCTAATAAGCTGCCCATATTACATCTTGGAAATTTAATTGACTCAAGTTGAACTCTTTGAAAGGCGACTTGATTTGTCAAACAGTTTCCTGTAAAACATCAATATGATGACTCTATAATCCTCCAATTACAAGCATATAGAGTTTGACGAAAATGTTTTTATGCAAGATTCTGTTCGTTTTAGATTCTCGTTCATCCTATGCAAAATTTTGTTCATTTTAGATTCTGGTTCGTCTTGAGTAGTTGAAGTCAACTAGGATCATAACTTTTTGGAAAGAGGCTGTTCTGGTGTATAATTAAAAGGACTTGCAAAAGATAGAGATGGAAATAATAAGACATATAAGAATGACGGTTTAGTTAAGATACCTTCTACAAATTATCATACAACATATAATAGATTTCAATAATTATAATAACATTTAACTATATTTTTATCTTTTATAATATCAAGCAAAATTAACAAACAAAAAATGAAATATACAATCAATCATAGTTTACTTAGAAATAGAAAATATATCTAAGATAAAAATTTTAACATGAAGTTTACATATAAATGTGAAATTAATGAATTTATGGTAAAAGTAAATATATTTATGGTATTAATTCAAATTAAAATTTTATTATTAAAATGAATAAATTAATAATAGTGAATTTCTTTTAATTTTAAAATTATAAAAATGAATAAAATATAATTTTTTTGATAAAAATAAATAGTATAGATTTTTTAATAATTTAAAATGAATATAAACTTATTATAATGTCATACAACTTAATAAAATTCAAACTCACTATTTCTATAAATATAAATATATAAAATTATAATTTTTTTTATAAAGGAGTTTTTTTATTAAGTACACCTATTATATTGGAAAAGATATTTTATATGGTCGCAAATTTTTTTATCATAATTAATTTCAATTTAATAAATAAAAATTGTATTTTTTGTTTATCAATTTTTAAAAAATCAAATTGCTTTTTTATTAATTTTAAAGAATTTGTCATATTTAACAATGAGATGAAATTTTTCATCTTAGTTACTAATATCTCTTTCTTGACATACTTATTTTATGAAATAATCTTAATTTTTTTTTCTATTTAACTACCTCATCATCATCCTTTTTCATTACAATACTAATATATAATATGAAAATGGAAGATAAAATGCACCTTTTTTTCCTTTAAAATGCCATGAAAAAAATCACATCACATATCAATTTCAAAATACAACTTCTTAACTTATTTAGTTACTAAAGTCTATTTTTCAAATAAATTCAAAAATCTAACCCAAACTTGGTTGAGTAAAAACTTTATATTATTAATAATAATTATAGTGAAGGTGAGATCCTTAATTTACTAACTAAATTGACTAAGGTAAGAAAACAATAAATATATTTTAAAATGAAACACAAATATAGCTTAATAGTGGTAATTTAATGTAGAAAACCATAAGTATAATATACTAGTCTTTATATGTTAAAAAATAAAACATAAATGTAACTAAAACTTAACTAACTTGATATCTATGGTATAACTTATCCAGTCATCAAAACCAAACAATTAAAAAATATATCCTACTAAACATTAAAACAAATCAATTAATTCTTTGTCTTGGTCATCCTTAAAAAAGAACTACCCTTTACTATTATCTTCTTTATATACTTAAAAAGTACCTCATAATAAGGGTAGGTGATCAGTGGGATAGAGATTCTTCTATGAGATTTAGGGTTTTGGGACCCTTCTGAGTCACAAGTTTCTGATATATCTGATTTGCAGACTGTTAGATATACCCTTCAAAAATTGTTATTTCCATAGTTAAAAAAAAATACCTCATAATAAAATACTAACCTAAAAACTAATAATAATAAGATACTAGTTCCTAAAAACTAATAATAAGATACTAACCTAAAAACTACCCTGACATTGATATGCTACTGGAGTCCAAACTGTTTGATAGCTGTATCGAACAACTTCATTATTCTTAAGAACTTACAGATTTGAAGCAAGTCTACAACCAGTGAGAACATTCAGAGAAACGTGATACTCGCACAGCTCAATGTGATAAAACATTACGTTCACGTTGTAATACTCTCGTCGGATTGAACCGCAATGGCATCCCTTCCCCTTGGACTGCTCGCCTCATCTCAACTCCTCTCTTCTGATCCATTCATTCCTTCTCGCCATTCCCGGCCAACCTTTTGTGCTTAGTAATAATAATAATAATGCTATTGAGGCAAGAGAGGCGGGCTGGAAAAATTTCCAGTACTTTGTGTTTGCGTGTAGATTTTCAACACTCTGTATTTGTGTAACCTAATTTTATCACAATTTTGCACATATTAAATGACCTAACGGTTCAAAAACCGTTGACATTTACATGTAGATTTTCAACACTTTGTATTTGTGTAACCTAATTTCATCTCCATTTTGCACATATTAGAAACCCAACGGTTCAAAAACCGTTGAAATTTACAGCTATATTTTCACACTTTCATACGTAGTGAGTTTGGATTGATGCAACTTATTTTTATGTGATGGTTGGCTTCAACAAATCCTTTTGGGAAGTAGAGAACACTATCAGCAAGGCTTGAATATTCAAAAACACTGTTACTTATTGCGCATTTTCATCGGTTTCGTGATCATTCATTCAGAAATGAGAAACCAACCTACATATTGAATTGGGCGCCTCTGAAAGCCTGAAAAAGGCGGATGTCCGAAACAGCATTTGATCACGAGCTCGGTGACACCCTGTGCACGAGATTATTCTGCCAGTCTTGTAAAAAAATATGGGCCATTACTCCATAACTCGATCCCAATATGGCTTCTCTGACTGAGAGGGGAAAAACGTATTTTATAATGCTGCGCATGCACTCACGCAGACAATAATGTTGGGATCCCGACATGCGTGTGGATTTGTGACAATTAAATCATAGAATGTCCGAACAGATGCCCTTAGTGATGCGTGCAAAAGTGACTCGGCGCTATTTCCAAACTCTATTGTGTATAGAACTTATATCTAAACTCTTATCTCTATTGTGTATAGAACTATGAAAATTATTGTGTATAGAACTCTGAAGTGACCCGTTCAAGTACATAGTAGTGTAAAGTACTATGAACTAGCCAGCTTCAATAATTAATTTATACCAAGTATTTAGCCAACTTGACAATGTAAACATGTAGTGTTAGATATAGATTTTGTACAAGCAAATATTGGTTCTAGGGTATACATGGTAAGAGTACCTACTTTTAAGGTATCTATTACTGGGGTATTTCTTTTTATCTTGCAAATATTTCTTTTAGGATATACATGGTAACAGTATACTTTTAAGGTGTATATTGTTGGAGTAATTTTTTTATTTTTCCAAATTTTATAACTTTTATTTAATTATTTAAAATTTTGATTATATAATTTTAATTTCAAATACTTCTAACCATTTTAAATTCATTGGTATAAGATAACAATTAATTTTTTAATTAAAAACATAAAATAATAAAAATTATTTTTTAAAGAAATTTGATATATATATAGCTTTTTAGAAATAATAAGTAATTGACATGGTATATTGGAAATTCTACAGTATATGGACCAACCTTTTTAACCAAGGTAAAATAAAACATAAGAATATTGTCATAATGCTCTAATTCATCATTAAAAGAAATCAATATTTTTTTCTCTTAATTTATTCTACACATAGTGAAATTTTGTCATAAAAAATATTAAGAATACATTTAATTTTACTAGATATTGATAAATACCTACCAAAATATTTTTTTGAGCCATTCTTGATACATCTTTCAAATTGAAAGAACCATATTTTTACAAAATACCCTTGTATACACCCCAATACCTATAAATCTCCATACCCTACGTCCCATCACTCATTATCTTAGCTTCTATCTATATAACTTTGTTACTCTCTTTTTTATTCCATTTTTTTTATTTTCTATAACTATTTTTTAAAATACAACTTCAATTTTTTTAATAAAATTTTATTTTATTTATAATGTTATTTGATTTATAATAGACATTCAAAAATAATTTATTAAGCGGAAGAGGTTCATTCTACAGCCTAGTAGGGGGAGGATGTGTAACTCCTTTCGTGTGGAGCTGACAAGTGTCTTTTAAAAATAATATTAAAATATTATAAAAAATAACATGTGGGCTCAAATTAGATTTAAAACATTTACAACCTCATATATATATACAAAAGTACACAAATTAGATAAATTAAAACCCTTCCTCAACACTTGCACTCTAAAAAGAGGTTTGCAAATAAAGAGATTTGATGAGACACTTGATAGATCCCCTTTTAAAATGGATCTATGATGGTACTATAAAATTACTATTTTCTATCTTTACATACTAATTTACTAAAACTTAAACACCTACCATACTCATATTTATATATATTTATAAAGACATTTTAAAAATATAAAAAATTCTCTCTCATACACATATATCTTTTAATTAGTAAATGCTTCATATTTCTATATATTATAATAATAATATCTCAATCAAGATTTTATCAAAATATATAAAAATAGATATTTGGAAATGTATTTTATTATTAAAATATAAATCATTATAAAATTTTAAAAATTAATATAATATACTAAATTGTTCTATGTTTATTGTAAGTTAGATCTATTCATCATCTATTTTATATTTTGTAAATTAATTAAATATATATTATTAATTAAAAATAACTTTAAAATTGAGTTATTTGCTAATAAAATATTTATGTGAAATACATCAAACTAATAATAATTCAATTAATTTTTTTTATATAAAATAAAAATTAATATTTTAAATTAAATTATATGTATAATAATGTATGTACAATAAATTGAAAGGATAAAAGTTAGATTTTTATTTATTGATATAAATTATATGTATGCATGTACAATAAATTATAAATTATATGTATATACTGATTAAGAAGATAAATTATATGTATGTATTTACAATAAATTATATGCATGTATTGATTAAGAGGATAAAAGTTAGATTTTTATTTTGATATAATTTAAGTTTAAAAATATTTTTTTAAAAACAAATATGATAACTCTAAATGATAGTTAAAATAAACTATATTATAGTATTAACTTTTATTAATATAATTTATTTCCATCTATGTTATCTTAAATTTATTGTAATTATTAATTATATAAGTGTCAACGTATCATACTAATTTTACCAATAAAAATAATAAAATTTATTTTTTTAAATTAATATATATATATATATATATATATATATAAAAAGGAAATGTTAAATTTAAATATATTTATATTTTTTAATGATCAAAACTAAAACGAGCTCTGTTATTTTAAAAGAATATGAAAGTATATTTATATTTTTTAATGACCAAAACTAAAACGAGTTCTGTTATTTTTTAAGAATATGAAAGAAATGGAGAAACTGATGAAATTCCTACAACAATTTTCCTAAAATTAATATCTTTATCAAAACTTTATTGAAGTACTGAATGACTCCAGCATTCTAAAATGATTAATAAACCATTATTTGTTCTGACACAATTTTGGTCTCTTCTATCTATTTCCTATTAGGGACGATAGTAATAATTCTAATTGCTAGATTCTATTTACGTATGATGGTAATAATTTTTGAGTTTTGAAAAAACTCAAAACCTATAAAATATAAACGATGATTTCAAAATTTTAATGCGCTTCAATCTGTTATTTCCTCTTTCTGTTTCTCTGTCTCCACGCCTTTATTCCAACAATCTGTAAATCCTATAGCCAGATTTTATTTAAATATGGTAATAATACTTCCATAAAAGAGTTTTGAAAAAAAGCAAAGAGCTATTAAACTGGTGTAAGAAAATTTCATGGGCTTCAATAAAAAAATATTAAAGTAAAATAAGAAAGCAAAAGGTTTTCATGGGCTTGAACATTCTGTCCATACCTAATTAAAAGAAAATTGCAATCAAAATTTCCTTTGGGATGGTCATATAGGCAGACATTTAAGTAATGATCGAGCTATGAAGCTACTATTTGCACTCCTAGCATTATTTTCAATGCTAAATGCAGAAGTAAAGTATATATAACTCACAGCTTACTATATGTACACTAGCTTAAGAATCAATTGCGGCAGAAGATTAAATTCACAAAATTAGACAACCCACAGCTTACTAATCTACTACAGCTTATGAATCAACTACCCATAATGACATTCTGGAAAATTATATGAACGCAAGTTGAACTAGAGACATATTGTGACTATATAATCCTCCAATTGCAAGCATATAAAGTTTGCAAGGTGCTTTTGATTTTTGTTGTTTGTTCTATAATTAAAGCTTGTACATCTGGTTTTGAAAGATGACTTCAATATGTTTATAAAGTTTTGGAAGATGACTTCAATATGCTTATAAATTTTTGGAAGAGGAGATTGCTATGCACTCAGCAGACAGTATAGACAAGGTGCTTTTGGTTTTTGTTGTATTTTCTATAATTTAAAGCTTGTACATCTGGTTGAAAGATGACTTCAATATGCTTACAAAGTTTTGGAAGATGACTTCAATATGCTTATAAAGTTTTGGAAGAGGAGATTGCTATGCACACAGCAGACAGCATAGACAAGGTGAGACAAGTTGGATCATTTAAGTGACAGGAAAGTAAAAACCGCATTAAAGAGGACAATGGTGTAGAATTGAAAGGACTTGCAAATGTTACAAATTATATGGTATAATGATAGAATCAAAATTTGGTACAACAATGACAATTTAAGTAAAATACCTTGTAAAAGTAGCATACACCAAAACTTGTCCTAGATTTCAATAATCATCTTGACTTTCATTTCTAACAATAAGGAACATAAACTTTAACCAGCAATAAAAAAAAATGAAATATTTTGTATGGACTTTACTTAGATACCTGAAATCAATGAAATTGCCGCCAATAAGCTCCGTGGGAATGCCAAATATATCTACGTTCTCTGTCATATTACGATCCTGCTCTTAATGAATGAATTTGAAATTGATTATAATCAAGAAAATATAGATTTATGTAAACCCAAAAGCTACTTTTACAGTAAGTCTCTACTGGCATCATAGAGCTACTTGACTTTTCTTAATAGGTTACAGATTTGAAGCTGAGAAGAAAGAAAGTGATTTAATACGTACAGCGAATGAGAGAGTTCTGAGTTTTACACGCAGTGAGAAAGATCTGAGAAAAGTGATATTGGCGCGGCTCAATCTGAGACTACATTACATTCATGTTGTAATGCTATCTTCGGATTGAACCGTGCCAGCATCTCTTTTACTTGACCTTCTCGCCACATCTAATCTACTATTTTCTGCTCCACCCATCCATCTCGCCATTGCCAGCCATCTTTATCTGCATAAGTATCATGTTATTGCACTCAGATCATAAGTCAGGTGTTCTACAGAGAAGCCAAGGGTTTACTGTTTGTATTTGTGTGCATGTATGCAACCCTAATATTCCCCATCTTAAATTAACTACAAGAACAACAACTATACATCAATAAATAAATAAATTATCATACATCGATGTTAACTTACAAAAACAAAAACAATATATCAATAAATTAATTAATTAGCATGCATTCATCCCCAGGACCAGAGGAATCAGAAAGCATTTGAAGTTTGCAGTTCAATTGTTCTAATTCTTCAAAGTTCAAAGTATTGTTACTTATTTTCCATTTTCTTGAGGGTGCAATGATCATTCATCCAAAAATGAGAAACCAACCTCCAAATGAACTGGGTCTCTGAAAAACCGAAAGGCGAATGGCCAAACAGTACTTCGTATGAACTCGGGGAAGCCCTGTGTCTCTCGTAAAATTGATCTGAGATAACTCCTGAACTCAATCTGAATAGGTCTTCTGATATTGAGCGGGGAAAAACATGATATATAATGCTGCGCATGCACTCATGCATGAGTTCATGTTGGAATCCCGATATACCGTGTGGATTCGAGTCAATTAAATCACAGAATGTCAGGACAAATGCCCGCCTCTGTTATGTAGAAGTATCTTATTTTACTCCCCGAGCTTCATGCCCCGCCGACAGTGGCGAGAGATGGGAAGAGAAATCCGTTGGAGATATTAGGGTTTAGGGAGCAGCATTGGAATGGAGTAGTGAAGGATTAGGGCTTTTTGTCTCGTGTTGATGGTTGGGAATCGTGCACTCGGAAGAAGTGCATGGAAAATAGAATATAACTCGTATTTTTCGGAGATTGTCTCACATCTTTTGCAAACTATTGCAAATATGGCCGACCATTTGCTGCCATGGATTACCTCATCCATTATTTCAGAGACAGGGCTAAAGTCAACTAAAACTTAAAAACAAACAGTAGAAATTGGTGAACACTTATGCCACTGTTCCCAATATCATCTCAAGAAAACTTATTGGCCCCATATTCATAGAGAAATATCATATTTGCAGTTATCTGAGAATAAGGAATAAGTTCCAATATACCATGGGTTCGGCCCATATCATATTGCAGTTATCTGAGAATAAGGAATAAGATCCAATATACCATGGGTTCAGCCCATATCAAATTGCAGGTATATTGCAGGTATATGACAGAATAATGAATCCTTTATTTACAAGTTTCAATAGAGATTGGGTTAATGTTAGTATAGATTCATCTTAAAAAGGATTTACCAAAAAATCTATACTCCTTTTTAAATTGAAGAAGGATTTTAATTTATCTAATTTGTGTAATTATATATATATGCCATTGTAATTATAAATGTTTTAAATCTAATTTGAACTAACATGTTATCTTTTATAATATTTTATTATTTTTTTAAAAATACACATGTCACTCTACATGAGCATGGAAGAAGTTACACATCAACTGTATATTGCGCTCAATTAATAAATAAAAAATATCAAACAGTAATTACAAATAGTTTACAAAAGGAAAGAAAAAATATTTATGTATAACTTTTAATATATTATAATTTTTATTTTTTATTTTAATGAGGATACTTATAAGGTAGTGTTTTTATTATAATGAATGATTAGTTGTAGCGTTACAAGTATATTTGTTGTTTAATTAAAAAACTAAAAATAAATCTCACATTAGTATTTTTACTATATAAATATTTTTTTTATACAAAAATTAAGGTTGGTTGAAAGAAGTGGTTTACCATTAACATATCTTCCGAAAGGAAAATATCCATCACTCTAAATAAAGAGTGATCATAAACTACCCATTATGAGCTAATCTTTCATATTCATGGTTTACATCATAAAAACTATCTAACTTGGATCAAAAAGATTCAAAAAAAAGAGATTGTTCATCTCTATTATACATCTTCATAAGGCATAGCCTATGAGTACATCTTTATAGCCAACATAAACCTTTAAACTTAAAGACTTGTCTCTTTCCTACGACAGATTAAGCTGTACTTCCACGTTGATCTCTCCCGATGGAATTAGCAGGGCATTTTTTGAGAGAAGATCTGCTTCTGCATTGAGTTCCCGATATATGTGTCTAAAGGTAATGTAGTTGAAGCAAGACACTAGGCTTTGAATTTGAGCTAGGAGTGACTGCAGATGAGGAGCTCTAATCTGAAGTTGATGGTTTGCCCAGTCTATCACCATTTTGGAATCACCGAAGACTTGGAGAGACGTAATCTGGTGCCTAAAACCGATCGTCAGAATAGCCCATAACGCTAAGAGTTCAGCTTTGTTGTTAGTACCATGCCCTGTTCCATAGAGAATTTTTATTTTGTTGTGTTTATCTAAATAGATAACACCACATGAGCCTCCAAGCTGAGGGCTTCCTTGACTGGCACCGTCAAAATAAGCCCAAGGAAAATTAAAGTCAATAGGAGGATGGACCACGACCCTTTGTTTTTTCTCTGTCTCTTCATGTTTGTGCTCTTTTGACCACTGCACGATTAGCGCCACCATGACATCAATTGGGATGAATTTTTCCATAAATATGGCAGCATTCCTTGCCCACCAGTTGCCATAAATGAAAAGGGAAGGGAAGGCGTTGAAAGGGCGTACCAAGGGGTTTTTCCACCAGTTGTGGCAACATAATTCCAGCCTCGGATCCATTGGGATCTCAGCAGCCACAAGCTTCTTCGTGTTGTCTTTCCATACCTTTTTTACATCGACACAAGAGGTGAATAAGTGTTCTGAGGTTTCAACAAAGTCATAACATAGAGAGCACCTTCTTGGCCCGTTCCATCCTCTTTTCACCAAGTTGTCCCAAGTAAGCAACTTGTTGTTCAGTACAAGCCACAACACAATTTTGGCTTTCAAAGTGCCTCCTGTTTTCCATAACACTGTCCACCACCATTTTTTCTCTCCACTGAACTGGGTTTTGCTGTAAGCTTCATAGCCGAGCTTGGCTGCGTAGCTCCCATCCAGGCCATTTACTGTCCAGACTAAAGTGTCCTCGGAGTCCTCCCTCAACACCACAAAATTCAGTGTTAAGAGTTTTAAGTAATTAGTCCATTCTATAAGTTCTTCGCCATCAAGTCCTAGCTCACCCACCGAAGTCCAACCTTCATTTGCCTTAGTATCTGCTAACATAAGGATATTGGAGCTTTTTAACTTCTGCACTAGTCCTTCGGTTAAACGAAAACTGTTTCCCGCTCCAATCCATGGGTCCTTACCTATGCGTATCAGCTTTCCATTTCCTATTTTCCAAGCAATCCAATCACCGATTAAAGGAAAGGATAAAACCAAAGCTTTCCATCCCACTGAACCCCCTTTGAAGGTTTTGTCTCTGCATCTGAACCAGTCAATAATAGAAGAGTTTGTACAGTACTTAGAAATCAAGGTCTTACCCCATAAAGAAACAGCGTGTTGGGATAACCTCCACAAAGTTTTGGCTGCTAGTGCTCGGCAAAAAATAAGAGGATTCTTGATCCCCCAACCCCCTAGCTCCTTTAAATTTGCTATAGTGGTCCATTTTGCCAAAGGGATGCCCTCTTTCTTGTTGCTTGAAGTCCATAGAAAAGAGAGACATTTCTTCCTTATTTTAACCAAAATTCCTTTGGGGATATAAGCAATAGCTGCCCAATAAACTGGTATGCTCTATAGGACTACTTTTAATAATGTTAGCCTTCCTCCTCTTGACAAAAACATATTTTCCCAACAGGAGATTCGGGCTTCCGCTTTCTTGAATAGCCACACCCAGTCTTTATAGGAGTAAGCATTTGGTTTCAGTATAAAGCCAAGATACTTAAATTCATCCTGGAAGGAGGAGATGGGAACATGAAGAAGGGATGCAACTCTTTGTTTCAAGACATCCGGAAAGTCATTAACCACCATATTTGATTTTTCAAGATTTATTTCCATTCCAGTAGCTTGTTGAAATAACAAGAGGATATTGGCTAAAGCTCTAATATTGTCTTCAGTTCCTGAGCCAAAAAGTAAAACATCATCCACAAAAAGTAGATGTGTGAGAATTGAAGAGTCAGAAACCTAAATCCCTTTAAAAGACCCTGAATCCTTGGCCTGTTGCATTAGCTTGCTTAGTGCTTCTACAATGAAGAGGAAAAGGAAAGGGGATAAGGGGCACCCTTGTCTCAGCCCTCTTAAGGCTCTAAAAAAGGGGGAAGGAGAGCCATTGATAAGGACAGAAGAAGAGGCTGAGCTGACACATCCCATGATCCAATTTACCAATTCAACGGAGAAACCTACTTGAATAAGCAAAAGCCTTAGGAAGGTCTAGTTCACTCTGTCATAAGCCTTTGAAAGGTCTAATTTTAGAGCAAAGGCCTGATATTTCTTTTTGATAATTGAATGAATAGTTTCCTGGGCCAAAGACACAGCATCGTGGATCTAATGATTGAAAAGGAATCCGAATTGCTCTTCTAAGATGATTTCACTCATAGCAGGCTTCAAGTGTAGAGCAATAATTTTCGAAATAAGTTTGTAGATTAGATTGCAGCAGGCAATAGGATGGAAGTCTGCAAATGTCTGAGCTTTCTTCTTCTTGGGTATAAGGGCTAGGAAGGTAGAATTCAAGGCTCCTAAAAATTTCCCTGAAGTCTGAGATTCTTGAATAGCCTTTAACAAATCCTCTTTAAGCAAATCATAAAAACCCAAAAGAATTCCACAGAGAAACCATCCGGCCCAGGGCTCTTACCTTTCTGGAAGGATGCAAGCGTTTCTTTTACCTCAACCTTTGTGATCTCCCTCATCAAAGAGCAGTTCATTTCCTCCGTAATAGATCTAGGAAAGAGTCTAAGTACTTTGAGCATTTCCTGAATCTGGCATCCCTCCTTTTCTTTGAACAAAGTGCTAAAGAAAGAGACACTTGTTGTTGCTTTTTCTTTAAAGGTTGTGGCCAGTGTACCTTCTACATTCTGAATATCACTGATGGTGTTGAGGTTTCGGCGAAAAGAGGCAAACTTATGGAAGAACTTGGTATTATTGTCCCCTTCTTTGATCCAAACTGCTCTGCTCTTTAGTCTCCACAACGCCTCTTCTTTGGCTAGGAGTTTCGATCTTGATAATTCTAGGGTTTTAAGTTTTTCCAATTCCTCTGCGGAAAAAACACCTGGGGCATTATTTTTGTACAAAGCAGAGATCTCCTCCTCAACTATTTTAAGACGTAACTGTTGATTCTTGTTGTAAACGTAAGCCCACTTCTTAGTCATTTCCTTTGCTTTAGACAAATTGTCCCGAAGTTGTTTCATACAAGAGTCATGAGAAGAGTGGGAAACAGGGTTCCAGTGATCCTTAATTAAATTCACATAAATTTCTTCCTTGAGCCAGCCTGGGTTAAAGCAAAAGGGAGCTTTAGGCTTGTTGTTCTGAAGCAGGTCGAGGAGAATGGGTCTATGGTCTGAGATCTCTCCTTCGCCTACCCATGCTGAGAAAGAAAGATGACTGTCCATGAAGTATTCTGAGACCAAAAATCTGTCAAGCCTCTTAGAGATGGCTTTGTCTCCAGATCTTTTATTTCTCCATGTCGGTTCTATTTTACAGGGGGTGACATCCACCAGCTTCTTGTTTTCAAAGAAAACGCTAAATAAATTGCTGAGGGAGTCAGCTCTTGCGAGGTTCCCCCAAATTTCACTTACAGACAGCGTAAGGTTTAAATCTCCCCATAAAATTAGCTGTTGTGCTTCAAATAATCCAAGGGAAACCAAGTTTTCCCAGAAGGGACGTCGATTAATGAAAGGACCATAAACATTCAGAAGTGTAAAGGAAATGCCTGTAGCAGGGACTTTCGAAACTGTTTTTAAAACAGAGTCAAGAAGTTCTGAGGTTTCTAACTCCAACGTAGGATCCCATCCTGTTAATAAACCCCCTGAGTGACCATCCGCATCCTGAGCTAGGAAGGACCAACCCTTGAGCCAAGGTCTGACTGTATCTATAGCTATGGATCCCTCCATCATGGTTTCCTAAAGCAAGAGTACAGTTGGATTCAAGGTTTTTATAAACCGTTTGAGGGCATTTTGTTTTGGGGGGGGGCCTAACCCCCTACAATTGAAAGAGAGCAGATGCATTAAGGAACCTTGAGTTGGGCACAGCCTGCTCTAAGGGCCCTAGTTATAGTGTTTTGTTTACCTGCTTTTATCTCCTTAACAACTTGATTTTTTGTCTTGGTTAGAAAAGAATTCCTCCCCAAAGAAATTTTAGGTGTAGGATCCATGTCCAGACCTCCTTTGATGGCTTCCACATTCTCATCTTTCTGACCCTCATTTTTTTATTATTTAAGGCAGTTTTGGACTGGGTGTTGTAAGATTTCGGGGGGATGAGTTTAGAGGAAGGAGGCGAGGTGGAGAGAAATCCAGACTCGGGGGAGGGCAGTTGGGAGGACGTGTTCAAAGGATAAACGGGAGGACCGATTGGAGCAGGAACAACTGACACATCCTCAACTAAGACATCAGGAGATAAAGAAGGAGGAGCATAGGGAGAAGATAAATCATTCTTACCAATATCCGATGTCGCATGCCCAGAAGTCACTTCCCGCCGAAAGACTTCAACGGCAGCAGTTTCTGACGTCAGGTTTCCGGTTTCCATTAAAATATCTTACACAATTCCGTTCTCTACTACTTTGTAATCCTCTAGGGTGGACGTCGAAATTTTGGGCCAGGAATCATTTCCACCCGGCTATCGTCTGTCTTCACCACCTTCTTCCCCCAAACCTTCTTATAGATGTGCATCAAAACTAGAGAGGGAAAATCCCGGGCTAAGTGGTCGACCTGCCTGCATCCAAAACACCTGAACGGTATCTTCCAATAATCCAACCTCTGATTCCATAAGCTTCCGAACATTTTGATTTTCATTTCTTCGTATAAACCTTCTCGAAGATCCAATTCAACCAGAATTCGGGCACACCTGCGGTCCACTTTAGACTCCCAATTATCCTCAAGAGCGACAAAAAGTCCCAGTTTGTTTCCAATTGCTTCCAGTATCTATTTTTGCCAAAAAATTAATGGTAACCCAGGCAGAATAACCTAGACACGTTGGACATTCTGTGGTTCCTGTCTGGCATCGAAATCTACTTGCCAATTTTTAAGGAGCAACCTTGACGGACCCCAGCACCAATTCTGTTGTAGAAGACGTTGTTTGTCCATTTTCGAGTGCAACTGAAAGAGGATCCATCCTCTTGACAAAATATGAATGGAAGGGATTTGTTCTAGCACGGGTTTCCAATTGGTCTCCATCCAAATTCGCAGATCTGGTTCCCTCACCTACTTACCACAAAACCTCCCAACTAATGCGGTGGACAGATACTCTGGCACTTCTTCGATACCGATCTCTTTGCCCACCACCAGAGTGGCCGCCACCTTTTTGGAAGTGGCTCCCTTCCTTCTACGTCCATCTTTTGAATTAGGGGTTTTGAGGGTACTCTTGCCATTATTCCAGGGCGTGGAAACGGTACTCTTATTAATTAATGATTGGTGCGGAGCTAAGCTTGAGGTCTTTTCCACCATTTTTTACAAACTATCTTTGAGAACTTTTTTCTGATGGGAAGATTTCGCCATAGTTGGGGGAGAGTTCGTAATTTACGTCGTCAATTAACATGATGATGAGGAGTGCGCAAGTACAAAGGATGGCGGGAGCTAGGAGCAAGCGGAGGATAGGGTGCAGGGATGTGGAGGTGACAGAAGGACAGGGGTACGCAGGAGAAGAGGATGCGTGTAACGGGAAGTGAGGATCGCAGATGAGGGAACGGCTAAAGAAGAGACTTACGTCATAATGGGAAAAGCGAGAAAAAAAAAGGAAAAGGTTTTTAAACCTGTCACGTATCACGAGGGTACGAACTTCGAAGAAAGCGAAAGGTGCACACGTTCAGACCCCCCCCGTAAGTAGAAACCCCCCCCCGATGTCCCGGTTTACCATTAACATATAAGTGTTAATATATATCATAATATTTATGTTCATGCCCCAGTTCCAGTTATAAGGGAGTTATAAGGAATGATGCATCCTAGTAATATAATAAGTACTATATCAGTAGAAAAGAGAGTATCTCTTAACTTTTTTGTTTTGTTTTGAGAACTATATTTTATAATAAAAAATTGACTAAGTTGTAAGGTTATGAAAGTCACTTCTCCATATTTCACAAATTAACTCACCTCTATTAATATTGATTACCTCCATATAGTTTAATATTATTAATTAAAGTGAAAACTTAAATAAATATTAATTAAATTAATAAACATGGATCACAAATTAACTCACCTCTATTAATATTGATTACTTCTATATAGTTTAATATTATTAATTAAAGTGAGAACTTAAATAAATATTAATTAAATTAATAAAGATAGATTAAAGGTGCATGTGTATGTATATGTGAGTCTCTAGACAAATGTAGGATTACATGCAAATAAAACAATATTATCCTACTTGAAAGGTGTGCTTAGGGTGAGGGATTTTATGGAGGAAAAGAAAAGGTGGTTTGGAGGTTCCATTTTTACAATGGAATATGGATTTGTTAGAGATAAAATAATGAATTTAGTGGTTTATGCATTAGAGGAGCTGTTTTTTAAAATACAAAGAGGTGTTGTTGTTTCTATGGTAGTGTAGTGTGTAACGATTTTATGAATGAAAAAAAAGTGGTTTGGAGGTTCCATTTTTACTTTGGAATATAGATTTGTTAGAGATAAAATAATGAATTCAGTGGTTTATGAATTAGCGGAGTTGTTTTTTGAAATACATAGAGGTGGTGTTGTTTCTATGGTAGTGTACTGTGTGAGGATTTGTTATGTAAACCATTGTATAACTTTAACTATTGTCATTTGCTACTTGGAGTTCTTGTGATTGAATTGTTAATTACATAAATTGTATTCTATCCATAAAAAAAATCAAAATATTATTTAAATATACATTATATATAACATTAAGCCTTCACCTATTAAATAAGTATTTAGTTAATAAATTGGTAAAAAAAATTGGTTACAAAAATATTTATTTTAGAAATTTAAAAATAATTAATTGTTAAAAAATAATGATTAATGTAAACTATTTTAATGATATAATGATAGGTTCATATTATAATAATAAGAAAACAATTTATTTTTTATATTTATATTTAAAATTCGTCAAATATAATTATTAAAACAAGGAATATACAACTAAAAATTAATAAATTCTATTCTATTATTTCGTTATTAATCAATATATTTATTATATTTTAAATTATTTTATTAATCTAACTTTATATTTCTTTTCGTTAGGTATATAATAATTCAACATATAATTTTGGTATCTTTATAGTAACTGGGTAACAAGGCACATGAAATTTATTCAAAATTCTTGAATTAGTAATTATATCACAATTTATCAATAATGCTTTTTTTCCAAAGAAAAAGGCATATTCATTGATCATTAATGAGCATCGAATACATTCCACAAGTGCATAAAGTACGATATAATACTGTAAAAACGTCATTACATATTTTCAAAAATCAAAACAAGTCTCAAGACTTCCAAATTTTGTAAAAAAGAACCTATATGTAACTGTCGAGATTTTTCCAACTTATCTCCTGAGTATCATCTCTTTTAGATACAATTTTGCAACTTCCTTCTTCTTCAAGTAAACCATCTTTAGAAAGGCCATCAGCCTCCTCATTTTGTTCTCTATATAGATGGACAAACTCCACCATTCTAAATGTGCCACCAATGTATCCATACAGTTTCCCAAATTCTGCAACACACGATTGTTAAATGTTATTTCCTTGTTCATTCTTTTTATCCATAATTCAGAATCACCATAGATCCTTAAAGTATTAACCGAAAGCTCTTTAGTCTGTTGCAATAGAAATATTAAAGCTAGCCCCTCAACCCGGTTATTGGTTCCTTCCCCTCCGTTCGCTTGGAATCTATTCTTCGGCCCTTCATACTTCAACAAACCTCCCAAGCCATATCTGTTATCCTCACAAGCACCATCAAAATAACCTACTGTATCACCCTCCTTATGAGTCATCTCTTTAAACTTTCTTATCTTCTGTTTCCCCACAGGTCCCAGGAAGTATTTATAGGTAGAGAGAACCTGTGTGATAACCAGAAAGCTAGGAATATTATGATCTTCGAATATCGACTGATTTCTGGCACCCCAAACATTCCCGGCCACCAAAAATGGTAAGCATCTCAGCATTTTCAACTTAGGGTCGTCAAACCAAGATTTCAAGAAACCGCCATAAGAATCTCCTTCCCCTAAAAAAATCAAACCAATATTAATTCCCACACCCTTCCAAACCTGTAGAGTAAAAGGGCATTTTAAGAAAATGTGTTCTGCATCTTCATCCTCCTGCCGGCATTAGTAAACTACAAAGACCCAGACCAGTCATATTCCTCCTTTTTAACTTGTCCCAGGTTAACACCCTTCCCTTCAGAATCAACCATATCAAAATTTTACATTTATATGGAGGCCGAGACTTCCATAGTTTGGTACCCCACCAAGGAGCTTCGAGATTCAAGTTTTTCCAAATAGTTCTGTAAGCCTCCTTAACAGTAAAAGTACCACCTGCCACATTCCCCTGCCATTGTAGGGCCCTTGCACGAAGTTGAGGGACCTTTTAGATGCAATTGGGAAATGCGAAACGCGCAAGAATTGTGTAAATTCACAACGCTCGCACGTTATGTAAAACTAGGAATGGCGGACTCCGAACCTGCCATGTCATTTAACATGTAGGATAGGATTACAAAACGCGCGAGCGTTATGGTGATACATAATGCGTGCACGTTATGTATCACCATAACGCTCACGCGTTTTGTTTAATATAACCAAAAAAAACAAACGGAACGAGCCATAGAATGACGACCGTGGCTCGGATCGAAAAACCGTCAACTCTATTGGATTTAGGACATCGGGATAGTGCTAGGGGTGCCCCTCTCCATCGGTCCCATGGCCAGCCAGTTGGTCGAGCCTACTTGCACATCATCGATATCTTGGTCCAAAATTTATGTGATTTTAAACAGGGGGTCATGAGCGCCTTTGAACTAGGAAGAGGTAAAATGAGCTAGGTTGAGGGCAATAAATGCTATATTTGTATGATGTTGCAAGGATTTTGTAATGTGACAAGGTTTTTCTCTATGCTTCGAACATGGAAGCCATTAACTAATTAATGTCGACGTTAAATGTAAGGTAAGCATCCCTATAATGCCATAAAGGAAAGAGTTCATCATTTAAAGAATCAACGTACCGGATGTTCAGCCATCGTCCAAGTGGCTTGCGTATGCATCTAGAGTTTAATTTTAATCATTCATGTCATGTCCAATTGAATTTTAATGGGTCCAATTGAATTTTAATTGGTCGATCCAAGCTACAGTCGTCATTTTATGGCTCGTTCTATACCCCTACGTCCTGAGAAGGTTGAAGCTATAAAGCAACAGCTCTCTAGTATTCATCCTGAAGCTCTTTTGTTTATGTCTAAGATAAAGAAGCTCTCAGTTCGTGAGCTGGAACATATCGATCTTAACAGGAATTATACAACCTCTGTTTTACGAGAAACTGACCTTAGAACTTCTCATAGCAATGACAATGAATCCTTCATTTTGCATTTGTTAGCAGAAGAAGATCAATTTTTGACAAAATAATGTAGTTATTACATGTGGAGGCAGCGGTTTCCCGTGGAAAACAAGTGTAGGGTTGAGCATAGGAAAGATGTTGGGAAATGGGCTATTACATTATCTTTTCTGATGGGCGAGTGGCTTACAAAAGGAAATATGGAGATTGTAGGTATCTATGCTTTTCTTTCGACGAAAATTGTAACAGGATTTCCATTTATAATACGAGCAGATTTTTTACTGGTTTCGTCAAGAGAAAGTATCATTTTCAATAACAAGTGGAACCAGGGAATCCTTCGTTGTGTTCCATTAGCCTTTTGTTCAACATTTCGTGCTCTGATAAGTGGTAATTCACCTCTATCATCGAAACGTTTATGTAAACCAACAGAAACTCGGACAATACTCCCTGCTTTTAAACGCATTCTGGAGAAAGCAAGAGGACAAGTTCATCAAATCGACTTCATTCATCTATATTCTCGTAATGTACACATAGTCCATCCTTATCTTGATAAACAAGAGTTTTATAATAGCTTGAATTTTTTGGGCATAGTTATCTCCCTGTATTCGGTTGTTTGATTGGTTGACAAGCTTTCCTGAAAATATGTACGTTGAACTTCTTTGTTTTATTGCTGAAAATTGGAAGGGATTTCTAAGTCACCTGCAAAACGCTCCTTTGTTGAGTGGTTGCATCAGTATCCTAAAATTACAAAGCTTTCTATCTCAAATTTTGTTGAGCGGATCCTAGATGTAGTATCAGACTCAACAGACAGTAAACATGTTATCACCACTGCACATTTTTTGCACTATTCATCTACAAATAACTATGTCTGGCCCGAAAGGTGTCCCTAAAGGCCTTTTGGATGTGAGACAGAATGAGCCATAGAATGACGACCGTGGCTGGGATCGACAAACCGTCGACTCTGTTGGATTTAGGACGTCTTGTGAAGTGTCATGCTGTATGGGAGATGGGAAGGCAGGAGAAGAAAATGTAGAACGCGAGAGGATAAAAGCATTTTGCTAATATTTATTCACACACAAAATGCGCGCGCGTTTCTTGTATATTAAAAAAAATCGTAGTATTTAATACGTTTGGTGCATGGCTAAATAACATCTAGTTGCACAAAACGCGCACGCGTTTCTGTATTCAAAAACATGCGCACGTTTCGGTATACATAAACACGCTAGCGTTATTGAAATTATCAAAAAACCTTATTCAATAGTTTCTATGGGTTAGGAAGTTAAATAGGGATTTGGTGATGAGGATGATGATAGTGATGATGGTGATCATAAAGAAGAGGATGATGATGATGATGATGATCAATCATCAATCATGATGAAGATGGTGGTGAGGATGATGATGATGATGGAGATGACAACGACGACGATGACGATGATGATGATGATGATGATGATGATGATGACGATGATGATGATGATGGTGATGATAAAGAAGAGGATGATGATGATGAAGATGATGATGAATATGACGATGAAGATGATGGTGATGATGATGATGATGATGATGATGATGATGATGAAGAGGATGATGGTAATCATAAAGAAGAGGATGATGATGATGATGATCGATCATCAATCATGATGAAGATGGTGGTGAGGATGATGATGATGATGAAGATGATGATGAAGATGATGATGGAGATGATGACGATGACGATGACGATGATGATGATGATGATGATGATGATGATGACGACAATAATAATGATGGTGATGATAAAGAAGAGGATGGTGATGATGAAGATGATGATGAATATGACGATGAGGATGATGAAGATGATGGTGATGATGATGATGGTGATGATGATGATGATGATGATGGTGATGATAAAGAAGAGGATGATGATGATCAATCATGATGAATATGAAGATGGTGATGAGGATGATGATGATGATGATGATGATGATGATGAAGAAGAAGATGATGATGAATATGATGATGAGGATGATGAGGATGATGATGATGATGATGATGGTGATGATGAAGAAGAGGATGATGATGCTACTGTTGCCGATGATGATGATGATGATGATGATCAATCATCAATCATGATGAAGATGATGATGAGGATGATGATGGTGATGATAAACAAGAGAATGATGATGATGATGATCAATCATCAATCATGATGAAGATGAAGATGGTGATGAGGATGATGATGATGATGATGATGATGATCAATCATCAATCATGATGAAGATGAAGATGGTGATGAGGATGATGATGATGATGATGATCAATCATCAATCATGATGAAGATGAAGATGGTGATGAGGATGATGATGATGATGATGATGATGATGATGATGATGAAGACAAGGATGATGAGGATGAAGATGCTGCTGATGAAGATGATGACGATGATGATGATGATGAAGACAGTGATGAGGATGAGGATGATGATGAAGATGATGATGGATATGACTATGAGGATGATGAAGATGAAGATGATGGTGATGAAGATGATGATGATGACGATGATGGTGATGATGATGATGATGGTGGTGGTGGTGGTGATCATAAAGAAGAGGATGATGATTATGATGATGATGATGACCAATCATCAATCATGATGCAGATAGTGGTGAGGATGATGATAAGGATGAAGATGAGGATGGAGATGACGAGGACGATGATAATCATCATCATCATCATGTAGTTGTAGGGGAAGGGGGATTAGGTGAGAGAGAGAGGGGGGAGAGAGAGAGACAGAGAGAGAGAGAGGGGTGTAGAAGCAAGTAAGAGAGAGTGAGAGAGGGGGGGTTAGTTAGGGGTAAGGGGCTAGGAGGGGGGTTAGCAAGGGGGAGAGAGAGAGAGAGAGACTGAGAGGGCGTTAGTAATGGTTGGGGGGGAGGGAGAGAGAGATCGAGAGAGGAGAGGGTGTTGGTTGTAGGGACTACGAAAGAGAGATGGAAGGTGTGGTTAGAGGTAGGTGGAGGTGTAGGGAAGAGAGAGAGACTAAGAGAGCCCGGGTTAGTAAGGGCTAGGGAGAGGAGTGGGTTTTGGGCTAGTCGGAGTAGCAGGGAGATAGAAAGAGTAAGATGGTTAGGGATGGGGCAGAGGTTAGGGAGAGGGAGAGGGGGTCTACAGAGAGAGAGAGAGAGAGAGAGAGAGAGAGAGAGAGAGAGAGGTGTAAAACCATAGAAGAGAGAGTGATGACGATGATGATGATGATGATGAAGACGATGACGATGATGTTGATGAAGATGGTGGTTAATATCATGATTAAGTTGACGATGATGAAATCTTCATCATCATCATCATCACCATTGTCGTCTCCATCTTCAGCATCATCATCATCATCATCGTCATCATCGTCATCGTCGTCGTCGTCGTCTCCATCTTCATCATCATCATCATCATCGTCTTCATCGTCATCATCATCATCATCATCATCATCATCATCATCATCACCATCAGGGATGATTTTAGGGGCGAAATTTAGCCCAATGGCGAATTTAGAAGGTTTCCAATTTTTTTTAGGGTGAATTTTTAAGTAAAAGAGGTTTTTGAGAATTAATTTTAATAGCCCACTATTTATTATTTTGTAAATATTCAAAAACTATATAGCCAAAATCGTATTTAGGAAGAATTTATAGGAGAAACCAGTCGCCCGCGATTTTTGTGGAAGAAATAGGGAAAAATCGATTTTCGCCAATTTATTTTCCGTGATTTTTCCTTGGATGCACCAATCGCCCCCGATTTTTAGGGATGGTGTTTCCTGGAAACTCATTCGCCCATGATTTCTGGCATGGCGGTTTTTGGAGCTGTTGTTCACCCTCGATTCTGGCATGGGTTTTTTTGGAGCTATGGTTCGCCCTCGATTTGAAGAAATAGCGGTTTTGGAGTCCGATTCGCCCGCGATTTGGCTGCTGGAGTGCCAATAAAACCCCTAGCATCGCCCATGCTGAATCAAGGCTGAATCACGTTGGTAAAATTCTTGATTTTCACCCATACGAGGCTCAATTACTGTTTGTTTCAAAGATTACCAGTTTGTAGCGTGTATCTGGAGGTTTGCAAACTCCTTTGGCTGTACATTTCAGATTCTCAGAAGGGTTTCGAGCATTAAGAGGTATGTGACAATCTGAAATCTCTGCAATTCAATTTTTGTTGCCATCTTAGACCCTGCGTGTTTCATTTCGATCCATGATTACACTGTGAGTTTAATCCCCAAATTCTTAATGCTGTCAAACTTCGAAATCTTTTATTATAACTCACCCTTCGTTTATAACTCGCCCTTTGAAATCTTTTATTATAACTCGCCCTTCGTTTTTCATAGCCGATGGAAGCTGAATTGAGTCTGAATTCTACTTACAATTAAATAGGATGTTTTCTTGATTTCATAAAGAAGTGTTCAAATCCTGGCATTACCAGAGCATTGGTATGGATTGGACACGCCGATGTTTAGATGATTGATGAAACTGTAAAACGATCTACTTTCTGCCCGATTTAATTTAGACCTGTATCCAAATTCCTGTAGTGATGGGCGTCTCAGTTCTTTTAGCCAACAATTTTCGATCATGAAGAAATCTCTGCATCAAATTCCAGTATTGACGGATGTTTAAGTTCAAAGATATGCTACAACTTTTCCATTGCACTCACAGTAAAACATTGCTTTGCTTTTTCAAGCTAAAGAAGTTATTTTTTAGGTCAGATTCCATTCTTACAGATGTACATTAATAGCATCAATAGCCTATAGAGCAAACAAAGGCATGTTCTGTGATAAGCCATAAAAAATGTATACCTTGTGATACCTTGTAGAATCCTGCAATATTTGGTTGCTAGCAGCTCGTCCTGTTTCAACTTCTCCATATTATAATCATTTTTGTATAGCAAGTATTTAAATTCTCAGTGTAACAAGCTCCACATTTGACCTTTTCCTCAGGAAATTCATAGCTTCACAATTTTAGGAACTAGTTTCAACTAAGTTGCTATTTTCGCATTTTGAGAGACCCCTCAAAGTTGTAACTACACATAATAGTAACCTGCAATAATGCTATAATGTCACCCATCTGTCCAATATTTATTCATAAATTAGAGTCACATATATAATGTCCCAGAAAGAAGAGCAAAGATTTCATTCATTCTAACAGAATTTTCAGATAATTCTATGACAATACACCCTATAGTGAGCAACAATGTTATGACTCTCAACCTGCTGTCATCTCCTTCTACGAATCCTTGCAATAGGTCTCAGAGTCCAGAGAAACCCATTCCATGTTTAAAGGTATATGCTTCATGACAAACAAAGCAGAAGCAATATTGCTTTTAGCACATGGCATTTTCTAACTGTGATTGCATGTCCAGTCCCTAAGGTGTCATCAGATGCAGAGTCAACATAAAGCTTCGATGCCAAGCATACACTGAATCTGAGTAAGAGGAACAGTGCTTCCAATTCCCAGAAGAGTTCAATGACTAATCATCATGACTTCCGCCTGCAAGTGCCATGAACTGTGGTCTATGGAGTTTATCTCATCATTAATCACTGCAAAAAACAGCCCATCATAGAAACAAGCAATAGTTTGGGATTCTTTAATGTAAGTTTTAAACCTTAACAGTGAAGTACAAACTTATACAGATTCTTAAGCATTAACAGAAAATACACAATGGCACACACATAACACAGAGATTTTCACCTGGAAACCCTTAACCGGGAAAAACCAGCAAAACTTAGAGCCGCACTGCTCCTTTCCTTATATATTTATTCAACCATTTTCTATACAATATATGGTATTCCGCAGCATCTAAAACCCTAATTCGTTTACCCGAAATTAGGTTTTAACCCTAATCCCTTTACCGGGATTAGATAGAGTACACGCAGCCACCATGTGAAGAGATATAACATACCCAACATTGAAGACATCCTTTGTCCAAGAGTCATTGAAAGGAATCAGTGAGGGATTTCCATCCTGGAAACAAAGTCAAAGACTTCAATTCCCTTAAATTGTCATTTTAGCATCTTAGATACAACATAAATATGTTGCCGAGCCAAATTAAAAAATTTTATTGTCAAAAAAATGGGAACGTCTCTAAGAGTTTCTCACTTTATACTCTGCTTGAATAATTTTGGCAATATTTTTAAGGGGAAGAATTGATCTTATCCAAAGGCCAAATTATGTCCAAAAGATCCATTCCACTGATGGAAGCTCTTTCTTTATATGATTAATCTCTAGTCCCACTTAGACAAAGGTTTGCCATGAATTTATTGGAAACGTCATAAAACCAACAACAGTAGTTAGCTTTCAGTGGATATGGGATAACAATGCATCTATTCCTCCACATCATGCAGAAGAAAGTTTGTGTCAGGAATGTAGCCTGCTTCCTTCATCCATCTAGTTAACCTCTGAAGCTCTACATAGATCATCTCTGTTTCTGGGTGTGATCTGTCTGCTACAACAAATGCGTGCCACTTGTTCTTTAACTCAATCCAACTACGTCCTGGTTCTTTTCTCACCCACCTGTCTTTCATCATATTTCTCACCTTTGTTACATCATCCCACTTGCCAGCTGCAGCATAAATGTTTGATAGCAGCACATAAATTGCTGGATACAATGGGTCCAACTCAAGAACCCATTCTATCACACGTTTCCCTAGATCCATATTCCCATGGATTCTACAAGCACCCAATCAATGATGATTTTCGAATCACCTGCAATTTGCGAATTAGTAATTTCTTTAAATCTAGCAGAATATACTAGCATCCATAGAGCTAATAACTCTCTTCTAGTATTTGTACTGGATCCACAGTTCATTCTCAAATTGTAACAACTTATATCATTCAACCATAAGACTGCTCCCGCACCACAATGCCTACAAATATCTTGAGAGGCCCAATCAAAGTATCTCCTAGCCCAGACTAGATCGAAAATAGGAGTCACTAGTCTTTGAATAGGTTTGATCTTGACAACAGTTTGTTCCTACATCAATTCCCTAAATGTTGCGATTGATTTGCTTCCCACCCTAGTGGCCGAAAAACCCTTTCCTTGAAACAACAAACCATTTTTGGCCTTCCACACGCCCCAACATACAAAGGGTGGTAGTTCCTCCCAATCATGGACATTCTTATTCTCAACCCATGTTATATGTGGAAGCATACATAATCTATTGATTATAATGGTATCCAGAATGTACAAGTAATGATCAAAGTGAAAGTCATGTTGATGAACAATGTTATCTATTTCTTATCTTATAATAAGCTTAGCAGAAAAATATAGAATGCTCCTCTATCTTAATGGTAATTACCTATGTTCAGGAGATGAGAATGTGATTAGAATATAAAATGAGCCCATTGAAAATCTCAAACCACATGACATGTGGTGGCTTCCATAACTCATGAACCATCTTACTTGATATGATTGGGATTTAGCTATAGTGGCCTTTATAATCATATTCATTTACTGATGGATATCTTAACAGTGCTATTTAGTATTTAGTAGGTTGTGTTGCACAAAAGTTGAGCATTTAATAGAAATCTCTCTATTTGAAGCAAGCTCGCAGTCTTGGACTCAATGACAACTTAAAAGACCATGTAAAAGTCATCTTGCCATGACAAGATCTCAACATAGTAAAAAATAAAGACCATGTAAAAGTCCTCTTGCCATGACAAAATCAAAGTTTGACATAAGACAAATCAATTTCATAAGAAGTGGCCTTTTCAAACATCAAAATAGATATATGCTTCCGTAAATAGACAAACAATTGTAGACATAGTACCTCAATGATAGTTTATAAAGCCGAATCCCTGAAAATTGATAATGTATAGCAGATGATTTACAGTTATATAACACAATTTTTCCTTTAAATATTTTTCTTTCTGCTGATAGTTTCATAGAGTACATAGATTGCAATTACATGACACAGAAATTTCTGTTGTATATGACACATATTTTCCTGTAAATATTTCTCAGATTTTCCTTCTTGTAATAGTTTCATAAAGTACATAGATTGCATTTACATCATACAGAATTTTCCCCTGTAAGTTGATATTTCACATAGCACTCTCTCTGCTATCATGTTTTAAAGAATCAATTATATTTTTCCAACAGCCCTCATGCACCAAACTTAAAGAACAAACTGCAAATTGCATAATACAAACATTGAAAGAGAAAATCACTAGTGAGTTTGACGACAATTGACCATTTCAAATTTGATCCAAATTGACCAAGTTTGTCTCACGAGTTTGTCTGATTTTGACCAAGAATTGACTAAACTTAATCAAGTCTTACTGAGCATGACAAGTTTCAAAACAAGTTGGTGAGCTATGTCAACTCATCAAGTTTCTTATAAGCTTCTAACAATTGTGTGGAGGTAGTTGCAGATAAGGAAGGCCTTAAGATAGCCTTAAGCCTAAATGGATGAGAGTTGATTTTGAAAGGTGATTCAAAATTATCATTAAATAAAGTTATGAAACCTAGTAATCAGGAAAGAATTAAAGAGATCAAAGAATGAATAAATATCTTTACCACTATTAAATGTATCCACGTATCCATTTTGCACATCTGGAACCACTTGTGTGACCCGCCCACTATTCTTACCTTTGTTTTCTAATATTTTGGTTGTATATTGAAGAAGAAAATTTTCAGTTTGAAAGCATCCTTTAATTTTTCCATAATATGATTTTGGATGGGGCATGAATTCCCAACAATTCCAATTCCAGCTACACTTTCACTTCTTGTTTCAATTACTAGTATTTCACTTTCTGCTCTTTCACCATTAAAAGGATAGATACTTATTTTTCCTTTGAGAACTAGACTTAGCACAAATGGAGGGTTTAGGAAGAGATGATAGTCCCTTTGCTGAGGGTTCTTGGTCCAAAAGAGAACTAGTGAAACAGTACCTAGACATGGATTTTATGTTTTTCATGCTCTTTATTATTCTTCACAGTAAAAAATGGGTTCATCATGGAGCCAAGTGGCTGCTTGTGTTGACCTACCAAACCTCTGTGAGAATGTGGGTGCCTAATAAGCACAGAGTTATGTTTGAGCCCTGAGCTCTGTCAGCTCAAGATCAAAATTAGGAGTGGAAAGAAGGTGAGGATAAATGCATTATGAGTTTAGTGTATGCCTGGAAATGATGATTTTATGTGTGTTGTGAAGCTAATTTTAGGTCTTTAGCATACTTATTTGTCAGTCCCGTGTTTAGTGCTTCCCCAAATTTGGTGAGATTGCATATATTGGAGCACGGGAGATAAATCATATCTGAGAAATCAAATTGGCAAATGGGCCTGCTCCCAAATGAGAGGCTGATCCAGTTGCAGGTCTCTAGTTCCATGTTTACCAAGTGCTATGTTTGGGGATCAGATGTAACCAGGCCCAACCATTGCTACTCATTGTGAAACTTCCTTGGAAAAGGATTCCAAGAAATTTCAATCATTCCTAGTGCATTTGGCAGGGGTCGGATGTCATGCCCCTTTCTGTAGTGATGTGAGAGATGGTAGTCCCTTTGCTGAGGGTTCTTGGTCCAAAAGAGAACTAGTGAAACAGTACCTAGACATGGATTTTATGTTTTTCATGGTCTTTATTATTCTTCACAGTAAAAAATGGGTTCATCATGGGGCCAAGTGGCTGCGTGTGTTGACCTACCAAACCTCTGTGAGAATGCGGGTGCCTAATAAGCACAGAGTTATGTTTGAGACCTGAGCTCTGTCAGCTCAAAATCAAAATTAGGAGTGGAAAGAAGGTGAGGATAAATGCATTATGAGTTTAGTGTATGCCTGGAAGTGATGATTTTATGTGTGTTGTGAAGGTAATTTTAGGTCTTTAGCATACTTATTTTTCAGTCCCATGTTTATTGCTTCCCCAAATGAGGTGAGATTGAATATATTGGAGCACATGAGATAAATCATATCTGAGAAATCAAATTGGAAAATGGGCCTGCCCCCAAATGACAAGCTGAGCCAGTTGCAGGTCTCTAGTTCCATGTTTACCAAGTGTTGTGTTTGGGGATCAGACATAACCAGGCCCAACCATTGCTACTCATTGTGGCACTTCCTTGGAAAAGGATTCCAAGAAATTTCAATCATTCCTAGTGCATTTGGCAGGGACCGGTTGTCATGCCCCTTTCTGTAGTGATGTGAGAGATGATAGTCCCTTAAAATTTTCTGAGAGACGGGGCTGTGAAGCGTTGGTTTGTCACAATGAGTGAGGTGATCAGGCTCGTACTAACACATAGACCCGAGTTCAAAAACATCCCAAATGGGTGCACCGTGCATATCAGGCCAGGTGCATGTCCTAGGTGACTTTGATGGCATAGATACACCCCTCATAGCACAACATCTTAGTCAAGTGATTCTGTGAGAAGCATTTCTCAAACAAACAAACAAAATGCTATCTCCTGGCTGCACATGATAATTCCTGGTATTTGTCACATTAGAAGCAATTTTCATTGTAAGACAAAAGGCTCTAGAATTTTGAATATTAATCAAAATATCCACATGCCTTGAATAATGAGACAAAATTGAATATCATGGGATGGATGAATTCCATGCTAAAGAGTATAAGTTTTGTTCTTTATTATTACTATGTCATGAATCCATTGAAGCATATAAATAGTCGCTTCAAGGGAAGAAAGCAATACCTGGTTCATTCATTGACTCGGTTCTACATTCAGTTTAAAGTCTTGAAGGTAAGAAGAGGCTCTTCCTCAATGTACTATTTTGTGGCTTATTTCTCTTGCTCATGACACATAGTTGTAACCTTTCTCTTGCTCTCCTATCTTACGGTCTTTGACAGCTTGTGTTTGTTTGTGTGGTGTTGCAAGCTTTAAAGGCCAATCAGTATGTTGGGATTTCTATAATACTGAGACCTTTATTGATAGAATCACAAGCCCTAGCTAAAAAATAGTGCAATTTGAAAGTTAATCCAACAGAAAACAATCACATCAACATGCAAGAAGAGGAAATATCACCAAGAATCATCTTAGATCTTTGTTGGCAGTTTTACCACCTTTAAACAATGTTGCTTCCTGGGCAAGTAATACTTCTTGCCTCAGACATTTCCCAAACAAGAAATATCTCAAAATGCCCAGTGTACAGTAGGAAACACTTGCTTGATGTTTCTAGGAATCAAGAAACACAACCATCTAGGAAATATTTTTGAGATGTTTCTCAATTGTTTGATGCATTTAATAAAAATGTTGGTTAGCCCTAAAAACAATTTCTTCAAGATGAAAATTATAGAAACTAATTTATAGTAATGCTAGGGTTTTGAATGCCATTATTTTAGAAAAGCTCATAAGAACACAGTTCTCTGATTCTCTGTCAAGTCTTAGGAAAGCCTTGTAGTAAGATGCTCGTACTTTGCCCAAACTATCGCAACATTTTCATTACTACTGTGATGTTCCTTAAATATCATCTCAATATCCTTCCTTAGCTTTCTTACATCTTCTTCACTCCAAGTCTGGTCACTAGTTGCAAATTGACTATTTGGTTGTCTAGATGTACCTTGATGCTGTCTTTCAATTGAAATAAAACTTTTTGATTGAACTCTATCTTGGTTTTCACACTCAATATCCATCTCATCCTCCACAATTTGTGAAAAGGACGAAACATTATCAACAAATTTATTCTGCACTTGCTTCTCAGTTTTCATATTCATACCAATACTTTTAACATTTTGCTGTAACGTACCATTGTCTTTTATATCTACACTATCTTCAATCTCATTTACAGGGCGTGCAACCTCTTCCTCAATTAGATCCTCTTCCACTGTACTCGATTTGTTCACATTTATGTTCTGATCAAGTTGATCAGCAGTTGCAGCACCTAATGCTTGGGAATTATCCTTTTTTCTTCCAACAGAAATTGGAATTCATCTCCTCCATCAATTTCCAGTTCCTCTATTTTGCTGGAAATTTCATTTGTTTTATGATCTTCAGATTTGATATCTGATATTTTTACTCTCTCTTTCCAGTCCTTCAATGCATCACCAATACTGCGGAAAGGATTTGCATTCATTCTTTCCAATGATTGCAATTCTTTTGCAGATGAAGAGGACAGCTTAGGATCAGAACTAGGATCCATTTCCATGACATTATAAGGGACTGTTGATGGCTCGGAAACACTTTCACTAAATACACCTTTCGTAAAATCGTGCCCCTCTCTATGAATATCTCCAAGAATAATATCATTCTGCAGATCAGAAATAACACCATCTGGTAAGGCCTGGTTCACTGCATTTAGATTTTATAAAGCCGAATCCCTGAAAATTGATAATGTACAAAGCTGATAGCAGATGATTTACAGTTATATAACACAATTTTTCCTTTAAATATGTTTCTTTCCGCTGATAGTTTCATAGAGTACATAGATTGCAATTACATGACAGAAATTTTCGTTGTATATGACACATATTTTCCTGTAAATATTTCTCAGATTTTCTTTCTTGTAATAGTTTCATAAAATTTAAAGATGCCATGTAAGCACATCGTGAAATTTAGAAAGCTTAGTTTCTGTTTCCAAAGTAGCTAAAAACATCTTTAATTCCCTTACACTTCATCTGCATTAGACAACATAGAGAATGGGATGCGCATTAAAATCTTTTTTTCCAGAACCATTGAACAGAAAGGACAAAAATTCAAACACTAGTTAGCACTGTGCTTTAAAAGACTTTGCTAATGCCACCATTTCCAGTCCCTTTAATGAGCCTCTTTAATAAAGTAGTTGACTCGATATTCAGTTACAATTTCTACATTGAACCATATATGCCCCTACAATTAAACACCTCTGCGTGGGCATGCTACAAGATGGCATTCTCAATGCCTTGTTCTCATCATTAATGTTCAAGGACAAGCTGTAAAAAAAATTCATTCCTGCCAGTCCAAGCTCAAAAATCTGACAGCTTTGAATTATCGGATCCAAGATGCATTTAAAGCATGTACATCAACAATGATTTTGTTGTGTATCATTCAAATTAAAGAATAATCCAATACTTTGAACTCCCTTTGACAGATTTGGATTCAACTTTTCACCGGCATTTCATTCTTTTGATAACCTGAAAACCTTGGATTTACAACAAGGATAGATAATTTGTTTACATATAGAATATGTTCTCCTAGGAAAAAACTAAAATTTCGCCATTCAAGCTCTTTGGTTGGTGTTACCAGGGAACTTGGGAGCTGAGAACTCAAGGACAATGATCAATATTTTTAGCACTGTACAAAACAATATCCTATATCAATGTATTTTAGTAAGATCCAAGCATTGTGTAGAAAGCAGATAGCATCAGCATTAGTAATTGAAGGGAAATGTAAACAGTAAATGTTGTCACCAAATTGACCATTATCACCTCACCGATTACAGCCATACATAAAAATTTCTAATTCCCAGGCAACAGGCTACTTTATGCACTTGTAATATTGACCTTTGCCAATGATACAGGTTCCAACTTGGAACCTGGAAACCGCATGGTATTGTTCTCTAATTTCACTAGATTTAAAAGCTGCATTGCAGCACCTCTAGAAAATTTCCTTGCAAAAAGGAAGCATGGAAGTGGTTTTCCATTGCTACTACACCATTCTGTTCTAAACTCTGTCTCATAATAGACATGATCAGTGCCCTCTACATAAGAAACACTTGTAAGCATAAAAGGTATTTTTTATATGAGTAACAGGTATATTATGCAATAAAACAACAATCTTGAATTCAAGAGCACAACGGATAAATAAATTAAGATACAATAATGTTGAGAATGGTGTAATCGTCACATTTGGCTACAGTCAAGGCATATTGTCATTGATACATTTGGTTAGGAAATACTATGTTGTTGTTAAGGTTGACCTAGTGATCTTTATGTAGGGCCATAACTCCTTGATGAAAGTGCCTTTAACTACTTGAGTTGTGTATAAATACACAACTCTCTCATTTGTAAATCAACTTGTGGTCTTCTTGATCATTCTTTACCCTAATGGCATCATTCTTTTACATATGTGTTTAAGCCCACTGACACGATATCAAGTAGAGCTTGGTGATTCTCTCTGGTGCACTTATGGTTCAGCTCTAGCGTAGTGTTGTTTTTCCCCTTTTCTATTGCAGGATTTTGAGATTGTTGTTGGTTCCATTTGATCCCCTCTATTCTCTTGTGATCTCAACATGGTATCAGAGCTGGTGTGAACCTTTCCCTACTCATCTCACTACTGGTTAGGGTTTCTTTTTCTCTGTTCACGCTAGTATGTTCTGAGATTAGATTTTGACATGTGGAAGAGTACCTAACTTGGGGACTTTGGGGGCAATTTTCATGGTGTATTGTTGGCTGGACAAAGGTGCCTTATTTACAGCTATTTGAGCCTATTTTATGCATTTGTTTCATAGGTCTTGTCCATAGATTGGAACTGACAGCATTAGGGTTTACCTGCTGATTAATTTCAGCCATCTTTTCTTGAGCTAATCCAAGGCTATGAACCAGTGGCATCACTACTTTTTATGAATGTGGAACCAAGGTTTCACGGCATCACTTCCATTCTTATTTCCACCAAGAGTTTTGATATTTTTGGCCTAGTGGCATTGCCCTAAGTGCTGTGGAACTACAGTTTGCAGATCTTATTATTTTCAACAGCTGATCGATATATTTTTTGCTAGTGGCATTGCCCTATGTGCTAGAGAACTAGAGTTTCCAGATCTGATATTTTTAGCACGGATCTAAAGATTTTCTCCTAGTGGCATTACCCAAAGCACTATGGAACTAGGGTTTCCATTTCTGATTTTATTCAACAGTCTATCCGAATATTTTTTACTAATGCCATTGCCCTAAGTTCTACAGGATTAGGATTTCCAGAACTAATTTTTCAGCAGCTGATCTAGAGATTTTTTGGCTAGTGGGATTGTTCTATAGGTTGTGTAACTAAGGTTTCCAAATCTAATTTTTTTCATCCACTTGTGCAGAATTTTTTTCACTAAAGGGATTGCACTAAGGGCTTCAGAACTAGGGTTTCCAGATCTCTCATTTTGGGTTTTAAAATCCCCTGTTTCAAACCCAACACTATCCCTCTTGTTCATTATTACATAAGATTTTTTCTCTCTAGACTGCACTCTTTAGCTAAGGCTTGCACCATCCTACTGTAGATTCCATACAATGCATATTTTGGAGAAGATGTTGGTACTATTTTCCTTCTTTGGCCTAAGAAACCTATATGCAAGTTGCAACTTATGTCATTCTAATCTTTGAGATTAGAATGAAGCAGATGAAACAACAAGACAGGGCAGTGCATGAGATAAGGTATGATTCATAACATAACAAGGATTAACCCTCATCTAGTATAGTCCTCATGAAACCTCCATATTTTGCTAAGAATCCTAAAGCAAGCTCTCCTCCTCTTCCATCATTTGATATCAAGTATGATATAAGAAAAATTATGATTCCTATGCCTCTCTCTCAAGTTTTGAAATATCCCTCTCCTAGAAAAGAAGTTCAAAGAGGCCACCAATATGCCTATTTCTAGGCCTCTTAACACCTCAATATAATCCTCCGTCTCCTTGTCCCTATCACCAAATCTTATAAATATATCTTCTCATTTGATTCCAATAGGGTCCAATTCATTGGCATGATTAAAGACCTACTTGTGGGGATGGTCCATATACCTAGAAACTATGAAATGATGGATGTAGTCATTGCTAATGTTCCCCCTACCTATGGCATGCTTTTATCAAGACATTAGGGTACATATTTGGGGGGCAGCATTCAATTTTACCTATCATATGAAACTATTCCATATTTTGGAGGAGAAACCCATAGATTGTATAGGGAACCTGAAATCGCCTATGCCATCAATGACCCCCAAAGCCCCACCAATTTCCCATCCTACACCACTGCTAACTTGGGAAATTTCCTCCTTAGTCATCAACCACCCAATAGTGAGAAAATGGGGATGTTAACAGCTACTGGAAAAGAATAAATATATCCTTCTGGTCTATGGCCTTTGTATTTTAATGGGGCGTGTAATAAAGAAGGAAATAGAGTAGGTGTAGAAGAAGCAATTGGTCATAAACTGAATTGTGCAATTATGATAATTCCCCATTAAGGAGTAGAAACATCACATGGAAAACTGGTGTTTTTGCAATGATGCAATCAGAAGGATCAATCAACAGTGAGCCCTAAATACGCTACTAAACAACCCAGAATTGTAAAATACATGAACAAAGGGATCTCATAAAAGAAATTTTCCAATGTTGTGCAAGAAATTAAAGTTTAAAACTATATATTACATATGAAAGACCAGGGAATTGATCATTATTCCTAGGTCAGTACCTGTAAAGATAAACTTACACAAACCTTAAAACTGAGAAGGCCATTTGAGCCAGTGAGATTTGAATTCAAGCATACACCACTTTCTAGATCCCCCATCTTAGTATTAATATTAGCTGTGTGTTCTTAGCTAGCACTGCCACCAACATCTTAGGTATTTTTTATGATTGCTTTCTGCTGGTTTGGGTCCCCATGTACCCAAGAATGCAAATTGAGGCTATTTTCAAGCCCAGACCTGTGTAAATATTCCCAAAACCTCTACTACAGACTAGCTTGTGGTTGCAACTGCACTCAGATCGCTGGAGGATCCAACAGCTTACACACCAGGAAGCTATACCGAACAAAGAATGGCTATTAACCAGAATTCTATAAATCAACGACATGTTTGTTTTACAAAATTATTTCAGGAATAAAAAACTATGTTTTAGACCATTTCTTAAAAATTGATAGGCATGTCAGGATTCTAAAATTTGCATAAGTATTTATAAAATAAAATAAAGGTTTAGTATTTAGAAAACATACTTGTTACTAGTTTTGAGTTAGTTACCAGAATTGTGAACCTTCCACCATGCTCACCTAGACTTAGAGAAAATGATAGTACAATTTAATGAAAACAAAGAATATGATCGTCCAAATCAAATCTTAAATTCAAGCATTCATTAATTATAGAAGATGTTTGCACACGTGAATTTCAAACTTAATCCTAGCCAAGTTTTATCGGTGAAGTGCTTAAGACATTTCACATGTGCAACAATATATATAAAAAAATTAGTTCAACGGTTGTGTTAGTGAAATAAATACAATTCTATGACATTCCAAAAAATTTAAAAATTGCTCCAAATTTGCTCTCTTTTTCAATTTTTTCTTCAAGTTGTGATAGATCTTGTGGCTTGAGAGCATCTTAGCTCATAGATCCCTGTTTTGGCATACATAGGACTGATCTTTAATTTCATTTGAAACTCCTTTACATCTTTGCAAAGTTTGCACACCTTCCAAAACTTTTTGGATCTCCTTGAACCTCTAACTCTTCCTTAATTTAGAATCTTCATCGAATTGAAAGGTAGAGTAGTGAGCATTTTGCATTGTTTGGTTCATTTTTCTTTTTTTGAGTCAAAACACCACTAGTTTCATTTCCACTCCTGAAACTAAGCAAACTACATTTAAAATTGGCGTTTAATCTAAAGTTGACAAACTTTTGATTTTCATATCACCAACAAGTTTAGGTTAGTGCCCTGGATTAGGTTGGAGAGTTAACACTCTTGGGCTGCAAAACTTTGAAACTAGCATTCATTAAAGAGAGAAATCCATTAGTAGCATGAAACGCCTGTCGAGAAAGCGCTTCTTAAACATGCGTTAAGCACGAGGTCAATCTGGATAAGTAAAGAGTGGTTCCCCCTCTTGCTTGTTTAGTGGGACATGAGCTCATCAAGGAATTCTATGTGAAGTGACAAGTCCTCGGGGTGACATCACTTTTCTAGAGTGCCTAGTTATAAGAGTTGTTCCTGACTTGCGACTGTTCCGATCGACCGTGAATTGTGAAGTGGTAACTTTAGTGGCTTTTCTTAGGATATCACATAGGATATTGTAAGTGGGACACATTTGCAATACCTGAGACAGACTTTGGAGCTTTTACTCCTTGGGAGGGTGATTGGTCAGGAACCAACGCTTGCACCCCTGGCGATTAAAGTTTATTGTAACTGTTTCTCATACCTTCGCTGCTAGAAATTGTCTGAGGCATAACATCCCTCAACAACTACTAGTTTCGGAAGGCCCTACAATCCAGCTTTTCACTGAGCTTCGGTTCTTTGGAAGAGTAAGTTTGCTTGCTTGAAATCTCTAGGGAATTTTTTAATGTGTGGACACTTTTTATTTTTGTTGAGTCTAGAGAGCCATAGGATTGTTTGATTATATTTTTCAAAAATCTTTTTAAAACACATCCTTTTATCAAAATTTCTTCAAAGTGGCTACTCTCCCGACCCGCCAGTCATGGCGGCAGCAAGGTGAGTTCATCAGGAGCACAAGGGACCCCATCACCACAACCTCAAACGGTTGTTTGAGGTAGCAATACATTCTGGGCCCTAATCATCCCAGACTTTCCTTTGAGAGTTCATCTCTGTTTTCCTGGTCTTGATCATCGTAGGAAAATTTTATTGTGGTGTGTTGTTTGTTCCCTGTTGTTCTAGTGGCCCCTAGGTTAATCACTTAGTATATTTTTGTTGCATTTGTGGAGGACCAACCTCCTCGTAGGGAATTGCAGTTGTACTAATTTTATATCATTTTTCTGGCCTCCTTCTGGTTTATATATTGATTTGGAATATCAATTGTGGAACATTAGGTAAGAATCAAGATGTCAAACATGGATCATGGAGAGAAAAATAAAACATTAATACAAAAGGATGTAATATCATATTTTAAAAAACATCAATCCAATCATCCACATCATATTCATGCTTCAAGCTCTCTTGAGCAAGGTATCGGTGAGAGAGATGTCAACACTTTGGAGGATGCATCTGCAAAACATACAATGGATGGTAGAATACATTCCTCTAGTGATCAAAGTGAGGCAAATGCATTTTCATCAGAAATTGGTAGCTCAAATGTTGAAGATTTTTCCTTGCAAGGTGACATAGACCATTCATTGAAGAGGAAAAAAGGCCGATGGGACTTCGGGAGACAATTCCAATCTGATTGGGTATCAAGATTCCCATTTATTGAACCGATACCTGCAACAAATAAGAATGAGACCTCACGAGAAGTTAAATGCATTTCATGTAGTTGGAAACTTGGCAAGGTAGTGAAATTGCAAATGAAGCTGGACACAATAGAGAAGCATGTTGGGAAGGTGTATGATAAGAAAACTGGAAATGATGAGAAGAAATCTACTGCTAGATGGAAATCTATTAGCGAATGTCGACATCTCCAATATGAAGAGGAATACAATAAATACTTAATAAATAAGAGAAAACTAGATGAAAGTGGAGGAACCATCACTTCTCAATTCGGAAAGATGATGGAAAAAAATTTGTTATCGAAGTCGATACAATTAAGCACTGTATTTCACATCTTATCCAATGGTCGTCCTATGACAGATTATCCAAAAATGATGAAATATCTATCTTTTATTCAAGTGCCAAATTTTCCATCTTCTCATTGGTCTTTAACGAGTGGTTGGGAATGGGGAAAATATCTAGCTCAAGTAGAAAAGGATGATATGAAAGAGAAGATTGTGAATGCTACATTTTTGTCACTGTCCTTGGATGAAGTTACAGCTGTTGATAATACTGCATGGATTTGCATAAGAACTTATACGATCAATTACCATATCAGGAATTCCTATCTACTTGGAATTCATAAAATGAGCAAAAGTTCTACAGCAGAAAACATTTATGAACTTGTTATTAATACTTTAAAGGAAACTGGTGGTATGGATCATTCAATGATCGCAAAAAATTTGGTATGTGTTGGAGCAGATGGAGCATCAGTAATGCAGGGACAAAGGAACGGACTTTGTGCTAGACTACAACTCTCAGCTTCACCGTATATGATTGGTATTCATTGTATGGCTCACAGAATGAATATTGCATTTAAAATAGTGAGCAACTTTCCATTGGTTTCAAAAGTTGAATATCTTGTACGTGAGGTTCATGCATACTTTTGTCGGAGTCCCAAACGGTTTTCAGAGTTTAAAAAATTTGCCGACGGTGTTACAAATGGAAACAAACTATTAAAAGATGTTGATACAAGATGGATCTCACTGAAGGGACCAGCTCAAAGACTATTCGATGAATATGCATCCTTGGTAGGGGTGATGTATGAACATCGCCTAAGTGTAGAAAAAGCTCAAACTCTTCTCTTTCTATTAACTGATATAGAGACATATTTAACATTGGCTGGAGTTCTTCCTCTGCTTCATGAAATGAATAGCCTCGTGAAGATGTCTCAGAGTCGCACGATGTATATTGTTGAATACACAAATGCTAGAAAACTAGCATGCCTTGCATTAGATAATTTGTATATGATGGCAGATTCTTTTACAAGTCTAGCATTTACAAATTGGGCTAAGATAATCAATATTGAAAATGATGAAAATTTATTGAAGTTTGATGAAAAAAGGTTTCTATGTATGGAAGTGCGTGGGTATATGGTTCCTTTTTATTATAATGACAAAATAGGAAGAACCACCAAAGAGTGCCCTGTGTCAAGAGAACAATTTGACAATGTTGTGATTTCAGTGAGGCGCAGCTTGATAGAAATTGCAAAATCACTATCATTAGAGATAAGAGAACAATTTCCTCGAGATGAATTGTTGGAGGCCATGTCTGTGGTATACCCTCAATATTGGAACCATCGTCAATGTTCAAAAACTATAAAGGTTGACTTTATAGCTAAATGCAAGATTTTGCAGAGCCATTTTTGTCGAGAGACCGAGATACAAGGAGAACATATTCAAGGTATTTTAGATGGAAAAAAATTGAAATATCAAGCCCAATGCTTTGCTGATACAATGTGGGAGCAATTTTCTAAGTTGGATAGTTCTCTAGAATATGGTGCAATTACAAAATTATGGACTACACTCAGTGGTAGTGAATTTCTACTGCAAAATATGTCAGAGTATTTCAAATTAGTAGATTTATGTCAAACCATGATTTTGGGATCAGTGTAGGATGAGAGAATGTTTAGTGCATTAACATTTTTGAAGTCAAAGTTGAGGAATAAGCTTGATAAAAATGTGGATACATGCTTAAGATTATATGTAACAAAGTATGAGGTTGACAATTTTCCATATGAAAGAGCAGTAGCTCTCTGGCGATCAAATTGTGAAAGAAGGGGAGAAAACAATCTGGCAAATTTATCTAATGAATTTGATATGGAACATAATGTTGTTGAGGATCATAATGACGGCTCATCCGAAGAAGGTCATGTTCAGAGTGCCGAAAATGAGGACCAGTCCCAGAATGTGAATTGGGAAATGGATTTCACCTAAGATTGTATATGATCCAATACACATGAGAGACTCTTGAGTCTTATTTTGGTATAGGTGTTCCATGGACCCTTGCGAGTGATCATTATATGTAAATTTGAGCTAGCATTTTAATTAAAAATAGATTCTACATTGTACTTTTTTGTTATAACATTGATGATATGACATACATTTCCTTGATGCAGTTTATTTTAAGATTGATGTTTTTATATTTATCTTTTACATTGTCTCTTTTTTTATGTGATAGGAAATGACACTGGAATTTGACAAAGCTAGGCCTAGGAGCTATCTCTTCACATAGATAGTGTCCTGACATTAAAGGATAAATAACTAATTTGACTACACTTTCGCTAAGCAAGAATGAGCTCATTCAAGTACATGAAACCATGTTGGTGTTTATCTCAAATATTTTGTGCAAATTTTTATGGTTTGTTTATTGCTTTTATTTGAAACATTTTGTTGATTTGTGGAGTTTGCATGTATTTTGGTTAATTATTGTGTTAGACCCTTGAATGCTTCTAGTTCTCATTTGATGCTTGATTTAACCCTTTGTTGTAGCTTGAATCAATATTAGATTTAGTTGATTTCCATTGATTTAGGGTTCGAGAAAATAAGTTTTTATTGCCTTTTATTTGCATGAATTAATTGTCTTCACTTTTTCGATTTGTTTATGCTGATTGTATATTTTGTTTGTAAATACTTATCGTTATTCAGAAAAATAAATGAGCTCTACATAGCTAAGTGAAGAGAAAAATGGTCTATGCACTAGGTTCCTATGCATTGATCGGAGGAGACCTATTGGCACAAGACCAACATTCCTCTAGTCCAATTGGCATAATTACATTTCAAAATTTTCCTAGCCTCCATGGGCATAATTGGCTAGTGAAGGCCCAAATGATGCATAATGTCTGATTCTATTAGTTTATCAATTTGTCAAGGTCCAAGTCCCCACATGTCATGGAAACTCTAATCAATAGAAAAAAACAATTTGTAATAAAAGCTCTAACATGGGTTATAATAACATCTACACACCAATATCAACAAACAATACAACATCTACAATCAAAATCAACTACTAGACACATTTAGATATGGTATCAACAAATGGTATAACATTTAGATATGGTACTAGTGTTGAGGAATTTAGATGGAAAAAAGTTACATTGTCCAAAAGTATGACACAACAATAAGATAGCCCCCAATAGTCGACACTACATGATGCCAACAAAATCACTATAATGTTATTCAAAGTATGTGCCAAGAAAAATACTTAAGGAACATGCCTAGCTTAAAACCTATGTACAAACTTGCCTTGAAGTATCAAAAACAGTCTAGGGTAGCCACACAATCTATTGAAGGATAGTCTATGGGTGCAATTCCTTTGTTGATTTAAGCAATTCAAAAAAGTCATCTCCCAAGACTATTAAAGAAGAAAAAGAATAAATCTCTAATAATTGCAGGGAGGACTACAAATAGATTCTAGAAACTCAAGTAGTAGAGGAAACAATTGTAGGTAAGAAGAAGATGCAAATGCTATCGTCATCAGAGCTATGAATGACAATCTCCACCCAAAGAACCCCTCTGATAATGTTCCTCCCTGCCATGTCCATGTTGAGCACATCTTGAAAGCATTGCATTCAATGAGGCTGCATTTCGCTTTGGCACTTGGCCAAACACTTTATGTGCATCCTCCAAACACCCACATTTAGAATACATGTCTCCAAGATATACTCGGCTTTGCTTGGATATCAAGGCTTCGTTAAGGCCACCACCATTTGGTATTGAGACCAAAACTTGAAATAGAGCAATTGAACTCAACATTTGAAGAAGCCTTGAACTTATAATTAACAAGCAGAGTGTCATTCAATGTGTTTTATAGATCAATGAAAGATTCGCCAAATTTTTACAATATTTTATAATTCAATGAAAGATTCACCAAATTTTTACAATATTTTATAATTTAGTGAAATATTCGTCAACTTTTTACAATATTTTATAATTCAGTAAAATATTCGCCAAGATTTTACAATATCTTATAATTTAGTGAAAGACTCGCCAAGATTTTACAATATCATATAATAAAATGAAAGATTCGCCCAAAAATTATATATACATATTATATTATTGATAAAATTGCTTTCAAATTTTCCTATATATCGGGGAGATTCGCCAATTTTTTTTACATATAAATTTGGGGGGGGTTCTTAAAATCATCTCTGATCACCATCTTCATCATCTTCATCACCTTCATCATCTTCATCTTCATCACCATCATCATCTTCATCTTCATCTTCATCACCATCATCATCTTCATCTTCATCATCCTCATTATCATTATCTTTCTCTCACCCAATCTAACACTTCAAAACATAAATTTGTGAAGATTATAACGCGCGCGCGTTATGTAATCACATAACGAGAGCACGTTATGTATACACATAACGATCACGCATTGCTTATAACATTGAGCGCCACAACACTAAAATTTGAATTTAAATACAACGCGCACGCGTTATTTGAATTTAAACATAACGGGCGCGCGTTCCTAAGCGCCTAATCACCTACTCCTCCCACACCCGCGTGTCAGCCACTATCCTATGTGCCTGGTTCAGTCTTACCAAACCTGTGCTAGGGAATTTTCAGACCATAGCTAATTTCACATTTTCAACATTTTTTGAGTATGCCTGTTTTTCACCGCTCTCTATAGCATGACATACCTGACCATTATTGACGAAATTTTAGGCATAGATAGAATTTTTTATGCAGATTCCAAATATGTAATTTTTTAAAAAAAATATTGAGATTTTCTATTTATTTCCTAATTTTCTTGTGTCATCACTCCATTGGTCAAAAAACATACTGTTAGTGTTTATTCCGTAACTTTTTCATTTCACAACCATTTTTAAAAACACTTGTATGCTGCACTAAAGGACACCAACCTATACATGCTGTAAAAAATCCAAGTCAAAATAACTCTATTAAGACCTTCAAAGGATGCACCCACATTTGACGTACCGTTCTCAAGGTTTGATCACTTACATAATTAAAAAAAAAAAAAATTAAATATTTAATTTTGGAAAAATAGCGCTGCACTAGTGCTACGGGTTCTATACATGTCTACCAATTTTTGTATCCCAAAACCGTCATTTAGGCATTGAAAGGCTGCACCCACAAAAACATATACCTTATCATTTGCCAAAAAAATAAAAAGTGACTGTTAGAAAACATGAAACTTGACATAGCTATGCAAATTTTCAATACATAAAATTTATATATTCGGAAACGTGATTCAATTTCCTAAATTTCGTCTTTTTTACTCAATGCAAGATATTTTGCGTAAGTATCTCAAAAAATCCAAGTAAGTTGACGGATGCCTGATTTTTCAGTTTTCTATTGCATCTAACGCGCCAAAAGTGACCCTCATTAGCTTGCACATGCCCTGTAGCTTATTTGGATCTAGACCCAACTTAATAAAACCTCTTCTCAATTCCATCATCTAAGAATCCCATGTCTCTGTCCATCTCGTAGGCAGCTCCAAATCCACTGATGACATCCAATTTTGAACCAGACCATTCCCAACAGTAGTAATATCTGCTAGCACCGTAACACCATCCTTCGCCAAAAAATCTAATAGATCCGAAGGAAGAGCAGGGATTCTTTTAACACCTAAATAAAAGTCTTTGCCAATTCTTGCCACCCGACCGTCTCCCACATCCCACACCAATCGCTCCCCAATGATGGGGAAGGCATCCATAATTGACTTCCAAAACAAAGACCCACCCCGACTCCTCTTTCCAGGATTTTGAATCCAATCAAGCACAGATAAATTGCCACAGTATTTGAAGTGAAGTAAAGATTGCCACTTGCCTTGCTTAGTAATAAACTGCCATACCGACTTAGATGCCAATGCTTTACCAAACGAGGATAATTCCTTGAAGCCCCATCTGCCCGCCTCCTTCAGTTTTGAAATGGAATCCCATGATATCCAATGAAGACCTCCGTCATTTTTACCCATCCAAAGGAACCTGAAAAATAATTTCCTAAGGGAATGCAGTACCCCCTTGTGGTATCTTAGCATTTATCATCCAATAGACATGAATTGCACTTAAAATACTAGTAATTAGCACAACTTTACCTCCCTTTGATAAGAACATGTTACACCAAAAGAAAATTCGTCGCTCCACCTTATCATAAGCCATTTCCAGTCCTTTAGACCATAACAATTCGGTTTCAGATGAAACCCCAAATATTTAAAACCCTCAGTTAAAAGGTATGACTCCATTGACATTATATCCAGAAAATTAAGCAATTCGGCATCTTCTAAATTAAGATAATAGTAGGTAGATTTATCCATATTCATTTGCATTCCTGTAACCACACTAAACAACCAGAAAAGATCTTTAATGACTCGAACCTCTGCAATAGAATTTCCGAGGAACAGCAAGGCATCATCTACGAAAAATATATGGGTAAAACGAATAGCACCAAACCAACTTGTGATCAAGCCACCATCCACAGCCTCAATAATAAGAGGACTCATTCCATTCATTACCAATAAGAACGAGTATGGAGAAAGCAGGCAACCCTGCCGTAGCCCACGAGCAGGAGTAAAAAAGCCTAAGGATGCCCCATTAATTAAAACAGCAAATCTGATCGAAGTCAAGCATGACCATATCCAATTGACAAAAGGTAATCCAAACCCTATTTGAATAAGAACCAGTCTGATATAGAGCCAACTTGTACGATCATAATCTTTAGAAAGATCGACCTTCAAAACCTTTGTCGACAGGTTCTGAGTTTTAATCGTATGTATGCATTCTTGGGCACTCCCAATCGCTACATGAATGCATCGGTCAGGTAGGAAACCGAACTGTCCCGATGTGATGTTCCTAGCCATAATTGGCTTGATTCTTTCTACAATAAATTTAGAAATAATCTAATATAACGCATTGCATAATGAGATAGGACTAAAGTCCCCAAACGACTTAGGCTCATCCATATTGGGGATAAGGGCTATAAAAGTAGCATTGATACAAGGTAATAACTTACCTGTCACCCTATTCTTCTCTACCACCCGGAAAAGGTCATCTTTCAACATTTCAAAAAATGCCAAGTAAAACTCAGACGTCCATCCGTCAGGCCCCGGGCTGCGGTCTTTCTTGAGCTTGGAAATAGAAGCCAGTAATTCTTCCATAGAGATCGGCGCATTAATGACCTCTAAATATTCCTCCATAACCCACCTATCAAACTTAGTTACAGTGGTAATCATTTCTGGAAGGTGAATATCAACAGACTCTCTATAAAAATCAGAGAAAAAATCCACACCACCTCTAGCCAGCTGATCAAAAACCCCAAGCTTCTCGCCCCAACTATCCATTAACTCCCACATAGAGTTTATCCTTTTCCTGTGATTTATCATCTTGTGGAACTAGCCCAAGTTTTCATCCCCTAGAGGCTTTTGTTGGAAAGAGACGCTGACATTAGAATGAAAATTTATCAATAATGCTATAAAGATGTTTGTACAACAAAATTTATCAATAATAAAACACAATAAAATAAAATGTGATATACATTTTGGGAAGTATGAAGAAATATAGAGTATGGTTTTCTATATAAAGATGTTTGCACAACAAAATTTATCAATAATAAAATACATACAAATAAAATGTGATACGCATTTTGTGAAGTATGAAGAGACATACTTAGTATGATTTTCTATATAAAAATGTTTGCACAAGAAAATTTATCAATAATAAAATACATTTTTTGATACACATTTTGAGAAGTATGAAGAAATATAAAGTATGATTTTTTATATGACTGAGCTTTCATTAAAAAATGAGTTGATTTCAAGCTTTTATACTAAAAAATTGAGTTTATATTTAAATATCTTTTCAATGGATTTTTAAGCCTTCCTGAAATAATATTTAAAATGGGTGTAAAAATATATATTCAGTGAGCATTTTAAGATAAACTTTTAATTTTTTTTATTTATTAGAAAATAAATTATTTAATGAATATCACTATAGTTTGTTTTTCTATTTTCCTTTCCCATTTTGATATATCTCATTTCAAATCAAATCTAAACATAAAATTCTTACCAAATAGATTATAAAAATGATTATAAACATTTTTATAATTAAAATGTAAAATTTTACTTTAAAATGTAAAATTTTACTTTAAAATTTATTTTTCAATAATTAAAATAAATATTCACACTTTATAAATGTGATAAATTGTTCATAGTACAAAATTAAATTTTTAATTTTATCATTTAAATTTAAATTTATAAAATTAAACATAGGGAATAGATTCTTCAAAGTTCACAACGAAAATGCAATGAAATGTCTATTAAATAATGTATGGCCTCAATATATCCATTACGAATACTTTTTAATTTAAAGAGCAGGATATAACGAACTGTACCTTAGAGTTCTTGAATACAATAAGTATATACCCGTTAGATATTTTTGATTGATGGGTTTTTTCGTTCTAATTCCAGAAGGCAGAAAACACATTTTAAAAAGGCACCTCTTTATTAAGGTAAGTTTAGATTATGTTTAAAATCATGGTTTTCATTTTTTGATTTTTTAAATAGATATAATTAACCATTTCTTGTGTTTTTTTTTAACTTAAAACTTACAGAATAGAAAAGAAAAGGTGTATATATGATTGATGTAACTTTACATGTGTATAATTGGATAAATTTTTAATTATAAAATAAAATTTATTTTAAATTTAAGTACATATTTTTATAATTTTTTAAGAAACTCAAAGAATTTTAACATTCTTAATTGAGTTTTATAATTATAATTTACACAAATTTATTTTAAAAATAATATATATATATATATATATAATTATAACTTTTTTATTTTCAGAAAGTAAAATAAAACTAAATAGTATTTATTAAAATGTCAATTTGTTAAGTGTGAACTATCTAAACTTTATAGAAATATTTTAATAAATAAAAATGGATCGGGTGCATGTAATCTTTGTTATTTATTTTAAAGATTAATTAAATTAATAAAGACAGATTAGTTGCATGTGCATAGATGTCTCTAAACAAGTGGATGATTACATTAAAATAAAACAATATTATCTTAGTTGAATGATGTGCCTAGGGTGAGGGGTTTTTTGATTAATTAAATTAATAAAGATACATTAGTTGCATGTGCATAGAAGTCTCTAAACAAGTGGATGATTACATTAAAATAAAACAATATTATCTTGGTTGAATGATGTGCCTAGGGTGAGGGGTTTTATGGGGGAGAAGATGGTGGTTTGGTCTTACTTTGGATTAGGGGATGTTTAGAAATAAAATAAAGAATTAATTGGCTTATTTTTATGGATGGGTGGTTTTGGAAAGTGGAGAAGTGTTGTTGCTTGTATGGTATTGTAATGTGTGAGGAATTGTTATGTAAATTATGGTATATCTTTAGTGATTGGTTTAGTGATTGGTTGAATGGAGAGTATTATTTTTTTCACATTTAGTTACTAAATAGTAAGGATTTAATTATTTAATAAAACATTTTTTATATAAATAAAAGAATTATGTTGTAAGAGAGTTAAATAATTATTATAAACAATTATAGTGATATGTTAATTTCTATAATTTTAAATATAATTATAATAATTGGGAAATAATTTATTTTTGTATACATATGTTTAAAATTCAGAAAGAAAAAATATACATTCAAAAATTAATAATAAAAAATTATATTAATTTTTATTAATTCAAATTATTATGTAGTAGTTCAATTTTATATTTTTTATAATATTATATATAGTAATTATTTTTATATAATTAATGTTGATGCTCCACTTAGATATATTAATAAAGAATAATTAATTTTAATATCATTAATAGCGATGGTATTATTAGTTTTTATACATTACCACTTAGATATATTAATAAAGAATAATTAATTTTTAATATCATTAATAGAGATGGTATTATTACTTTTTATACATTAGTAGTGATGGTGCTCCACTTATGATAATGCACGATATTCTTATTACTTTTGGTATAAAAAATAATCTTATATGTGAATGTAATTTATTAAAATCCAAATTAATAGGCATACCACAATTTGAGGAGAAAAAAATGGTCTCCAAGGATGCTTAATGTTATTAATAAGGATGATTAATGTTTTAATAATGGTAAAAACATGGAACTATCTCTAAGGATGCTTAATGCTATTAATAATGGTAAAGCACATTAAAATAAAATGTGATATACATTTTGGGGAGTATGACGGTGTATAGGGTATGGTTATTTTCATGGTTAAGATTTAATAATATAAGATTGGTTTTATTTTCATTAATTTTTTTAATAGAATGTGATATATATTTAGAGGAATATAAAGGTAGATAGGGTATGAAGATGGATAGGGTACGGTTTTTTATGATTGAGATTTTATAATAATATAAGATTGGTTTATGTTTATATATTTTTTAATAATATTTTTGAGGTGTTTTTTTTAAGTAATTTGAAAAAATGTAAAATATATATGTTGAGTAAAATAGTTTAGTTTAAAACATGACAAAGAATTATAGAGAAATGAAAGGACTTTCTTGACACAAAAGTTGGAAAAACCTTAGATGAACTTTGATCTCGTAGCAACCCCTGCTCTTTCGCTGTAGTTGTCATGGAAGCCTCCAACGGGGGACGCCTTAATCCATCCTTTAGCCAGATCGTTTCGAGGAGAACTCAAAATTCCATGCCCCTCCTATTATTGGGGTCAGCAAAGCAAGCAACGAATACAAGTGCTCAGAAAGGAAAAGGAGGAGAGGGAAGCGCTACGCCTTTGACTTCTGCTACGGCTCCTGCAGACAAAAAGAATGAGGTACCACCCCCAAACACCGTGTAGCAGAAGGATACCAGCAAATGCAAGCCCAAATCATTGAAAATACCCAGGTATGAAGTCACCTCAACCTTATTCAGCCAACATATCCAATTTATGCAAGACCATGCGATAATCCACAAATTCATAGGGATATGGCCTACTGAAAACCTCACATGGTGGCTTACGAGAACCTCGAAACTAAAAGGACAGTGTGAGCTCAAATTAGGCTCCAAGGGATTTTTCATAGTAATCTTCCAAAACCTGGAGGATAAACACAGAATATTCCAAGGAGGGTCGTATTTCATGCACTCAGAAGGATTGTACATGCGAAACTGGAAAGAGAACTTTAGCCCGAAAAAAGAAGACTTCATAGTGGTCCCGGTGTGGCTAAGGCTATATTCTCTGCCTCATGAATACTGGAATATGGAAACCCTAGCAGGAATAGGCAACACCCTGGGCACCTTTGTCCAAGTTTCAAATGCCACTCTAGCCGCCCGCTATACCTCATATGCTCGCATATGCATTTACATGGATATATCTGTGGCTCTCCCCGAGGCAATTTGCCTCACGTACCAAGATTCTGAATGGATCCAAACCATAGATTATGATCACACACCCTTCAGATGAAGAAAATTCCATGAGCATGGACATCTATTCAGGGAATGTCCCTTAAATATCAAAACCCCTCCTCCTCCTGCTCAAACGAAAACCAATGATGAAATTTTTACAAGAGCAACCAACAGAAGAAGAAAAGGAAAAAGGGCCTCTACACCAAGCACCTCCTCCAACCCTGAACAACACAACAGTTTCTTTGTCCTCTCTGAGCATACTCCTGAAGATTCTGGAACTCCCATCCCATTAATCACCCCCCCTCCCCCTTCCACTTTCCAGGACCCCATATTCAATGAGATCTTGCATTCTTCATCCCAGCTCCCCCATGAAGGGAGCACTGCGGAACCAGAAGATATGGAATTAGGAGAACTTGATCTGGAAGCCATTCAAGAAGCCTTGAAAAAAGACGCCATACACAGCATTCCTCAGTGTCAAATGGAACTATTTAAAGAAGCTTACCACTCAATCTCCATGTAGCAAAATTTCCCAACCCCTTTAGAAGCCGCTTTAACCCCCACGTCCAATAACCAATTAGGTCTTAAGGTTTTAAAGCGCAAAGAAATCTCAAAAGTACATACTGAGACTCCAAAAAAAGGGAGGAACCCACCAAACAGCTGATTCGGGAACTAGGGGAGCACCTAACAGACTCAGGAAAGAGTGCCACACTTCAAATAGTGAATTAATGGAGTTGAAATTCATTAGCTGGAACATAAGGGCAATCGGAAACAATTCCAAGAGAAGAATGTTGAAAAACAAAATTCTTACTGAAAATCCTGCAATCTTAATGCTACAAGAAACAAAAGCATCGGAGCAAAGACTCCAAACCTTCATCAAAAACTGCTGGAAAAAAGTCGAAACGACGGTGGTAGACACCAGAGGGGATGCATGGGGCATTGCAATAGCATGGGATCCCACTATTATTAGCATGGAGAGTTTCTTCTCCAGCCCCAACACGCTTTCTGGGTGGTTCCATACCCTAGGCTCCACGCACAAGGGTGTGATCACCAATTTTTATGGTCCTCAATTAATTGAACAAAAAATCCAATTTCTCAAGCACCTCTACTAGGTTAACAAGCAGATTCAGAACTCGCATTGGATAATTGGGGGAGATTTCAATATTATCACCCCCCTAGAAGAAAAAAAAGGAGGCATCCGCAGATTGGATAGGGATAGCGGTGCCCTTCAAAACCTAATTGGAGACCTTTCTCTTGTGGACATCGAAACCAGCAATGGAATCTATACTTGGAACAACATAAGAGGAGGGAAAAAGCAAGTGGCTTCTCGCCTCAATCGATTTCTCATCTCCGACTCCCTCCTGTAGAATCAACTCAACCTCTCCAGCACCATCCTACCAATGGCAGGCTCCAATCATTGGTTGGTCGGTCTCCACATTGAATGGGATGCTCCCAATTCCAGAAGGCCTTTCATATTTGATCAATTCTGGCTAACGCACCCTGATTTCAAGGACAAAAACAAATACTAGTGGCACACTACTGACTGGGTAGATGGCACCACCATGTATCGCTTCCAACAGAAATTAAAATTCATCAAGAACCAGCTAAAGCAGTGGAACAAAATGGAATTTGGCCACATTCAAGATGAAAAAGGAGGTTGGAAGATGAGTTGGAAGGAATTCAATCCCAAGCTATCCACTCGGGTTTCACTGATGATCTAAAGGAGCAAGAAAAAGACCTTCAAAATCAAATAGGCATAAGAGGGCAGCAGGAGGAAATTATTTGGCGCTAGAAATCCAGAATCCATTGGCTTGAGGGAGAAAAAAATATCATTTTTTTCCACAAGGCTATGCTTCAGCATAGACAAACTAATAGGATCACCAGACTGGAGAACAGGGCAGGAGATACTTTGCTCAATAGAAAAGACATCGAGCAGGAGCTGGTTCTCTTCTACAAGGACCTCATGAAAGACCCCACTCCTGATAGATCTCAAGCTTCTCAGCAGATACTACAACGCATCCCCCATCTTGTCATGAAGGAGAAAAATGCCAACCTCTTTAATCCCATTTCGTTGGCAGAAGTTGAATCAACAATAATGGATATGAATCCAAGAAAAGCGCCTGGTCCTGATGGCTTCACCATTGACTTCTTTCAATCTTGTTGGGACATTATTAAAGAGGATGTATGGCAGGTAGTTGAAGCTTCCATAGTCTCAGGCTCCATTCTCCCTACCTTCAATGCCACCTTCCTTACTCTCATCCCAAAAACTAACAAACCGACAGATCCTACTAATTTCCATCCCATCTCCCTTTGCAATGTCATTTACAAGATCATTACCAAGATCATAGCCTTACAACTCAAACCCTTGCTTCCCTCCCTCATATCTCCAGAGCAATCAAGCTATGTCGAGGAAGGACAAATTTTAGATGGAATCATTACTGCGCATGAGGTGATTCACACCCTCAAAACCTCCCCCTTGGCTGGAATTCTCATAAAATTGGACCTACCCAAATCCTTTAACAAAACCAATTGGAAATTCCTCAGAGACATTCTTTTTGCTTTTGGCTTCTCCCCCTCTTGGGTCAATCTAATCATTTCACTCAATTCCAACTGGATCCCTCATATCGAACTCATCCTGGGTGCAAAGGGAGTTGATTCGCAAGCACAGCTTCTGGGAAGTGAGGGATGGAAACAGAGCACTCTTCTAGGAGGATGCTTGGAATCAGACAACACCATTGCATCAGCTTAATGGATTGGAGGATCTACAAATTCACACTCAACACCAAGGAAATCTCCTAGTAACTCAGTACTGGGAACCTCCTAACAACAATGACACCTGGAGAATGTGGACAACGGCATATCATTGGAATTGGAACTTCAAGAATGAAGATGGAAGAGCCTTCTAGGAAGCTCTCAACTCCAAAAAGATCTTGATCTCGGGCAGACCGGACAAACTCAGGTGGGGACACCAGCAGAAAGGTTTTTTCACCATCAAAGAAGCCTACAACCTTTCTATTCCCACTCCTGCTCATCCCAAATAATCGATATGGAAAAAGATATGGGACCCCCATATATGGCCGAAATTCAAAACCTTCCTCTCATTAGTGGCGAGGAAGAAAATCCTTACCTAGGACCAGCTTCTTCGTCGGGGTTTTGAAGGACCATCAATCTGCGTCCTATGTAACCAGAATGGTGAACACTAGGAACATCTGCACAATAATTTCATTTTTGATTCCACCCTCTGGGATTGGGCTGCTTCCATCTTTCGACGCTCCAACAGGAGCAAAGAAGATGTTACTACCACCCTTCGTGACTAGCACTCGGCTCCATTCTCCAGCTCCATCCTGAACAGAGTCTGGCTACTTTTCCCGAGCTTCGTTCTTTGGAACATCTGGAAAGAGCGCAATAGAAGAATTTTCCTTGGCACATCTCTTCCCCTAACTCTCATCCAAGCCCGCATTCACACCAACCTACAGGAAACACTTTTGTTAGAAGCTTGGTCAGACTCAGATCATGCATGTCTGCCTTAGGAATTCTTCGTCATGACTTCTTGGAACTTCAATATTACTGCCAAACATCCCCTTACCTCTCCCCCCCTACTTTCACCTGCATCCCTTCCTCTTGGACCTCGCCTTTTGATCCCAGCCTCAAGCTTAACTTCGACGGAGCCTCCAAGGGAAATTCGGGACCGGCAGGGATCGGAGGAGTCTTCAGAAATGGCACTGGGAATATCATTCATATATACACTGAGTACATTGGGCACAACACCAACAATGTGGCAGAACTGTCTGCTTTAAACACAGTCTTGAAAATCGCTTGCAGAGAAGGCTGGACAACCCTTACCATTGAAGGTGATTCATAGATCATCATCAACACGGTTCGCAAACTTCAGTGCGGCACCAGCTTAGCCAAGCTAACCAAGCACTGGCATATGGATTGGCTAAAGGAACAACTGCAAGATCATATTTTCCACTTTCAAGTACGCAGTTCCAGCCATGTTCGTCGCACAACCAACAAGCTTGTTGATCATTTAGCCAATCATGGAGCTGTCCCCTCCAACAGCAGAAAAGACTCCCCCTGGACCAATTGCAAGGAAAAACCGCTCAGAAAGCGGCTTAAGGACATTGCCACTCAAGATTTGGCCTCCCCACGGTGGGTGATGATGGACACAGCCATCCCCACTCCTCGACAGCATGATGGAAACGTGCCCTCTGCAGATAGCCACGAGGATTAACACTCGATAGCCCATGCAACTCAGGTTATGTTTGTCGTACTCAACACATGGAGAATTAAATCATTCCTCGATCCGGGCAACAGACCTCCTGCTTGTTCCTGCATTCACTCAGTCTACTCCAATGGAAGACCATGAATGCGATGGTACGCTGGTTATGGGTTTCGAAGAGGGTATTAGGCACAGGAAACGCCATAAGAGATTGTATGTTTGGCTTTGGGAAGAAGCTTGGCTCTCGACTCTGCACATCCTGACTGGGGAAATTCTTTCTGCTTACAACTGGTCCGCTGGTTCACTGCTAGCCATTTCAGCAATGCCACCTGTGAAACGGGCTTACACTCAACGCAATGCGAAACCAGCCGACCCTCCTCCTGGACCACCGGTTAGGTTTATGAGAGGAGTAGTGAGAAAGGCCCGTCGTTATAGAAAGGAAATCCCTATGAAAATTCAAGAGGATATCAAAGAAGCTGAGGAGGATGTGGAATTTTCACTAGGTTTCCTTCCCCACAGTGATATTAGGGAAGAATTTGAGGCACTAATCCCTAATCTTGGGTCTACAAGAGGCCGCGCTACCCTCTACCAATGTACCTTGGATTATCATTGACTTCAGAAATCTGTGCTCGGGAAGAATTTGGCAGACAAATGGGAAGCTCAAGTGGAAATTTTACTCCAGTAAGACGAGATGGTCTTGATGCTCAAGCAGATTCTTCTGAACCAAAGAGGATTGCTCTATGTCTTAGTATCGAGCTCCCTGTGGGACCGTCTGGTTTGAACTTAATGGACTAGATTTAGTTTATGTTTACAGTGCTTAGTTTTGCTTATGATAGTTCCTGAATTACTGATAGAAATCTCTGAATGATACTCTTTTTCTGTTTATGGTCAGTCTTTGAATCACTGCTAGAAAACTCTGATATTTTTTATTATGGGCCTGTTTTCTCAACTTTGAAAGGGCCTTTAAAACTTCTGAAACCTTGGTTTGAGTCTATTTTCTCTACCCTAAGAGGACCCTGTTTTATATACATGTGGAAAATAGAAATATAAAGAATCATCTAACTTACAAAAAAAAAAAAAATAGTTTAATATGATTATAAAAAAAAATCAATGCAATTTTACAATTTATAATATTCACAAACTTTGTAGTGCAAAATACTCAATCACTTATCTATTAACTTAAAGTTACTTTAAAATATCAACATAATTTTCTCTATTTGATTTGCCTCCCATTTTCATATATCTTTCATTACATCAAATTTAAACATAAAAATCATGCCCAAAAAATTATGAACATATTTATTTAGAATTGCAATGTAAACAACTACTTTAAAATTTATTTCTTAATTTTAAAGCAACATTCTTTTTATCTCTATGTTCAATGTTAAATAATCTAAAATTCCATTATTACAACAAGATATCTTTATCTTAGTATCATATTTCAAATATATAATAAATTTTGTTAACCATCAAAGACAATTAGAAGAAAATTAAATAAATTTACAAGATTAAATATACTAAATAGATTCCTCAAAGCTTATAAGAAAAATGCATTGAATTGTATATTTAATAGTGTATGGCCTCAAGCTCAACTAGAATTATAGCATTGAAAAAAAGGTTAATTTAAGGTGGAAAGCTTATTTTGGTTTGGAAAACAATTTTAAATCAAGAAACAAAGTTTATTTTTGAAACTCTTGTCACTCCTGTTATCTTGTATGGTTGTGAATCATGGGATTGCAACATCTCTAGAAAATCCTGAAAAAATATTGAACAAATACAAAAGCATTTCATAACGTATAACCTCAAAATTAAAAGCAATACTCCCTACCTTATTATCCTTCTAGAAGTGGGTCTTCCCCCCATCGAGAGCATCGGTTTATAGATACCCGATGTACAAGTATAGGATAAATAACATGGGAGACCAGAGACTTCCTAAAATTGCTTTAAATTCACTCAAGACCAACTTTGGCTCAAGAGAGGTTGTTATTTAAAGACTCCATGGCTTAGTTAAACCATTGGGTATTGGCGAAAAATGTCACTTTGCAAGATACCAATAACATTAAAAAAATATTATCACATATAGAGAAAATGTGGGGCAAGAAAGAATTAGAGGTTAAAAGAAAATTAAGATACTATAAGAAGGTCATTAACTCTCATTTGGAAGAAAAAAAATATCTCTATGCTTTAACTAGTTCTAAGAAGAAAATTAATATAGCCAAGATAAGAACGAACTTTCATGAGCTTCATAGTGAAACAAGTCACTCGACAATTCCTAAAACTTCGTGGGTGGAAAGGATTTTCCATCTTTGTGAAATTACAAGCATTGAGGATGAAAATCACTTTCTCTTAGAATTAACTGCGTACAACCACATTAGATCGCAATTACATAATCTTTGCTACAATATAAACATTCCTATAGCGACTTTGTAACAAGTAGATTTTTTCTAAATTTTTTGGCCACAAAAATAAAATTTTATACTTATCTAAATAATCATCTTAAATGATGATAAACCAGAATTTATCTCAATAAATGTTAACCATCTATTAACTATCATCACCAACACCATTAATCATTACGAATTTAACTTTTAATTTGAAAATGCTATAACAAAATGTTCACTAATATTCTTGAAAATAATAAATATGAACCTTATATATGAGAGATGGGACAACAAAATGTTCACTAATATTCTTGAAAATAATAAATATGAACCTTATATATGAGAGATGGGTTTCATCATTCTTTATTTAAAAACCCTAGAAGATGGAAAACACATTAAAGTGAACCTCTTACTAAGGTAAATTAACATTATTTTCAAAATCTTGGTTTTTCATTTTTTACTATTCAAATACATTTATCTTTATCGTGGACGCATTGTCGGGTTTCCTATTTTTCATACATATTTGGTAAACCTTTTTTGGTAGTTAGGTATGTTGTAACTCGTAGCATAGTAGATAATTTGTTCACTCGACTAAAATTAGAATATTAGAAAAAAGGGAAACCTTACATTTATCATAATTTATATAAATTTATGTATATTTATATGGGAATTTCATAAAAAGTTTATAGTGTAATCATAAATATAGATAATCATGGTGGAGTAAATAGACACTATGGCATCACAAACATTGCAAAAATAAATTTTGGGTGATCCGGCTAGGAGTGTCTATGGTGTTTTGTGACAGTCTGCAGTACTCGTCTACAATGGTCGTTAGTGTGGAATAGTTTGGAGCAGCCACGACTTGGAGTCAAGATGGTTCTTCCGAACCATCTTAGTACCAACCAAGTATAAAAAACGTGGGAATATTTTCTGTCTGCTGGCTGCTCTCGATTATGACACTTATGTTCTTACCTTCTTCAGCTCGTTTTGGGTGGGTTCTAGATATTTTACTATTTTTGGTTAGATGAGGTTTGTCCAGGAGATTTTGGTGGCCCTGCTGCTAATTTTTGGTTACCTATTATTGTAATAGGTTTCGGTTATATAGTGTTTTCAGACATTTGGGGCTCTGTACATCTAATTAGTCCTGGAGGGTTACCCGTTCTTGAAGTGGTGGGTTGTCAGTTCCCATTCTTCCGATGCATTACAGATGCGGTCACGATATTTCTGAACTGACACCTGGGGTTCCACCTTGTACTTTAATATACTTGGAGGACATCTGCTGGTATTGTGTGGATACTATGGGTCATCGTCCCGGGGATCGGAGTTTTTTCACTCCACCGGCTTGGAAACTGAAACATTTTTCCCATGACCTTACAAACTCTACGGATGAGGGTTCTACTTCGACTTGTGTGGGTGAAGATATTACAGTAGTTTTGGAATCGGTTAAGGCAGGGGGTTGGCCTGGTAGGAATAAGGGAGAAAAAGCAAAAAAACGAAGGGTTGCAAAATCCCTCAAGGTTCGTGAGGGTATCGATAGCTTTACTATACCGATGAAAACAAACCTGGAGCACATTGAAATGCTATCGTCTCGGGCCATTGTTGGTAGGCTGGATTTTACAAATGGTGACCAAAGAGAACTAGTGGAATGGGTCCGTAAGCAGTGGATGCCCATTGTGGGGGACTTACCACAGGTTCTATAGTTGATAAATGGGTTGATTATGTTTATCTTTTCCAAAACTGAACATGTTGGAGCTATCCTCAAACGATATCGGTGTTTTAAAGAAGGCTCTCTGTATCTCAAACGTTGGCATCTTGCATTTGACCCCCTTAAGGAGAAAATCAATATTCGACATATGTGGCTTTTGATACCAGGGTTGCTGATAGAACTCTGGACAGAGAATATTTTGATTGGCATAGCCAACACGATGGGTAGATTTTTCCACCTGGATAATAGCTCCCTATTTGGGTATGACTGGAGGTCTACCAAGGTCATGGTCGAGTTTGAAATGCATAAGGGTTTGTCGGCCGAAGTCGAATTGGTGTGGGGTTCAAGAGTTTGGCGACAACGACTCGACTACTTTAAGGTCCCTTTTTGTTGTTTCCATTGTCAAATGACTGGGCATACAAAGGCATGTTTCCCAACTTTACACTCTGTGGGGGTTCCGGACCAGAAGAGGGTTACATCGCCGGTTCTGATATCCCCTGCATCTGTTGAACCATTGGACACTCTTCGGACTCTAGGTAAGCAAATTATTCCTTTTCCCTCCTATCTTCATGGTCTCTCGAATGCGGAAATTGATGTGATATTTGATACTAATGCCAACCTGAACAAACTAGCTGCTCGGGGGAATATTGAAAAACCTAATACTCATCTTGATGGGATTGGTGAGGATATTAGGTTAGAAAATATTGGTGTAAACCGTGAATTGTTTGGAGAGGGTCATACTCTGTCGGGGGATACTGATTATAATCCTACTTTAGGCCTTAACCCTCTTTCCTTCGATTCGGCTGGTGATGGGGGGGAATTGTTGGACTTGGGGGTATTGGAAAAGGGTCAGCTTTCCTTTTCGGATACTTCACATACGGGTGATGCTGGGCTTAGGGTTCCTGTTGGAGTAGACTTTAAGACCTCCCTGCCTATCTTCACAAAAAATCCTACCACAAACCCTAATGCTCAGTCATTGAATTCGACCAGGTTCCAGAATGTTACTCTTAGAAAATCTCGAAAAAAGACCCGGGGCGTCGATGATTTGATGGGAGATGTGGGTTCTATTTTTGTCCCTCTCTCAGATCAACTACACTCGGCTGGGGACGGGGAGACATCTTCTGCTGATATTGGGGGTCTTAGAGAGATATCCCCCATAGATTGTGTTCCTTAATGTCTGTATGCTCCCTGAATATAGGTGGTGTGGGTCGGGCTGTGCTAGTTAGGGCCCTCTCAAACCTTTTAGCCACTACTCGCCCTGCTATTTTACTAATTCAGGAAACCATGTGTGAAGACATGGCGGCGATTTCTAAACTAATAGGCATCTTGGGGGTTGGAAGATCTCTGCTACTAGCGCTATTGGGTTGTTGGGTGGACTTCTGGTGGCATGGGATCCCAAATATTTTTCCTTTTTAGCTTACCATACTGCTTGGGGTATTTTGTTGGAGGGTCACCGTAAGATGGATAATATACCTTTGTCGGTCTTAAATTGCTACGCCCCGTATAAGAGTAGGGAACCCTTCTGGTTGGGTCTTCAATCCTCTGGATTATTGAACAGGGAGAATATCATTGTTGGTGGTGACTTAAATTTCACCTGTTTATCTCAGGAAGTTTGGGGGCCGTCGGCAAAGGAGGATACCTTGGCATATTTCTTTTCTGGTTTTTTAGCTGATAATGACCTTATTGATGCTTATACAGGTAAAATGGCTCCTACCTGGACCAATGGTCGAGGTGGACATGACTGTATTATGAAACAATTAGATAAGCTTTTGGTCAAGGGTACACTGCTGAAATATTGTCCTCGATATCGGTCCTGGGCTAGTAAAGTGAAGATTTCAGACCACTGGCCGGTCTACCTACAGTTGGATGATTATTATCTGGAGCAGAACTATCCATTTAAATTCAACTGTTCTTGGCTATCAAATTCTAATTCTGTCCTTTATGTTAGAACAGTCTGGTCTCAATTAGCTGGAGATGGGGACCTTAACCCGGTGGATCGGTTGTGCTTGAAGCTGAGGTTGCTTAAGGAAAAGGTTTCTAATTGGATCCACAATAGGAAGATTATGGTAAAATAGTGTTTAAGAAAGGCTGAAGCCCGGCTACTTTTGTTATACTCAACACTGTTGGAGGCTCCTTTTGACAGTCAGCGCTTTGATATAGTGAAAAAACTTGAATCGGAAAGAGACTGTATTTATTTGAAAGAGGAAAAAGAGTGGCGCCTTAAGAGTCGTTCTCTTTTGGTCAATTTTGGAGATCATAATACGAAATTTTTTCATTCCTTTGCCTCGGCGAGGCAGAACAACAACACGATCTGGAAAATGAAGGATGGGGAAGGGGTTGAAGTGACGGGAGGGATGAAGTTACAGGATCTGGCTATGAAACATTTCCAGTCTATTTATTCTGATGATAAGGATTATGAATTATTGTCACAACTTCAAGTTGCTAGACTGTTTCCTAAATTCTTTGATGATAAGGAGCCAGAGGACTTATGTCGGGAGATAACGTTGGATGAAGTTGAGAATACTCTTAAGCTATTTGCAAAAGAGAAGAGTCCAGGCCCTGACGGATGGACATTGGAGTTATTTACATTTCTTTGAGATTGTGGGAGAGGATATTTTGCAGATGGTGGAATACACTCGGGTACATGGGTATGTCTCAGGTGCTTTGAATGCTACTTTTATCACACTTATACCAAAAGTTAATGATCCAGAAAATTTTGGTGATTTTTCGACCCATTGCACTCTGTAACCTGATTTATAAGTTGGTTTCAAAAATTATTGTTGTTCGTCTCAAGCCGGTTTTTTCTAAGTTCATTACACCAGAACAATTTGGTTTTTTAGAAGCTCGTTAGATTCATGATGCTGTGGGAATCACCCAAGAACTTCTACACTCCATCAAATGTAAGAAGCTTAAAGCTATTCTTCTGAAAATTGATTTGGAGAAGGCCTATGACCATGTAAGCTAGGATTTTCTTCGGATTATTTTGATCCAGATCGGTGTCCCTCCTCTTGCTACATAGTGGATCATGACATGTGTGAATACGATGAGTATTTTTGTATTGGTGAACGGTGCTCCTACCACTTTCTTTAGTTGTTCCAGAGGTCTCAGATGGGGTTGTTCGATGTCGCCACTGTTATTCTTGTTAATTATTGATGGCTTGAGCAGGTTGATTAAGCAGGCTAAGGGAGAAGGTAAGGTGATTGGTTTGAAAATTTCTAAGGATTTATCCATCACTCATGCAATGTTCGTCGATGATGTTTTATTAGCTGGAACTAATACTTTGGAGGAATGGAGGACCTATCAGAGTATCCTGGATCTTTTTTGTAGGGCTTTGGGCATGGAGATCAGCCTGAAAAAAACTTGTCTCTATGAGAATGCAGTAGAGACAAATTGTTTGCAGGCTATTAAATTATTGTTTCCCTATATGTGCTTGAAGATGAATGAGGGATTTACTTATCTTGGTTACCAGCTCAAACCAAATGACTATCATATCAGGGATTAGCTGTGGCTGATCAAAAAATTTGAGAATCGGATTTCTCATTGGACGTACCGCCTCCTTTCCATTGGGGGGAAACTCACTCTCATAAAATCTGTCTTGATGGGGACTCCGGTATATTGGTTATCTCTACTACCTGTGCCTTGCTCGGTGATAAATAAAATCAGATCACTCATTTTTAGCTTCTTATGGACCGATGGACTAAAGAAATCATATCTCACTTTAATTAGCTGGGATAAAATCTCGGTGCCGGAATCAGCTGGAGGCTGGGGAATAAAGGATCTATCTGTGTTCAATGTTGCTTTGTGTTTGAAGAGTTTTTGGAGAGCATTATTTGGGGGCACACTTTGGTCGAAAGTCATACAACACAAATATGTGAAAATTGAAATTTATGAATGGCCGAGAAAGCCCAACAAGGTGACTAGGGGCGTTTCTCCTATCTGGAATGGCTTCCTAAAGGCTTACTATTGGTTAGTTGTAGAAATGAAGTGCAAAGTTGGGAATGGACTGAATGTGGCTATTGGAATAGATCCGATATCGGGTCTTGATGCTGGATATTCTTTATCACAGGGTTTATTATCATATATCAAGCAAGCTGGCTATTACACACTGGATTCAATTGTCAAGAGGAATTCCTCCAGATATTGGATATCTGTTGAGGAAATAAACTTGTCGCGACCATATTGTGAAGAATGGGATAGTTACATACTTACATTGAACAGAGCTAATATACGTTTGAATGGTGTGGTCAATGAGGTGATTTGGGAAGGTAACACGGCTACGGGGAGGATCACGACAAAGACTACTTATGCTTACATGATAAAAAGACGATGTATTATGCCTATGCATTGGTGGTATGAAGCGATTTGGTCATGGCACCTCCCACTAAAATTAAAATGTTTTACTTGGTTCTTGCTTCTGGAACGTCTTAAAACCTGGGAACATTTGACAGCTATTGGGTGGTATGGCCCCAGTATCTGTGTCCTCTGCAAAATGGAGGCTGAATCTATGTCACATCTTTTTATCAATTGTACTTTTACCCTCAGTCTTTGGGCTAAATTCTATATTTGTTATGTTATTACTATGCGCTGGGGTGGCAGCACCATTGAATCTTGTTTCCATTATTGGGTCAACTATTGCAGATCTCAACAGACTCTTCCGGTGTTCATTTGCTCGGCTCTATGGAGAGCTAGGAATCTGGTTATCTTTTAGAATTGTTGTCCAAATCTGGAGAATTTGTATAATACTATTTTGTGCCAGTATCATAATTTCCTGCCATCTGTGGAAAAAACTATCAAACGAGCTATTGGAGACTTTCAGGTTTCTTTTGATGATCCTATTCTATTTTTCGATGGAGCATCTCAACTTGGAATTTGTGGAGCAGGTGGTGTCATGCATCTTAATCAGGACCATTATTATACTTTTCGTCTTAACTGTGGCAAAGGGACCAATATGAAAGCAAAATTTATGGCACTCTGGTGTGTTGTTCATATTGCCAACATGTTTGGACTCGACACTGTTAAAGTTTTTGGCGACTCTCGTGTCACGATTAAGTGGGCACGAGGTGAATATACTCTCAAGGTTCTAAGCTTAGATTACTGGTGTAGCAGAATTGTGTCAGAACTACAGACCTTTAACAATTTGTCCCTCACACATATTTATCGAGAGTTCAACACGATGGTTGATGACTTGTCAAAGCTGGCACTGGAGGAGGCAGAAGGCCTTTTATTCTGGGAGGAACACTGTGAGAACTTGATTATGGAGTCGGGTTCTTTATATTTTCTAGATTAGTATTTGGTCTAGCCGAGTATTTTTTCTAGTATGTATTACTGTTTGTATACTTTGTATGTATTTTGGCAAAGACTTTTGGGGTATGTTGTAATCCTCTTTTGGGGCCATAGTTTTCTGCTAATGATCATGTACTATTTGATTCATATATTTGAATATCAATAGTATGTTTTTTTTCGCGGGAAAAAAAATATAGATAATTATGATTGTGATAATATAATTTATGTAAAGTTTATTTCAAACTTAATTATATATTTATATCATTTTCAAAAAAAGAAAATAAAAATTTAATAGGAATTTTTAATATTTTCACTTTATTTTTATAGCTACATTTTAAATAAAATTTGTGATGTAAAATAGATAGGGAAATGATATTAAATTGGATGATATTTAGTAAAGGATATATAGTATTTTAAAAATGATTATAAATTTTTTTATTTTTTTATTTTCAAAAGGTAAGAAACTTTTAATTGATATTTATTAAAAATCAATTTGATAAGTGTTCTTGTTGGTGATAATGGTTATTAATGTCTATTAAGATCAATAGACCATCATAGTTGCAATGAGTTAAATGGTTAGAAAGATTAGTATTTCAGTAAATATTTTGAAATTTTTCTTTATTGGAGGTGTATCCGTGACATTCTATGAGAAAGTGATTTTCATCTTCAACCCTATTAGTATCACAAAGATAACAATTTAGCAATGGAGCTCCCAAAAGTTTCTTCTTAATTTAGCAATGTTGATTTTCTTCTTATGCTTTTAAAATAGAGAGATATTTTTTATTTTCTAGATTATGGTTGATCACCTCCTTGTAATTTCTTAATTTTCTCTTATCCACTAATTCTTTATTACACCACAATTTCTCCTTAAATTGGGATGTAATAATACTTTTAATATTATCACTATCTTTCAAATCAACTCCCCAATAATTTAGCCAAGGCATTGTGTCTTTATGCGAACCTCGTTTAAGCCACAAGTTATTTTGACTAGAGTATGAAGTAATCTAGGGAATCCTCTTATCTCCCATGTTGTTTATCTTGTTTTTGTACATTAGGCACCTAGTAATATCCATGGGCTCAATGGAGTAGAGACTCACTTCTATGAGGATGATAGGATAGGGTGTATTGCCTTTAATTTTGATATCATCTGTTATAAAGTTATTTTGAATTTGCTCTATCCTTCTCCATGATTCTCTATCTAGATGATGCAACCCCAAACTTTCATAAGAAATTACCACCCCCAAAATGTATCCTAAATAAGAAATCATTAAAAAAATAATTAAGAGTTAATTAGCATCACTAATCACATAAAAATTCAAACCCTTATTTTCCTCAGAAATCTTTTTCAGTTGCACAACAAATAATATGGGGTTAACTTATTTTGCATGGGACACGATGTGGGGTCAATTCAAAATTTTCAATTTGGAAAAATCCCTCTTCTTTTTGTCTTCCCCAAAATATGTTACCAAACCAGGTTGTTTTCCTACTTCAACGAACTCTATCTTTTACCAAAAGTTGAACTCTATCTATTACCAAACCAGGTCATTTCATGCTTGAACGAACTCTTCAAGAGAACCTATCAACACATCAAGTGGGATCCCCTGCTTGAACGAACCTAGTAAGACGAAAACCCTATGAAAAAATGAAGTCCAATGCCCTACTTTAGTGATCAAGATCAACAACTAGGTGAGGATCGAGATCAGGGTAATGATTAATTCGTGAGCGACAAGGTGAGTGTAATGATTTGATAGGAAACTATTGTTTGATTTTGTGTTACGGTTTCTGGAGTGAATGTAGGGTTTGAATTCATATTTGGCATGTTTTATGTTCCAGTCAGGGCACTAGCGTACTACATTTACCAATCAAGATCAACAACTAGGTGAGGATCGGGATCAGGGTAATGATTAATTCGTGAGCGGCAAGGTGAGTGTAATGATTTGATAGGAAACTATTATTTGATTTTGTGTTACAATTTTTGGAGTGAACGAAGGGTATGCATTCACATTTGGCATGTTTTAAGTTCCAGTCAGGGAAATTTCCTACTACATTTACCGATGTATTTGAGTCCAACTTTCTAGGGATTTAGCCAATGAAGGGATAGGAGCTCCAGGGTTCGAATCAATTTTACCCTTTCTTATTTGATGAAAATATCTATTTGGACCATCTGTATACATAGATTCGAGCTAGTGTGTAAAACCATTGCAAGATTAAAAATGATTCTAGGATCGATCCCTTTCTTGAAGTTTAATTGATGTAACTACTGAGAACCTCTATTTTTTTATGTTATAAGACCTGTTAATTTGGTTTTCCAATTTCTATTGTGTAATTTTTTGTATATAAGAAGGATTTAAAGTTTTTTGTCAAAGTATATCCATATTAATCAATTTTACCCTCTATTATTTGATGCAGAAATATATTTGGACCATCTGTGTGCAATTCTAAAACCTTGGTTGGAAGGAGAAAAACATTGAAATTTCTTACCAAAGGTTAGTTACTATGTAGTATTTATATTATCCCTATAGAAATACTTTGTTTTTTTTTCCTCTTTGTTTTCCAATTAAGATATCTCATGTGTAACTAGTGTAGGTCTTTTGGGAATCTTGTCATGATTGCATATTTTTACTTTTTATAAAATTAATTATGTTCAATATAGACCCTAATCTATTGCCACATAAAGAACATATGTCACTGCCACCAGAAGTTGTAGAAGAAGCTTTTCGAATACTTGTTGAAGAGGATGCTAAACAAGAAAAGAGACTGCAAATGAAGCAACAATTATCTATACAATGACGAAAGTCACGGAAATTATGTAGAATTGCAAATTCTGATTGTTGGAGTGACGATGATGTATCCAACAATAAATATGTCTAGATCCAACCTAATGATAGGGAAATGCCTTATCAAATCTGATGTCGTTCAACTATGTCCTTTGTTAGGGGAAATGCTCCAAAATTTGATACAGTTGCTCTTTTCAAAGGATAAAAAGGTTCATAAGATATTGTTATCTGCAAAGTTATAGATGAGTCCCATACATGAAACCTAGAGTTGACATGTTTGGATCCTTTTGGAAATTATCCAGTTCTTTACACTATTGGTAACAATGACACAAGGACACATAACATGGATGGTGTTCTACATGTTCAAATGGTGTATGAAGATGAAAGTGGAAAGCTTGTGCTACACAATACTTCACTATCTCAAATAAAAACAGAGTTATCTTCAAGTGGGCCAAATGAAAATCAAAAAAATCTTTCCACTCCATTCATCAAGTAAGGGTATTATATGGGATATTGTTTAGATGTGACTCCCTTACTGACTCTAAATGGTCATTTCAAGTGAACATTAGTAGAAATAAATTCATTCAAATGGATGGGATTTTGGTGTGCAGTACAAATCCATTTGATTTTACCATAAAGTCAAGCATGTATGTATGTATTTATTATGAAATTTTTCCTGGAATGTATGAAGATGAGTCATTGAAAATTCCATATCATGTAGAAGTGTTGGATTGTTTAGTATATGTTTCTACTGGTGGAACATTTTGTTGGGTAAAATCATTTGAAAGTCATGTAGATGTTATTAGTAGAGGCCACCATCTTCCCGAAGGTGTGAATTTGCATCCACAAGACGTGTTTTATACTAAACAAGGATTGTTGATACCAACTGAAATCATTGATGGTGAGTATACATGTATCTTTTAATATTTCTTTTTCAACTCATATGTGAAAAATTTCAGGCTTTATAGTATCTAATGTTAATTATGTTTTTTTGTAGGTATTGTTGATGTTTCCTTTAGTGTGAGCTCTATTAAAAGGTGGGGCACAAGCACTTGAAAGGGAGAATTTTTTTTGTTTTGTTTAATTGCTATGAATGATGCTAAGCACACCACTTTCCAACTTCTTGCAACAAAATGTGATGATAAAGTTGTGACTACTAGACTAGCTTCCTCTAAAGAATATGTTAAATTTTCTGAATTTACTTCAATCTGATCTAGGATCTTAACTGAGAGAACAACATGTACAGCATATCTACAGTATATCAATCATGGAGACAATAATGCAAGCACACAAGAGACACAAAGATTTACTTGGGGAAAACCATAAAGGTGAAAAACCCCAATAACTTCCTCAGAGATAGATAGAGCAATGATACAACCAACCAAGAGAGATAGCCATAACCTAGCAGCAGATCCTCCTCCTCCATAAGTGCGCCACTCCTCCTTGAGTGCATGTGTGAGAAGTGAGTGTGTAAATAGAGTGCCTCCCGCACTCTATTTATACTTGACTTGACTTGCCTTTTTACCTAACTCATGTAGGCTCGAACTTTACCACATAACATAATGCTGAGTGGGCCGACCCCCAATAGGGTGGTCTAATAACCCTTTGACCCACATGGCCGACCCCCAATAGGGTGGTCTAATAACCCTTTGACCCACATGACTTATACAGGGCCGACCCCAAATAAGGTGGTCTAATAACCCATCAAGTATAAGTTACGACACTTACAATATAAATGACGACACTTCCTTATAAAGGAATAATACCATCTCTATAGGAATACAATATACATATACATGTGAGATACATTCCGAAGTTACATATACATCAACACTCCCTCTTAACTAGGAAGGTATTTCTCAGCACAGTTCTTCTAGCACAAGTCATCTTCTCTGGATCATCGTCACTAGATAATCGTCATCGAGTCATCATCATCGTCACTACTGCTGCTATCTCAATCAATCTCTGAATCTACTCGTCATAGGAAGTTCTACAGAGCCAGTCCTTTTTCATACTGGATGTAGGCCCACCACCTGCAGGTCTTCATCATCACTGGCCATACTGTGGAATCCTCAGGACTTATTACGTGCGTCACAAAACCTGGCTGCAGCATCCCAGGCTATTACGAGCACACAGCTCTACCTGTAGGATCTCCCAGGAGCACATTACATGTGACCCATCACAAAACCTGGCTGAAGCATCCCAGGCTGTTACGAGCACGCGGCTCTACCTGTCGGATCTCCCAGGAGCACATTACATGTGATCTCACCACAAAACCTGGCTGAAGCATCCCAGGCTGTTACGAGCACACAGCTCTACCTGTCGGATCTCCCAGGAGCACATTACATGTGGTCCACCACAAAACCTGGCTGAAGCATCTGAGGCCTTTTTCATCCTGTCCAGATCTCCCAGGAGCAAATTACATGTGGTCATGGCAAAACCTGGCTGAAGCATCTGAGGCCTTTTTCATCCTGTCCAGATATCCCAGGAGCAAATTACATGCCATAGGACAAAACCTCACAAGAGCATCTGCCAGATATCCCAGGGCACCGAATTACATGCCATAGGCAAAACCTCGCAAGACTATCTGCAGATCTCCCAGGGCACAAATTACATGTCCTTCCAAGCAAAACCTCGCAAGAGTATTTTCCAGATGTCCCAGGGCACCGAATTACATGCCATAGGCAAAACCTCGAAAGACCAACTGCAAATCTCCCAGGGCACAAATTACATGCTTACCTGCACAACCTGATCCACGGCCACAAAGTATCATCTGATACTCATCAAACATCATCCTGATGTACACATGATCATCCTGATCATCATCACTGCAACATCCTGCTGCATGTCATCTGGAGAAGCTCGTCATCCACGATCATCCTGATCATACAATGCATCCATCTGATGCACACCAAGTATCCATCTGATACATACATAGATACATGATCCACACAATGTATCCATCAGCATACATGATCTACCTGATCATACAAAGATACATGATTCACACAATGTATCCATCAATCATACATGATCTACCTGATCATACAAAGATACATGATCCACACAATGTATCCATCAGCATACATGATCTACCTGATCATACAAAGATACATGATCCACACAGTGTATCTATCAACATACATGATCTACCTGATCATACAAAGATACATGATCCACACAATGTATCCATTAGCATCCAACATGATGCATAAATACATACACATGATCCAACCGATCATATCCAACATCCAACATGATGCGTACATGCATATAAATGATCCAACTGATCATATTCAAGCAGAAACCAGAACATCATCCTGATGCTCATCATCCAGCGCTTACATCCACAGCCATGTGTAGGATCCCCCTTCCAACATGCTTGGAATGGCTTCAGCAAATGTGTCCATCACTTCTTCCTCGAAGTATCCTCGATCTGAAGCATGCCAAGCCTCTCTCTGAAGTACTTGAACTTCACACTGGCTAGTGGCTTCGTCAGCACATCTGCAATCTGCTCGTCCGTCGCAACATACAGGAGCTTCATAGCTCCTCTCTGCACCATATCCCTGATATAGTGATATTTGATCTCTATGTGTTTCGACCTGTCATGAAACACTGGGTTCTCGGACAGCTTCACACAACTCTGGTTATCACAGAAGATACCAGTAGCATCCAATGGGAGATCAAATAACTCAGACAATATCTTCCGTAGCCATACTGCCTCACAACTAGCTGAACAGGCTGTAACATACTCTGCCTCAGCTGTACTCAGTGCTACGCAGGACTGCTTCCTGCTAAACCAAGAGATCACACCTGATCCCATACTGAAGCAGCACCCAGATGTGCTCTTCCTATCTGCAGCACTGCCAGCCCAATATGAATCAACATAACCCTGCAGGTTAAACTTTTTGATTCGCCTCATACTTGAGCCCATAATCCACTGTACCCTTCAGGTACCTCAGAACATGCTTTACAGCAACCAGGTGAACACTCCTCGGATCCGTCAGGAACTGGCGCAATGTGTTCACAGCAAATCAAATATCCGGTCTCGTGTTCGTCAGGTACATCAAGGACCCAATCATCTGACGATACATAGAGACATCAACCAGCTCAGATGAAGCATCACATAGAAGCTTCAAATTCGATGCCATAGGTGTGGCCATGGCCTTGCAATCCATCATCCCGAACCTCTTTAGGATCTCTACTGCATACTTCCCTTGTCCAAGGAAGATTCCATCACTCTGCCACACCTCCATGCCAAAAACAAATAGTGCATCATCTCGAACTTGTAAGAAAGCTTCCGCTGCGTGTCGGCAATCAATCTATCTTTACCTGTAACAAACAGGTTATCTGCATAAAAAAATAGTATCACTGGATTGCCTTCTTCAACCTTGTAGAAAAGGTTGGAATCTGCTTTACTCTTGGTAACGCCCAAACTGGATAGAAAGTTGTCTATCCTACCATACCAAGTTCTGCACACATATATGACTACACCATGCTGTCTTGAGATCCATCTGGTGCATCTTCTATTTTATCACTTTTATATTTCTCAATGCTGCCATCTGCAACATGCTTGATCTGATAGTTCCATTTGGAAGTCATAAAAAACTTCCCTTCACATCTTGGGACTACATCCCAAACATCATTCTTCATGATCGACGGATCATGGCATTCCATTTCTTCATCCCAGATCCTGGGAACTTCAATATCTTCAATATCTTCAATAGATATCTTTGTTGCTGGAACAAAATGTTGTAGTTCTTCTTTTGTAGGAGATGGCATACGATCTTTCCTACACAACAAGTTAAATTGCATGATTAGAAAACATCTCATAGTTTTCAGAACAAATTCTTACACATAAAGAAATATGTCATACAGTCATGCAATTATCTTAGCCAATGCTTCAATACAACATTTATCCATATCCCGTAACTTTCTAGATGCCTTCCAATCTCTACCAGAACATTGTTAAGAGTGTGCACAACTCCCAACATGTCAGCAAAGAGGTTTCATTCTAGATAAGTAGCAATGGAATGTTGTACAGTGCCATAGGCCACTTACCCATGTATATTAGTAGTATACTGTTCATCAATGCAACTATTCTAATATGCATAATACACAACCTAATTCTAGGAACATCAGTGTATACATTATCGAACAGTATTATTTAAACAAACAAATATGCAAGAAATGATAATTTAAAATACTTATCTTTGTTTGTTCGTTGGGTGGACTCCCTCTGAGTCTTTGCTTCCTTGCAGGAGCTGCTGGAGTCCTAATCTGAAGTAGCTTCTTCTACACCTTTCTATTGTGGAATGTAGAGAGATGGTCAACTCCCTCTGAATATCTGCATCCGTGCAGAAACTACTGAAGTGTGCTCCTTTGCTTTCTTGCAGGAACAACTGGAGTGTGCTCCCTCTTGATCTTTGCTTCCTAAATTACCTGTTCTTGAACTCATATTCATCCTTGGTCCCTATGCATGCTTATTAGTATCATGATTGTGTTATCCTTGTGAACTCATATAAAATCATACATTCATTAGTATACTATTAAAACACAATAATCTCAAGCATGTATAGTCATGATCATTTCAAACAGAAATAATAAGCATTAGCATTCAAGGTTTATGTAGTATTCTTATGGTTAGTCAAATCATAAGAAACATAACATGTCTAAACCTGTAATTACTCAAACCTATGACTCTTCGGGTTAGTTGAATCATCAATCAAGATAAGAGATATAATATGCATAAAATCTATACCTTCATGATTCTTCTGGTTAGTCATATCATCAATTATGGTAAGAAACATAATATGCATACAACCATGATTATTCAAACCTATGACTCTTTGTGAATAATCATTATCAACAACACAATAGTATAAGATCCTAACACAAGGTAGGATTCTAGCTTGATATAGGAAAAACATACCTGGATTAGCATGCTAGCTAGTTATCTCTAACATACCCGTATAATGTCTTTTGGTTCTCTTCAATGACTTGTGCTAGTAACCTGCATGTCTCAATGGTTAGCCATTATAAAACCAAGTTATACATACCTTGTAAATGGATCTTCTATGAGATCCATGACAATGGATGAGTCTTTATCCTCATGTCACCATGATCATATGTTCTTGAATTGGAGCATGATTTGTCTTTCTTGGTGTACCTTTCATGTTAGTAGACAACATAAACCTCATACAACACCATAATGCATTAGTACAATCATAAGTGTCAACACCCTAAATAATGAATATCTTCTATCATGCATTCATAATTTTGTTAAGGTGATACGACAAATCTAAAAACAAAATTGTACTTAACTGTAATAACATGAAGACAAACATACCATAAAATTAATCATGGACAAATATCAAAACATACCTCGATGAGTCATACCTGTCGAGATCGCTTGTAATCTTCTTATGTAAGGCCTTAGCCTCATCTCCCTCTGAAACAGGAACTTCTTCACCTATGTAGGTGACCAATCCATCTTCTTCTAGGATTAACCCAATCCACTTGATGTGCAAGAACTGGACCTGGAGCTGGATATGGGTTTGTCAGAGAAACCCCAAAAATTCAAACTTTGAATTTCAAACTTCCGAAAGGATAGAAATATGCGCCTTGATGAGCTGATCAAATTGGTATATTCATAATTTGAAAACTGCAAAGTTTCACTCCTCAATTTTGCCTTTGAAACTTCCGGATTCACTGGACATGACCCTGAACTGGGGTTTGATGAATCCCACTCTTTTTCCCAATCAAAAGGTTTGATCCAAAGCTCTAAGCTTCTATTTTTCTGAGGAGCTTCCAGCCGTGGTCTCAGATTTCAAAACTTCCCATTTTTACAGAAGCCCTAATTTTCCACTTTCCTGATCAAAGTCCCGAACTAGGGTCTGATCAAGCCCGGCCTTCTTCCCAACCAAAAAATTCTGATTTTGGTCTCTAAATTTTTATTTTGATGAGTAGCATTCAGCCGTGGTCTCCGATTACAAAAATTTCAACTTTCTTTAAAGCCCTAAATTCCGGAAGCCATGAATGAAGGTACCAAAAAATAATTCTGTTTTGATAGAAATATGTACCTGATTGTTTCTGGTGTAACTCTAAAATTTTTGATCCACAGGGTCTGAAAAAAGTTTCTTGAGATAGCCTGACCTGTTACCTTTCCATCCTGACAGGTCTGACCTTAATTGGATTCTCTGAGAGAGAGTTATACCAAATGTCGCAACGTGACCTGTTTTGGGATAAAACAAAAGAGCGAACTTGTATGGCGTGCCACGTGTCACTGTTTGAACTTCGGCCTCTGAAAAAAATTTCTGAGATATCTCGGCCTATTATCTTTCCATCCTGATAGGTCTGACCTCAATTGGATTTTCTGAGCGAGAGTTATGCCAAGTGTCGCAACGTGACCTTTTTATGGGATAAAATAGTAGAGCGAACTTGTACGGCGTGCCACGTGTCACTGGTTCAACTTCGGCCTCTGAAAAAGTTTTCTGAGATAGTACAGACTGTGTACTACCTGTCACTTTTTACGAAATTTCATTTGGAGCTTCCTATCCCAAGTTATGACCTTTTTCCCAAGGTCACCTGATTTTGACTCAGATCTGGAAGAGGCAGAAACCCTATATTGTACAGATCATAAATCACAAAGTACAACGAATTAGAGGTTGTCCTTTGGACACAAGGTACCTGGAGATTTTATCTTCGTCCTGTAACAATTTCAGATCCGAAAACTTCGCCAAAACGGATTTATAGCGAAAGTTCTACGATGACTGGTTTTTGCTATATCAAGCCCTAGCATCGTAAGTGCAACAAGTGTCATACATGCCATATCATGCCTTCTTTCAGGCTAGCTCTGATCCCATGTTAAATTTTCTGAATTTACTTCAATCTGATCTAGGATCTTAACTGAGAGAACAACATGTACAGCATATCTACAGTATATCAATCATGGAGACAATAATGCAAGCACACAAGAGACACAAAGATTTACTTGGGGAAAACCATAAAGGTGAAAAACCCCAATAACTTCCTCAGAGATAGATAGAGCAATGATACAACCAACCAAGAGAGATAGCCATAACCTAGCAGCAGATCCTCCTCCTCCATAAGTGCGCCACTCCTCCTTGAGTGCATGTGTGAGAAGTGAGTGTGTAAATAGAGTGCCTCCCGCACTCTATTTATACTTGACTTGACTTGCCTTTTTACCTAACTCATGTAGGCTCGAACTTTACCACATAACATAATGCTGAGTGGGCCGACCCCCAATAGGGTGGTCTAATAACCCTTTGACCCACATGGCCGACCCCCAATAGGGTGGTCTAATAACCCTTTGACCCACATGACTTATACAGGGCCGACCCCAAATAAGGTGGTCTAATAACCCATCAAGTATAAGTTACGACACTTACAATATAAATGACGACACTTCCTTATAGAGGAATAATACCATCTCTATAGGAATACAATATACATATACATGTGAGATACATTCCGAATTTACATATACATCAACAGAATATGGGACACACAATGCACGACCATCATATCTTGGAGTACTGCAGCCTAATCGAATACATCGTCACAATATTCATCTTCTTTCCTACAAATTTTTCAATCACATAAGGTCTCGGAACATTATACGTAGTGAATCTTATGTGGAAATTCCTTGTTCAAATGAAAGCTTCATGGTTACATTCGAACTAATTGCAATGCATTCTATACCACCCAGGATTGTAAAGAAGAATAATTTATTAGAGTTCATCATAGAAGGCTACGGGAATCTTAAGGAAGTTGTTTTCTCTACCTGGGAAACCTTCGTTGATAGATATCATCCAACTTCAGGCTCAAGTGATCATACACAACCTCCTGGTAAATGGATAGTGGGACCAACATTTAGATTTCGATATTTGTATAATAGCCTACAACCTCGTGTACAAGTACACTTTTCATGGGATTCATACCAATGGGATCTTGTCCATCATTGTTATGGATTAGGCATGAGGACTGGTGTACCCCATTTGGAATTGTAAATGTTATACCTTTCACTAATATAATTTTATACCTTTTTGCAAAATCTATATGGTGAATTCTATAATTTAATATATATCATTATTTATTTATTACATTCCCTTATTTATATCATGGTATATTTTAATGTTATGTTAAAAATGGTTTGTAATTTCTAAGAAAAAAATCTTTATATATAAAATTTGAAAGTTTGAAACGATAACATATATTTTCTTTCCTTTGGGCTGTTGAGAATTTTCTTTTGTACTGTCTATAATCTGTCCTAAAAAAATTGATTACAGTCTTCCATAATCAACATAGCATGCCCTGTGAGGATATGCACTTACAGAAAACATAGATTAGAACTTTCTAAAAACAACAACATTACTTTCTTCATCTTTGTAAGAAAAACCATATAAATTTAAAATCAATTGTGTTTTCTCTTTTAACGGAAACTGTTGCTTTGTATTTTTCAAAAAAAGAGTAGGATACAGCCTAATCGTTGTTGGGCCTAGCCCAAGTAGGGAATTTTTGACAAAACAATTTTGGAACTGCAAAGTTGAGCACAATTCAGTTGAAGACTTTTTGGCAAAGACAGTTTTGGGAGCTGCGAAGTTGAGTGCAGCGCAAAATCGGTAGAGTAAGGAATCCAGCGCCGCGAAGAGACAACACTGCGAAGAGCCTGATCCGCGGGGATCTGGCAAGGCAGAATGTTGGAAGGAAAATGGTACATATTCCGGTAAGACCATCGGTGGTCTATTTTTGGTTAAGATACTCCATGATTACCAAGCAGGCGGATAAGGAGTAAGGCGGAAGGAAAGCGACCGATCACACGCGCAGAGGAAGCATGACGAGAACCGGCCGCATGAAGCCATTAGAGAAGGAACGGCTGGGTGAAAGCGAACTGTCGGCATGTGCTCGGCAGGGGGGATGACAGTGGTGTGACCATGCGCAGAGGATGGCCATGACGGAGGAGTTGCTATCAGAGCCTAACAGTCCAGTTAGGGGAAAACTGCAACAGTTTTGGGAAACCTTAGGGTTTTTTCCTATGCATTGTAAAGACATGACCTACGGGAATGATCTATAAAAGGGCACATTTTGTATGGGAAAGGGTTAATCTCTGATAGTTGAATAATCTCTAGTAGTGAGGAATCTTCATTGTAAAATATTCTAAGTGTTGAATGCCATTGTAAAGGCTCTGCAGCTGTGTGCGCAGAGACCTACAGAGAGAGAAGAGAGTCTACAGCTGAGTGCACAGACTGGAACTGTTGTACCCTTCCCAAGATAATATAACAACAATTTCATACAGTGGATGGCTCTATAATTTTGTATTTTTGAGCAGTTTTTGGGTTGGGAATTAAACTTATTAGTTCAGAATATGTGGGAATAGCAAAAAAATGATTTTAATTGTGGAAGAATTTTTGGAAGTCTGTTGAAGTTTTAGTTTTTTTGCCACTATGATGGTATAGTATTTTTGTCTACATAAAAAATTGTATTCTTTTCATTCAAAAGAAGTCTCAGAATACATTCATCGGCTCCTTAGAGCACTTTGACCACCAAAACTTTACAATTGTTCAATGATTTTTACATATCCTCATCAAAGTATTTCCATTTTTCCTACTTTTTCATTACATCACTTCAAAATTTCAAAATTTCAAAAAGAACCCAAAATCTGTCAGTCCTATAAGGAGTTGATTAGACAGTTCATAAATCCATAGTAATTATTTTATGTTCTTGAATATCACCCTTTCTTTTAATTATCATGCATATGCCTAAAGTCACATGAAGTCCTTCTTTTGATAGTTTGTCTACAGCCTCATTTTGTTCCCTGTAAACATGATTAAATTCAATGCAAGTAAAGGAGTTTGCTAACAGCTCCATATTAATTCCAATGCCTTGTAAATTTAGGTTTATAATATTTGATTCCTTCCTCATAGATTTAATCCAGAATTCTGAATCCCCATAAATATTCAGATGAGTAACTTTTTCCTCTAAAGCTAGTTGCAATAAGGGGCATGTGCAAGCTAATTAGGGTCACTTTTGGCACGTTAGATGCAATAGAAAGCTGAAAAATCAGGCATCCCTCAACTTACTTGGTTTTTTTGAGATGCTTACACAAGATATCTTGCATCGAGTAAAAAAGATGAAACGTAGGAAATTGAGTCACATTTCCGAATATATAACTTTTAAGTATTGAAAATTTACATAACTATGTCAAATTTCATTTTTTCTAACAGTCACTTTTTGTTTTTGGCAAATGATAAGGTATATGTTTTTGTGGGTGCAGCCTTTCACTGCCTAAATGACGGTTTCAGGCTACAAAATCTGGTATAAATGTATAGAACCCGTAGCACTAGTGCAGCGCTATTTTTCCAAAATTAAATGTTTAATTTTATTTTATTTTTAATTATGTAAGTGGGAAAACCTCGAGAACGGTATGTCAAATGTGGGTGAAGCCTTTGAAGGTCTTAATGTAGCTATTTTGACTTGGAGTTTTTACAGCATGTAGGGTCCGTGTCCTCTAGTGTAGCATACAAGTTTTTTTTTAAATGGTTGTGAAATGAAAAAGTTACGGAATAAACACTAACAGTATGTTTTTTGACAAACAGAGTGATGACACAAGAAAATTAGGAAATAAATAGAAAATCTCAATAGTTTTTTTTTTAATTACATATTTGGAATCTGCATAAAAAAATGCTATCTATCCCTAAAATTTCGTCACTAATGGTCAGGTGTGTCATGCTGTAAAGAGCGGTGGAAAACATGCATACTCAGAAAAATACTGAAAATGTCAAATTAGCTATGGTCTAAAAAATCCTTAGCACAGGTTTGGTAAGTCCGAACCAGCCACATAGGACAGTGGCTGACACGCGGGCGTGGGAAGAGTGGGTGATTTGGCGCTAAGGAACACGCGCGCGTTATGTTTAAATTCAAATAACAAGTGCACGTTATATTTAAATTCAAATTTTAGTGTTTTGGCGCTCAATGTTATAAGCAACGCACTAGCGTTATGTGTACATAACGCACTCGCGTTATGGGATTCAATAACACGTACGTGTTATAATCTTCACAAATTTATGTTTTGAAGTGTTAGATTGGGTGAGATAAAGATAATGATAATGAGGATGATGAAGATGAAGATGATGATGGTGATGAAAATGAAGATGATGACGGTGATGAAGATGATGATGGTGATGATGATGGTGATGATGATGGTGATGATGATGATGATGATGATGATGACGTAGATGATGATGAAGATGATGATGATGATGACGCAGATGATGATGAAGATGATTATGATGATGAGGATGATGCAGATGATGATGATGATGATGATGACGTAGATGATGGTGATGATGATGCAGAAGATGATGGTGATGATGACCACAACGATGATGATGAAGATGATGAAGATGACGATGAGGATGATGATGATGATGAAGATGGAGATGACAACGACGATGAGGATGATGATGATGATGATGATGAAGATGGAGATGACGACGATGATGATGATGATGTACTCTCTCTTATATGGTTTGACACCTCTCTCTCTCTCTCTCTCTGTAAACCCCCTCTCCCTCTCCCTAACCTCTCCCTCTCCCTAACCTCTCCCCCATCCCTAACCATCTTACTCTTTCTATCTCCCTGTTACTCCCCCTCCTCTCCCTAGCCCTTACTAACTTGGGTTCTCTCAGTCTCTCTCTCTTCCCTACACCTCCACCTACCTCTAACCACACCTTCCATATCTCGTTCGCAGTCCCTACAACCAACACCCTCTCCTCTCTCGCTCTCTCTCTCCCTCCTCCCCCCCCAACCATTACTAACGCCCTCTCACTCTCTCTCTCTCTCTCTCTCTCTCTCCCCCCCTCGCTAACCCCCATCCTAGCCCCTTACCCCTAACTAATCCCCCCTCTCTCACTCTCTCTTCCTTGATTCTACACCTCTCTCTCTCCCCCTCTCTCTCTCTCTCTCCCTCCTCTCTCTCTCTCGTAATCCCCCTTCCCCTACCACTACATGATGATGATTATGATGATGATGATGATGGTCATCATCGTCCTCATCATCTCCATCATCGTCGTCAGCATCCTTATCATCTTCATCAGCATCCTCATCATCCTTGTCATCATCATCATCATCATCATCCTCATCATCCTCATCACCCTCATCACCAACTTCATCTTCATCATGATTGATGATTGATCATCATCATCATCATCCTCTCCATTCTCTTCTTTATCAACACCATCATCATCCTCATCACCATCTTCATCATGATTGATTCATCATCATCATCATCGTCGTCGTCATCATCATCAACAACAACAACATCATCATCCTCTTCTTCATCATCACCATCATCATCATCATCATCATCATCATCATCATCATCATCCTCATCATATTCATCATCATCTTCATCATCATCATCATCATCCTCATCCTCATCACCATCTTCATCTTCATCATGATTGATGATTGATCATCATCATCAGCGGCATCATCAACATCATCATCGCCATCCTCTTCTTTATCATCACCATCATCATACTCGTCACCATCATCACCATCATCTTCGTCATCCTCATCGTCATATTCATCATCATCTTCATCATCACCATCCTCTTCTCTATCATCACCATCATCATCATCGTCGTCATCATCATCATCCTCATCATCGTCGTCATTGTCATCGTCGTCATCTCCATCATCATCTTCATCATCATCATCATCATCATCCTCATCATCGTCGTCATCTCCATCATCATCTTCATCATCAACATCATCATCATCATCCTCACCACCATCTTCATCATGATTGATGATTGATCATCATCATCATCCTCTTCTTTATGATCATCATCATCATCATCATCATCGTCATCGTCATATTCATCATTATCTTCATCATCGTCATCAGCATCCTCATCACCATCTTCATCTTCATCATGATTGATGATTGATCATCATCATCATCGTCATCATCATCATCCTCTTCTTTATCATCACCACCACCACCACCACCATCATCATCATCATCATCATCATCATCATCATCGTCATCGTCGTTGTCGTCGTCATCATCGTCGTCATCTCCATATTCATCATCATCATCATCATCCTCATCGTCATCATCATCTCCATCTTCATCATCATCATCATCATCATCCTCATCGTCGTCTTCAACATCATCATCGTCGTCGTCATCATCATCATCATCATCTTCATCAGCATCATCATCATCCTCATCATCCTCGCCGTCATCATCATCATCATCATCATCCTCATCATCCTCATCACCAACTTCATCTTCAACAACTTCATCTTCATCATCATCTTCATCATCATCATAATTGTCATCGTCATCGTCGTCATCGTCATCTCCATCATCATCATCATCCTCACCACCATCTTCATCATGATTGATGATTGATAATCATCATCATCCTCTTCTTTATGATCACCATCATCACCGTCATCATCATCATCATCCTCTTCTTTATGATCACCATCATCACCGTCATCATCATCATCATCATCGCCATTCTCTTATTTATCATCACCATCATCATCCTCATCACCATCTTCATCATGATTGGGTATTGATCATCATCATCATCATCCTGATATTCATCATCATCATGATATTCATCATCATCATCATCATCAACATCATCATCATCATCATCATCATCATCATCATCATCATCATCATCATCATCATCTTCATCATCGTCGTCTTTATCATCTGCTACTCCCCCTAGCCAAACTCCCTCCTCTCCGTAGCCCTTACTAACCCGGTCTCTCTCAGTCTCTCTCTCTTCCCTATACCTCCACCTACCTCTAACCACGCCTTCCATCTCTCTTTCGCAGTCCCTACAACCAACACCCTCTCCTCTCTCGCTTTCTCTCTCCCTCCTTCCCCCCCCAACCATTACTAACCCCCTTTCTCAATCTCTCTCTCTCTCTCCCTCCCCCTCGCTAACACCCCTTCCAGCCCCTTACCCCTAACTAACCCCCCCTCCTAGCCCCTTACCCCTACCTAACTAACTCCCATCTCTAATCCCTAAACCCCTAACACTAAATCCCTATTTAACCTCCTAACCCATAGAAACTATTAAATAAACTATTGAATAATGTTTTTTGATTATTTCAATAACTGGCACGTTTATGAATACAGAAACGCGCGCGCATTTTGGATGTGAATAACACTAGCGCGTTATGTCTATGCAAAAATAAATTAGCAAAATGCTTTTATCCTCCTGTGTTATGTCTATGCAAAAATATTAGCAAAATGCTTTTATCCTCCCGCGTTCTGCGTTTTCTCCCCTCGCCTTCCCTATTTTTATGTTTACCAGATATTTTACACAAACAAAATGATGAAGCAAACAAATTAATAGAAACAGCCTTCGAAATGGCTTGATGACTCGTTTCAATAGACACGTATTATCTAAATATCATAGCCATAAACAACAACTAATTCAAACAGTCAATTCACTACAACTAAGATCAAACTGTAGATAACATAGTTTCTACAGTGGTAAGCGGTGCTATTGCAATCTAGGTGGATATCATACAAATATTGCAATCTGAGTGTAAATGCAAATGCACCAGTCCCTCCGGGAAGCCTTCTTCTTCACCGACCTTCTCTTGGACTCAAGTGGCCTCAATGCCCAACCACCGAACAGTTGCATGAGATGTAGTTAAGAAACAATGGTCGAAATATAGCAATTATAAATGATTTGATCAACAAAGCAAGTCGCCCAATTCGTAGAGTTGTTAATTTGAAGAAACAAGCAAGCGCAGAAGAAGCATGAAGGAGTTTCTTAACAGGTAGTGGTCGCTGATCGGATGAAGAAGGAGTTTGATGAATGGACAATGCATAACTCCGATTCATGGGAGACCAGGCCACTGTGCAGTGGTGATAACATGTTTACTGTCTGTTGAGTCTGATACTACATCTAGGAGCCGCTCAACAAACTTTCAGGTAGAAAGCTCTTTAATTTTAGGATACTGATTCAACCACTCAACAAAGGAGTGTTTTGCAGGTGACTTGGAAATCTCTTCCAATTTTCAGCAATAAAACAAAGAAGTTCAACATACGGATTTCCAGGAAAGCTTTTCAACCAATCAGACAACCGAATATAGGGAGATAACCACGCCCAAAAAATTCAAGCTATTATAAAACTCTTGTTTATCAAGATAAGGATGGACTATGTGTACATTACGAGAATATAGATGAATGAAGTCAGTTTGATGAACTTGTCCTCTTGCTTTCTCCAGAATGCGTTTAAAAGCAGGGAGTATTGTTCGAGCTTCTATTGGTTTACATAAATGTTTCGATGATAGAGGTGAATTACCACTTATCAGAGCACGAAATGATGAACAAAAGGCTAATGGAACACAATGAAGGATTCCCTGGTTCCACTTGTTATTGAAAATGATACTTTCTCTTGACGAAACCAGTAAAAAATCTGCATGTATTATAAATGGAAATCCTGTTACAATTTCCGTCGGAAGAAAAGCATAGATACCTACAACCGCCATATCTCCTTTTGTAAGCCGCTCACCCATCGAAAAAGCTAATGTAATAGCCCATTTCCCAACATCTTTCCTCTGCTCAACCCTACACTCGTTTTCCATGGGAAACCGTTGCCTCCACATGTAATAACTACATTGTTTTGTCGAAAATTGATCTTCTTCTGCTAACAAATGCAAAATGAAGGATACATTGTCATTGCTATGAGAAGTTCTAAGGTCAGTTTCTCGTAAAACAGAGATTGCATAAATGCTATTAAGATCGATATGTTCCATCTCACAAACTGAGAGCTTCTTTATCTTAGACATAAACAAAAGATCTTCAGGATGAATACTAGAGAGTTGTTGCTTTACAGCTTCAACCTTCTCAGGACGTAGGGGTGTAGAACAAGCCATAGAATGATGATTGTGGCTCGGATCGACCAATTAAAATTTAATTGGACCCATTAAAATTCAATTGGACGTGACATGAATGATTAAAATTAAACTCTAGATGCATACGCAAGCCACTTGGACGATGGCTGAACATCCGGTAAGTTGATGTTTTAAATGATGAACTCTTTCCTTTATGGCATTATAGGGATGCTTACCCTACATTTAACATCAGCATTAATTAGTTAATGGCTTCCATGTTTGGAGCATAGAGAAAAACCTTGTCACATTAAAAAATCCTTGCAACATCATACAAATACAACATTTATTGCCCTCAACCTAGCTCATTTTACCTCTTCCTAGTTCAAATACGCTCATGATCCCCTCTTTAAAATCACATAAATTTTGGACCGAGATATCGATGATGTGAAAGCAGGCTCGACCAACTGGCTGGCCATGGGACCGAAGGAGAGGGGCACTCCTAGCACTATCCCGATGTCAGCTTGAATCCAACGGATTTGACGGTTTGTCGATCCGAGCCACGGTCGTCATTCTATGGTTCGTTTTGTTTTTTTTTTTTTTATATTAACAAAAACGTGCACGCGTTTTGTAATCCTATCCTACATGTTAAATGACATGGCAAGTTCGGAGCCCACCATTCCTAGTTTTACATAAAGCGCGAGCGTTATTGATTTACACAATTCTTGCGCGTTTCGCATTTACCCATTGCATCTAAAAGGTCCCTCAACTTCGTGCGAGGGCCCTAAGGTTCTCATGGCCAATCCTTCAACGTTGTTATTTGTGCCTTGCCCTCCATTAACTTTGAATTCAATAAATTCATTCTCTAAGAGATTTAGAATGCCACCCATACCACATGATCCATCTTCGCAAGCACCATCAAAAAATCCTATATTATCCTTCTTTCATACATGGATCGCTTTCATTATCCTAGGATGATACTAGATGTCCTGGTCAATAAAAAACCTGTGGATTTCTAGAACCCGAGAGATAACAAAGAAAGTTGGACGAGGTTTATCCTAAAAAATCGTTACATTTATGACATTCCAAATACTCCACAGGACCAGAAAGGGAATACATCTTCGGGATTTCATATTAGGATTTTCAAACCAATGCTTCACGATATTTCTGAACTGACACCTGGGGTTCTACCTTGTACTTTAATATACTTGGAGGACATCTGCCGGTATTGTGTGGATACTATGGGTCATCGTCCCGGTGATCGGGGTTTTGTCACTCCACCGGCTTGGAAACCGAAACATTTTTCCCGTGACCTTCCAGACTCTACGGATGGGGGTTCTGCTTCGACTTGTGTGGGTGAAGATCTTACAGTTGTTTTGGAATTGGTTAAGGTGGGGGGTTGGCCTAGTAGGAATAAGGGAGAAAAAGCAAAAAAACGAAGGGCTGCAAAATCCCTCAAGGTTCGTGAGGGTATCGATTGCTTTACTATACCGATGGAAACGAACCTAGAGCGCATTGAAATGCTATCATCTCGGGCCATTGTTGGTAGGCTGGATTTTACAAATGGTGACCAAAGAGAACTGGTGGAATGGGTCCATAAGCAGTGGATGCCCATTGTGGGGGACTTACCACGGGTTCTATAGTTGATAAATGGGTTGATTATGTTTATCTTTTCCAAAACTGAACATGTTGGAGCTATCCTCAAACGATACCGGTGTTTTAAAGAAGGCTCTCTGTATCTCAAACGTTGGCATCTTGCATTTGACCCCCTCAAGGAGAAAATCAATATTCGACATATGTGGCTTTTGATACCAGGGTTGCTGATAGAACTCTGGACAGAAAATATTTTGATTGGCATAGCCAATACGATGGGTAGATTTGTCCACCTGGATAATAGCTCCCTATTTGGGTATGACTGGAGGTCTACCAAGGTCATGGTCGAGTTTGAAATACATAAGGGTTTGTCGGTCAAAGTCGAATTGGTGTGGGGTTCAAGAGTTTGGCGACAACGACTCGACTACTTTAAGGTCCCTTTTCGTTGTTTCCATTGTCAAATGACTGGGCATACAAAGGCCCATTTCCCAACTTTACACTCTGTGGGGGTTCCGGACCAGAAGAAGGTTACATCGCCGGTTCTGATATCTCCTACATCTGCTAAACCACTGGACACTCTTCGGACTCCGGGTAAGCAAATTATTCCTTTTCCCTCCTATCTTCATGGTCTCTTGGATGCGAAAATTGATGTGATATTTTATACTAATGCCAACCTGAACAAACTAGCTGCTCGGGGGAATATTGAAAAACCTAATACTCATCCTGATGGGATTGGTGAGGATATTAGGTTAGAAACGATTGGTGTAAACCGTGAATTGTTCGGAGAGGGTCATACTCTGTCGGGGGATACTGATTATAATCCTACTTTAGGCCTTAACCCTCTTTCCTTCGATTTGGCTGGTGATGGGGGGGAATTGTTGGACTTGGGGGTATTGGAAAAGGGTCAGCTTTCCTTTCCGAATACTTCACAATCGGGTGATGCTGGGCTTAGGGTTCCTGTTGGAGTAGACTTTAAGACCTCCCTTCCTATCTTCACAAAAAATCCTACCACAAACCCTAATGCTCAGTCATTGAATTCAGCCAGGTTCCAGAATGTTACGCTTAGAAAATCTCGGAAAAAGACCCGGGGCGTCGATGATTTGATGGGAGATGTGGGTTCTATTTTTGTCCCTATCTCAGATCAACTACACTCGGCTGGGGATGGGGAGACATATTCTGCTGATATTGGGTGTCTTAGAGAGATATACCCCATAGATTATGTTCCTTAATGTCTGTATGCTCCCTGAATATACGTGGTGTGGGTCGGGATGTGCGAGTTAGGGCCCTCTCAAACCTTTTAGCCACTACTCGCCTTGCTATTTTACTACTTCAGGAAACCATGTGTGAAGACATGGCGGCGATTTCTAAACTAATAGGCATCTTGGGGGGTTGGGAGATCTCTGCTACTAGCGCTATTGGGTTGTCGGGTGGACTTCTGGTGGCATGGGATCCCAGACATTTTTCCTTTTTAGCTTACCATACTGCTTGGGGTATTTTGTTGGAGGGTCACCATAAGATGGATAATTTACCTTTTTCGATCTTAAATTGCTACGCCCCGTATAAGAGTAGGGAACCCTTCTGGTTGGGTCTTCAATCCTCTGGATTATTGAACAGGGAGAATATCATTGTTGGGGGTGACTTAAATTTCACCTGTTTATCTTAGGAAGTTTGGGGGGCATCGGCAAAGGAGGATACCTTAGCAGATTTCTTTTCTGGTTTTTTAGCTGATAATGACCTTATTGATGCTTATACAGGTAAAATGGCTCCTACTTGGACCAATGGTCGAGGTGGACATGACTGTATTATGAAACAATTAGATTAATTTTTGGTCAAGGGTACACTGCTGAAATCTTGTCCTCGATATCGGTCCTGGGCTGGTAAAGTGAAGATTTCAGACCACTGGCCGGTCTACCTACAGTTGGATGATTATTATCTGGAGCAGAACTATCCATTTAAATTCGATTGTTCTTGGCTATCAAATTTTGATTTTGTCCTTTATGTTAGAATAGTCTGGTCTCAATTAGCTGGAGATGGGGACCTTAACCCGGTGGATCGGTTGTGCTTGAAGCTGAGGTTGCTTAAGGAAAAGGTTTCTAATTGGATCCACAATAGGAATATTATGGTAAAACAGTGTTTAAGAAAGGCTGAAGCCCGACTACTTTTGTTATACTCAGCACTATTGGAGGCTCCTTTTGACAGTCAGTGCTTTGATATAGTGAAAAAACTTGAATCGGAAAGAGACTGTATTTATTTGAAAGAGGAAAAAGAGTGGCGCCTTAAGAGCCGTTCTCTTTGGGTTAGTTTTGGAGATCATAATACGAAATTTTTTCATTCCTTTGCCTCGGCGAGGTAGAACAACAACACGATCTGGAAAATGAAGGATGGGGAAGGGGTTGAAGTGACGGGAGGGATGAAGTTACAGGATCTAGCTATGAAACATTTCCAGTCTATTTATTCTGATGATAAGAATTATGAATTATTGTCACAGCTTCAAGTTTCTAGACTGTTTCCTAAATTATTTGATGATAAGGAGGCAGAGGACTTATGTCGGGAGATAACGCTGGATGAAGTTGAGAATACTCTTAAGCTATTTGCAAAAGCGAAGAGTTCAGGCCCTGACGGCTGGACAGTGGAGTTATTTACATTTCTTTGAGATTGTGGGAGAGGAGATTTTGCAGATGGTGGAATACACTCGGGTACATGGGTATGTCTCAGGTGCTTTGAATGCTACTTTTATCACACTTATACCAAAAGTTAATGATCCAGAAAATTTTGGTGATTTTCGACCCATTGCACTCTGTTACCTGATTTATAAGTTGGTTTCAAAAATTATTGTTGTTCATCTCAAGCCAGTTTTTTCTAAGTTCATTACACCAGAACAATTTGGTTTTTTAGAAGATCGTAGGATTCATGATGCTGTGGGAATCACCCAAGAACTTCTACAATCCATCAAATGTAAGAAGCTTAAAGCTATTCTTTTGAAAATTGATTTGGAGAAGGCCTATGACCGTGTAAGCTGGGATTTTCTTAGGATTATTTTGATCCAGATCGGTGTCCCTCCTCTTGCTACACAGTGGATCATGGCATGTGTGAATACGATGAGTATTGTTGTATTGGTGAACGGTGCTCCTACCACTTTCTTTAGTTGTTCCAGAGGTCTCAGGTGGGGTTAATCGATGTCACCATTGTTATTCTTGTTAATTATTGATGGCTTGAGCAGGTTGATTAAGCAGGCTAAGGGAGAAGGTAAGGTGATTGGTTTGAAAATTTCTAAGGATTTACCATCACTCATGCAATGTTCGTCGATGATGCTTTAATAGCTGGAACTGATACTGTGGAGGAATGGAGGACCTATCAGAGTATCCTGGATCTTTTTGTAGGGCTTTGGGCATGGAGATCAGCCTGAAAAAAAACTTGTCTCTATGAGAATGCAGTAGAGACAAATTGTTTGCAGGCTATTAAATTATTGTTTCCCTATATGTGCTTGAAGATGAATGAGGGATTTACTTATCTTGGTTACCAGCTCAAACCAAATGACTATCATATCAGGAATTAGCTGTGGCTGATCAAAAAATTTGAGAATCGGATTTCTCATTGGACGTACTGCCTCCTTTCCATTTGGGGGAAACTCACCCTCATAAAATATGTCTTGATGGGGACTCCGGTATATTGGTTATCTCTACTGCCTGTGATTTGCTCAGTGATAAATAAACTCAGATCAGTCATTTTTAACTTCTTATGGACCGGTGCACTAAAGAAATCATATCTCACTTTGATTAGCTGGGATAAAATCTCGGTGCCGGAATCAGCTGGAGGTTGGGGAATAAAGGATCTATCTGTGTTCAGTGCTTCTTTGTGTTTGAAGAGTTTTTGGAGAGCATTATTTGGGGGCACACTTTGGTCGAAAGTCATACAACACAAATATGTGAAAATTGAAATTTCTGAATGGCCGAGAAAGCCCAACAAGGTGACTAGGGGCATTTCTCCTATCTAGAATGGCTTCCTAAAGGTTTATTGTTGGTTAGTTGTAGAAATGAAGTGGAAAGTTGGGAATGGACTGAAGGTGGCTATTGGAATAGATCCGATATCAGGTCTTGATGCTGGATATTCTTTATCACAGGGTTTATTATCATATATCAGGCAAGCTGGCTATTACACACTGGATTCAATTGTCAAGAGGAATTCCTCCAGATATTGGATATCTGCTGAGGAAATAAACTTGTCGCGACCATATTATGAAGAATGGGATAGTTACATACTTACATTGAATAGAGCTAGTATATGTTTGAATGGTGTAGTCGATGAGGTGATCTGGGAAGGTAACACGGCTACAGGGAGGATCACGGCAAAGACTGCTTATGCTTACATGATAAAAATACAATGTATTGTGCCTATGCATTGGTGGTATGAAGCGATTTGGTCATGGCACCTCCCACTAAAATTAAAATGTTTTACTTGGTTCTTGCTTCTGGAACGTCTTAAAACCTGGGAACATTTGACAACCATTGGGTGGTATGGCCCCAGTATCTGTGTCCTCTGCAAAATGGAGGTTGAATCTATGTCACATATTTTTATCAATTGTACTTTTACCCTTAGTCTTTGGGATAAATTCTATATTTGTTATGTTATTACTGTGCACTAGGGTGGAAACACCATTGAATCTTGTTTCCATTATTGGGTCAACTATTGCAAATCTCAACAGACTCTTCCGGTGTTCATTTGCTCGGCTCTATGGAGAGCTAGGAATCTGGTTGTTCTTTAGAATTGCTGTCCAAATCTGGAGAATTTGTATAATATTATTTTGTTCCAGTATCATAATTTCCTGCCATCTGTGGACAAAACGATCAAACGAGCTATTGGAGACTTTCAGGTTTCTTTTGATGATCCTATTCTATTTTTCGATGGAGCAGCTCAACTTGGAATTTGTGGAGCAGGTGGTGTCATACATCTTAATCAAGACCATTATTATACTTTTCGTCTTAACTGTGGCAAAGGGACCAATATGAAAGCAGAATTGATGGCACTCTGGTGTGTTGTTCATATTGCCAACATGTTTGGACTGGGCACTGTTAAAGTTTTTGGCGACTCTCGTGTCACGATTAAGTGGGAACGAGGTGAATATACTCTCAAGGTTCTGAGCTTAGATTACTGGTGTAGCAGAATTGTGTCAGAACTACAGACCTTTAACAATTTGTCCCTCACACATATTTATCGAGAGTTCAACACGATGGCTGATGACTTGTCAAAGTTGGCACTGGAGGAGGCAGAAGGCCTTTTATTCTGGGAGGAACACTGTGAGAACCTGATTCTGGATTCGGGTTCTTTATATTTTCTGGATTAGTATTTGGTCTAGCCGAGTATTTTGTCCAGTATGTATTACTGTTTGTATACTTTGTATGTATTTTGGCAAAGACTTTTGGGGTATGTTGTAATCCTCTTTTGGGGCCATAGTTTTCTGCTGATGATCATGTACTATTTGATTCATATATTTGAATATCAATAGTATGCTTTTTTTTATAGGAAAAAAAATATAGATAATTATGATTGTGATAATATAATTTATGTAAAGTTTATTTCAAACTTAATTATATATTTATATCATTTTCAAAAAAAGAAAATAAAAATTTAATAGGAATTTTTAATATTTTCACTTTATTTTTATAGCTACATTTTAAATAAAATTTGTGATGTAAAATAGATAGGGAAATGATATTAAATTGGATAATATTTAGTAAAGGATATATAGTATTTTAAAAATGATTATAAATTTATTTTTATTTTTATTTTCAAAAGGTAAGAAACTTTTAATTGATATTTATTAAAAATCAATTTGATAAGTGTTGTTGTTGGTGATAATGGTTATTAATGTCTATTAAGATCAATAGACCATCATAGTTGCAATGCGTTAAATGGTTAGAAAGATTAGTATTTTAGTAAATATTTTGAAATTTTTCTTTATTGGAGGTGTATCCATGACATTCTATGAGAAAGTGATTTTCAACCCTATTAGTATCACAAAGATAACAATTTAGCAATGGAGCTCCCAAAATTTTCTTCTTAATTTAGCAATGTTTATTTTCTTCTTATGCTTTTAAAATAGAGAGATACTTTTGATTTTCTAGATTATGGTTGATCACCTCCTTGTAATTTCTTAATTTTCTCTTATCCACTAATTCGTTATTACACCAAAACTTCTCCTTAAATTGGGATGTAATAATACTTTTAATATTATCACTATCCTGCAAATCAACTCCCCAATAATTTAGCCAAGGCATTGTGTCTTTATGCAAACCTCGTTTAAGCCACAAGTTATTTTGACTAGAGTATGAATTAATCTAGGGAATCCTCTTATCTCCCATGTTGTTTATCTTGTTTTTGTACATTAGGCACCTAGTAATATCCATGGGCTCAATGGGGTAGAGACTCACTTCTATGAGGATGATAGGATAGGGTGTATTGCCTTTAATTTTGATATCATCTGTTATAAAGTTCTTTTGAATTTGCTCTATCCTTCTCCATGATTCTCTATCTAGATGATGCAACCCCAAACTTTCATAAGAAATTACCACCCCCAAAATGTATCCTAAATAAGAAATCATTAAAAAAATAATTAAGAGTTAATTAGCATCACTAATCACATAAAAATTCAAACCCTTATTTTCCTCAGAAATCTTTTTCAGTTGCACAACAAACAAATGGGGTTATCTTATTTTGCATGGGACACGATGTGGGGTCAATTCAAAATTTTCAATTTGGAAAAATCCCTCTTCTTTTTGTCTTCCCCAAAATATGTTACCAAACCAGGTTGTTTTCCTACTTCAACGAACTTTATCTTTTACC